>VWYH01005256.1:568326-623993 GCA_013399365.1 Pampusana beccarii | reverse complement strand
GTGCGCACGCCTGCAAGCGCGCTCCCGCCCCTCCTCCCTTTCCCCCCTTCCCTCCTCCCCCACCCGCGCCAGCTGACGCCGTTGCTCATCACGCGTGAGGGCGGAACGCGCTCCCCCGCCGCGCGGGCGTGCGCAGGCGCGCCCCCGCCCTGGAACGCGCGCCGCGCCGCACGCAGGCGCTTAGAGCCGGCGGGCGTGCGCGCAACTTAAGCGCACGCACGGCGGTAGAGGAGCCCGTGGGGGTGCGGGTCTCTCGCGCCCGTGGCGGGGGGCTGCGGGGCCGGAGCGCGTCCCCGCCTCACCCACCGTGGGGCGATGACCCCAAGGGGTGACCAGCGCAGCGGCACGGGGATGGCGGTTAAGGGCGCCTTCGGCCCCAGTGTTCCCGTGTGCTGGGAGCAGGGTTGGGGGGACAGGTTGCGGCCGTCCCTGAGGGATCACGACCCATCCCTGTGGGAAGGAGGGTGGGTTACGGGGCCGGGAATGCGCCCTGGGCTGTGGAAATGGCCCACTCGTGTCAGTCCAGGCACCGGGGGGCGGGGTGCAGGAAGGATTTGCTCCCCCTTACATAAAGCTGCGTGTTCCCGTGCCAGAGAAGGATGCGACCCATCTGGAATATTGTGTCCAGTTCTGGGCCCCTCAGTTCAAGAAGGACAGGGAACTGCTGGAGAGAGTCCAGCGCAGGGCAACAACGATGGTTAAGGGAGAGGAGCATCTCCCTTGTGAGGAAAGGCTGAGGGAGCTGGGTCTCTTTAGTTTGGAGGAGACTGAGGGGTGACCTTATTAATGTTTATAAATATGNTTCTGTGAACTGTGACCTGTTACTTAACCAGGAATATTTTGGATGTGGATCTGACCATTTTTCACTACTAGATGTTTGGCTGGAAAAGGACTAACAATGCATCCTTAAAGTCAGTATTAACACCCACCGCTTTACAGATGTTGAGCTAGCCTTCCTCTTTCTCAAGTGGGGAAATTAACTGGAAAATGGAGTTTTCTGACATCTGTACACATCTGTATCTGGGTAGCTTCGGCTGAAAAAACCTGAAGGAACACCGAATTTCATTTGCGAAAGAAAACATTCCGCTTCAGAAACGTCAACATGTTTTGCTTCAACATCTTATGGTGTTTTGTTATTTTCAACTTTCTGTTAGGACTTTTTTTAAAAAAAATTTAAACAGTAATCTACTGGTTTTTTGTTTGTTACTTTTTTTTTTTTTTATATTCACCAAAAGAAAGTGTTCACAGTATAACAGCCTTAACAAAACGTCTGGTCTGCAGTAAAATAATTAGATTACATTGTACGAATTGTTTTGCTCTGTCCCCAAATAAGATCTTTTCTGCTTTGATTTTACTGGAAAAACCGTGAAGACTTTCTGTTCTTTTTTTAATTTTTTTTTTTTTCACCACCTCTAATGTTTTGTTTACTTACTGAGCTGAAAAAAGGCATTTTTCACGCTGGGTGGGTATTTCTGCGCTTGTGGTTTGCCGTGTTTCACCCAGGCTTGGCCACCTCCTCCATCCAGGGAGCCTGTCTGCCTTTCCTCTCCCTGCCTGCTTTCTGCCTTGCTCACATCAGTCACTGCAAGACTCAAAATTAGCCAAAGAATAGAAGGAAATTTTGGTTTTTTTTCTATTATTTTATTTTTTTTAAAAAATTTTCATTAGAAAACAAAGTTCACTTTACTTAAAAGGCAAGCAAATGTATCTTCTCCTGTAATATAAATAATGTTAATATTAAAAAAAAGACAGTATATAATAATATAAAAAATACAACCACCTAAAACCAAACCAGCATCAGACTGTCCACTATTCATCCACTTCTGTCTGAAAATGAACCAAAACTGACAGCAGCTACGAAAATCCCCCTTAAGAAGGTTGTTAGTGCTGCAAAACAAGCACTAATAAGTGGCAGGTGAAGGAGTTCTGCTTGCCGCAGAGCTTTGCTCCTACTCATCATCTTCCCCTGCCCCCTTGGGTGCCCGGACGTGGTGAGGCGCCCTGTGACTCGCGGCAGATGAAAGCAAGAGGTAAAAGTCTCAGTCCAGCAATGTGGACAAAAAATATTGCTGAGGTGAAAACAAAAGTCGGGATCTGACCTGCTCCCGGGTCTCCTGTTGCAGGGTGCTCTGTGATAGACGGGGACCTTTGTCACTTACTGCATGGTCAACTTCCAGCCCCAGGCTGCCGCTGCAGCGAGGGAGTAGCATCCCGGCCTTTAGAGGATTTGGAGCCGACAGCTCCCTGTGTAGGAAAAGCAGTATGGAAGTGATAGGTTCAAAGGAATGGACAGGTGGAGAGGACCGGTGCGAAATGCAGAGGTGGAAGCATACGGTTCGCATGCTTCCGCGGGTGGCTTTCCTAATCCGCGGTCAAGATGTGATCTAGCTGATCTTGCCTTCTTGCTCATGGAGGAGAGACGTGCTTATGTATGTGTGTCTCCAGTTGAGATACACTCAAACATATACAGCTGGTTTGCCTTTTTTTGGTGCCCAGCGTAGGGGTGTAGCTGTGCGTCAGTGGAGTGTGGTTGCTCTGTGCAGTGCCACTGGAGACAGGACGGCACTGCCTCCTGTTTGTTCCTTGTGCTCTGCTGTCACTGGAGAGCAGGGTGTGGGGTAACCCCTCTGGACTCCCCCCGTTCCCCAGCTGAGTCCTGGCTGTGTGCACCCACCCTGTCTAAATAAACCTTGCTGGTCCGCAGGTTCTCTGCAAGCAAAGGGCACAAGCAGTTGAGGTGCTGTAGGAACCCGTGTGGGGGTCACTCCCCCCTGGGTTTTCCAGGTTTTGGAGAACAGAGCATTGCAGCTGCTGCTTGCACATCACGTGCTGGGCCGCCACAGCTGGTGACACCAGTACTGGTGTCACTGTGGTGGGAGATGCTGGTTCATGGCCCAGCTGAGCTGGGGGGTGCCCCGCTGTGTCTCGGCAGCTCGGCACCTGCCAGCCGGCTCTGGCTGGAAGTGCAGAGCAACACACCTTGTGGTTTAGCGTTCCCTATCCGCAAGACAGGCTGTGCCAGTTCAGGCTTTTATACCTGGCCGTCCTACTGCGCCTGCAGCTGTTTGGAGGAGCCAGCAGGCAGGAACATTAGTTTCATTCCAATTTTATCCTTGGCATCACATCTGAGACTTCAAGCAAGGATTCCAGTCGTGGGCTGACGCCCCATTTTGTTTGCTCCAGACGCTACTCCCACAAAGACCAAACAGTCCTTTATGTTGAGGCCAAAAAAGCAACTGTTGCCTGATAAAGCCTTTCTGCCATGGCTGGCTCTACCCAGAGTGAAACCAGCGACCTACAAGTGCAGAAAGGGCTGCCTATCACCCTGCCACCTGGGCAAGCTTGAAGTGAAGGGCTCTGCAAGCAGATGGCTGTGCCCCATTAAGCACAGTTGCAGCTGTGGTCCTCACTTTCCTTAGGGAGAGAAGCTGGAAGTCTGGGACTGACCATACAATAAATTTTTCCTGCCAGATGCAAAGCCTAAGGTCAACACTGTAAGCATTGTAACCTGGTAGACCACAACCTTGTTGTTTTTTTTTTTTTCTGGAGCGAAGTGCTAAATTGTTCCCATCCAAGCTGCCAGCTTCCTGCCTTATTTATTTTGTTCTAGTTGGGGACTGGGGATCAGAAGGGAAGGCACATGTGCACTCAGACAAATATAGATAGATGTTTATTTTGATTAGTGAATTAGTGGAAGAGAGACCTCTACTGGCTCGGCTCGAAGAGCCGCAGCCGAGGTCTGCAGCTGGTGGGATTTCTTGCTTGCCTTCACCTACTTTGGAAAGTTCCTCCTGGGTCACAGGCATTTGCCAAGGGAAGCTAAGCAGCAACCTTTCATGTTTTCTCTTCTTTTTAAAAAAATCCAGCAGTTAGGGAGTCACTCAGTTGCAACTGCTTGCAAATGAATTTGTGACAGCACTCAATGTAGTAAGTAAAGTAGCTTGTTTCCTTTAGGAGGGGATGAACTTTGGGCACTGAACCACGGCAGAGAATTAGAGGCTTAATGGTACTGGAGGACAAGGCAGCAGGGTGTTTTCATCCACTCCATTGATTTCAGTTGCCTTTTATTCTCTTTCTGTTCTTCCTCCCAGCTGGTTGTGTAGTGCTTCGATGAGGATGGCTTCAGAAACCAACTCTCTTGGGTTGGTGCTGTTTAGCATACTACCTCTGCTGTCAGGTAGTTGGACAGATGTTGACTCCTACCTGGGCCATACCTGGGGTCAATAATCAGTGGATGGTTGCCTTCTCGGCTTGGGGAACAGTTTATATATATATATATACACACATATATATATAAAAATTAATATATATATATTTTTTTTTCCCCTAGAAAACCTATCATCTGAGTGCAAGTAATGCAAAAGAGGGCTTGGTTTTTGCAAACAGGTGGAGCTGGGTGAGCCATGGTTGTTTGTGGAGTGTAAAGCCTTTAAGTCCTGAGCTGCCAGTCTGTCTGAAAGCAGCAGAGGCAGTAGTTTCACAGCTGAGTCTGTACCACTCAAACAGTGGTTTAGGCATCCCCTTCCTTCCTCATCCAGCCCACTCATTCCTGCCCCTGGCGTTGCTGGTGAAGTTACATGAGGAACTACATCAGGGAACGGATCTGGCAGAGATTTCCCACCTGCCCTTCTTTCTTGGCGTGTTGTGTGGTGTTTTTTTTTTACCCAGCTGGATCCATTTCTGATCGAGTTCATCACATGGCCGCACTAACAATCCGACTGGCACAGTGAATGGGAACGAGCAAGCTGGCAGCGCTTCCATGAAATTGCAGCCTGTGAGTTGGTGGTGTCTTCCTTGTGCTTGGCAGTAAAGCAAAAACAAAAGCCTTGTGTGGGACAACTGCTGTGCATCCTACAGTGACCAGGCTTGCTAGAAGGTGCTACACAATCTCTGGTGCTGCAGGCCAGGGCTCTGCCTTCTAGCTTTCATCTCACATCTCCAGCCACTGAAATCTGCTCCGCAAATGACCTGAGAGCTGCTTAGCTAGGGACATAGAAGTCAGTGCCAATGGCCTGAAGTTTCTGGATTGTCTGCCGGGGAATCTCCATCACAGAGGTATTATAGAGATCCACTGAGTCACATTTCTTCATTATTTGTAGGAAAGTAACAGGGTGCACTGGATGCAAAGACAGAGAAAAGTGCAGCACTGGTTGTGGAGCTGCAGGCCCTGCGTTCTTCATTGCCATCTCTGTGAAATCCTAACCTGCAGTGAGAAGCTCCTGTGATTGCTCCTGTCCCATGGCCAGGTCCCTTGCCTTGCGTGCATACCCCACAGATTGCTGTCAGTCTGTCACCAGCTGTTGCCCTGGCCTGTGGTCTGTGGTCTGTGCATGGCGTAGGATCATGGTAAAGGGGAGAGGGTACTGCAGCCAGGCAGCCTTTTAGCGGCCCCTGGGCTGAAGGACCTGTGAGGAGGTACAAGCTCTAGCTGTCACCTGGTGGACAGTCCTTCCCTCTGCATGTCTTGGACAGCTCGGTGTAGTTAGGTGCTCTCACTGCACCTTTCCCAACAGATCTCTGTAGCAAAAAGCACTTGCTTGCTTTCAAAAGACACTGGAAGAAGAAGTTGCTCCACAGCCGCCTTTTATGCCCTTTCCTTCCACTCTCCCTGTCTGTTCCCCTTTTACCAGTCACTGAGTGGTGAGAGCACCCACTATTTTGCAGACATCAGTTACCTCTTCTGTCTGGGGGAACCAAAGTTTCTTTTCTCTCTGGAGAGTGTTCTGGGTACTGGACTCTTGGCTTGCCTGCATCCTGCTGTCTTTGTGAGCAGCTCCATCCTCCAAAAAAGAGTAAAAGATTCACTGTGTGTTGTCCAGATGTCTTCTGGGCAGGAGCTGGAACATGGGGCTCCTTGTTCTGAGATGAGTGTCCCAGATGCTAAGTACAGAAGCCCATTCTTTTTCCTTTTTTTTTTTTCCTCCGATTTCCTTTCATCCTTCCTCTCTCTTTCCAGATCTTTGAGGTCCCAGTGGAAAGAAAAACTTGACAGACCTGATCCTTTCAGGTCCTAGGAGTTGGAAGGCTCCGAGCCCAGCTAACCTCACAGCAGCAAGTTAAGACCCCTGCTAAGCTCATTTAAAATCTAACCTAAAAGCATGCCCCTGCTTTCTAGAGCTTTCTGCACATCATTCCCTCCTGATGCCATTTACTACCCTGTCTAATCTGCATTTGTACTACCTCATTTATTTGAGATAGCTCTTAGTGCCACCACATCTTGTTCTACCTGTCACTGTCACTTTAAAGTGTAGCTCTGGTCTGAAAACCATGATACTGATGGTATTTTACTGAACTAATCTGTTCAGCACAAGTAAGAAAGTTGATCTCTGTGTTATTTTCTTGGGCAGCAAAGGAGCAGTTTGCATGTTCCTCATTCATACCCAGTGGTTAGCAAGGCTGTCGCAGAGGGCTTTGCTGGCTGACTAGATTGTATAGATGGTTTAATGCGATTTAAGGAATCACTGCTACTTCTGACAGAAACCTGCCCTGTGTTTCTGATCTGGATGGCTCAGAATAGGGGAGTTTCATCAAGCTCACGGCTTTTATCGTTACGTTCTAGGTGCTTGGTGGCTTAAACATCTCCTATCTATAAGAAGTCTGAATTCCAGTCTGAGGATCATATTCAGCCCCCCTGCGTTTCAGACAGAACCATAGAATCACAGAATGTTTGGGGTTGGAAGAGACCTTCAAAGGTCATCTAGTCCAACTTGCCTGCCATGAGGAGGGGCATCTTCAACTAGATCAGGTTGCTCAGAGACCCCCATCCAAGCTGACCTTCGATATTTCCAGGAGTGGGATATCTATAACCTCTGTGGGCAACCTGTGCCAGTGTTTCACTCCCCTCATCGTAAAAAGGGAACTTGTAGGCCTGTCTGTCCAGGAGACAGAGGGTTTCGCAAGGGCTGGTCCAGGACCAAGTGGCAGAAATTCCTCCAAGGAGAATCAACAACTTACTGCCTTCTGCTCTCCACTTAGGGTATGCTTCCTGGTGCTGATTTCTCCAGCAAACATCCAGAAGCACCTTAAAAATAAAATACCAAAGTGAAACCGACTGCTGAACTCACAGACCTTCCTTGGGCAAGGGGATGCGAGCGAGCAAGCAAACCACATGTGGCAGATGTTAGGCATGTTGCTGAATGCAAATCTGGAAGCTGCTCAGATGCTGTGGTCAGGTGGGTGGTATTACAAACTTATCTGGGCTAGAAAAGAGAAACATTTTTCTAGTAAACATATCTGGTAGAAAAAGCACTGAGGGGTAATAAACATGCATCAGAGGACTGCTTTTTGGGGAAATGCTTTTTGAGGTGAAGCTGTGTCGTTGTGGTGCTTTATAAGTAAGTGTCCCATCATTTCAGAGTTAGGAAGGACAAGATGCCCTCGTGGCAGCTCTACTGAGTCGGGAAACAGGCATGTGACAGACTGAACTGCTCTACGTCAGAGTATAAACTGGGTATTACTGCCACAACCACCTGTTTTAGCTGAACAGCCAGATACTTCTGAGTGTCTGAGTAGTTAGTTTTTGGGAGTTTTTTTGTATCTTGTTTTCTTACCAAGTCCCTGGATGTCCTGCATGGGCTTCATGTGAAGCCCCGAATGAGTGTTGTCGCTTTGAGTAAGAGTGCTTTGTGCTTGCCTTTCAGTTTGTCTCTTCATCTGCTGAACAGTTCAGTGCACTGAATTCCTGTTTCTGTAGACTCTGTGCCTTTTTTAAAGGGGGAAAAAAAAAAGCGAACCAACATTTTGTAATTATGGAGAAATTGTGGAGGATAAAACTGGTACACAAATTAGTATTTTGTCTGGTGAGATGAAAAACTGTGATGTTCTGGAAATCCCTTGGCTGTTAGGCCTTCCATGGTATGATCTCAGTGCTGAGGATGCTGTGATGCTCTTCGGGAAAACTCTGTAAACCAAAAATGATCTCTGTTCCCTTTGGCCCATTGAGAACCTCAAACCAAGTCTGTGAACCTCTGTGGCGATGAGGTTCTTCATTAGGGCATTTGTTTGCAGAGCACAGGTCCTAAGTAACCATACGGGAATGCAGTTGCTGGTTTAGGTGCACTGTAAGAAAGGGTAAGAGAGCACAGGGAGAGAGATGGTGGAACCATATGAATTTGAAGTCTTTGATTAAACACTTTTTACATATGAAACGTAAATGTATTTTTTTGTTTGTTTTGCATTGTTTTTGAAGCCTGATAAATGTTAATTTTTCTCATATATGACAAACACTTTTAAAGTAATGTAAGAGAGCACATGGGATGGTGGAGTTTTTCCAGGCTACCAGAGTGTTTCTCTGTCAAGGGATAGATGCTTTATTGTCATATATGACCTTTCAGTAATACATTATGGTAACCTAGGGTGGCAATCTCGAAAGACCAAAAGAAAGTGAGGACACTTGAATTATTCTGAAGAATCTGAACATCGTTTTCTGCTTTTTTATACCAGCCACAAAGAATTACAGCATTTTTCTTGAGTCAGATGATGGGGAAAAAAGCAGTTTTCACTTTTTCATTATTACCCCACCAGAGGCTGGATGCCTGTTATTTTACAGGGATGCTCAGAATTGACAGGTGGCCTTTGCTATTAATATTTTCTGAGGGATCTCAGTGGAAGTAGATAACATGATATTTTTAATCTATGCTGAAATGCATTAGAAATGACAAATGGGCTTCTCCAGAGAAAGTGCAAAGGTTTTCCTTCTTTAAGAAGATTTACAAACAACCTGCCTCCCTGGCCTTTCCTCAAATTTGCGTTGCTTGTCTCTGTAATCTGTGCCAGGGCCCCTCCGAAGACTTGCAGGAGCTCTGGCCAAGGCTGGGGAGGCCACTGATTCTCCACTTCGCTGCAATTTGTTGCCTCTTTGAAGAGCAGCTGTTGCCTTTGAAGTGAACTTTTCTGGGCAAATGAGTATCAACGGATAGGATGAGATTTTGGCTGCCGACGGGCAGCAGCAAATTCCCTTCACAGGGGGGATTCTGCTGGCAAAAGGCTTGAAAGATGGAGGTTCAGCTGCTCCACCAGCCACTTCTCACTGAAAATACAAAAGTGGGGATGAAGGAAAGGCATAACAGAGCTGCTCTGTGTTAACCTTCTCCTGGCTTTGGAAACTCCTTGGGACGGTTTGACCTTGCTGCCCTGCCTGGCACTGACAGCTTGGTCTTTTTGCTACCCCTCTGAGCTGATCTGGGCTCAGGAAAGGCAGAGTTTCAAGTCCAGACTAGTCTGCCTCCAGTACAGGATGGGGTGGCATGTTGTGTAGGTTTTGTCTGTGTTAGAGTGAGCTTATTAGGTAGGGTTGAGTAAATCCAGAGAAGTACTGAGTACTGCAAGTGCTCAGATGTCTTTGTATTACCCTTCTGCCAGCTTTTGTTCCTAGTCTTTTTTTTTTCTTTTTTTTTTTTTCCCTCATCCAGTAAGTCTTTTTATTCTCTGCAATGTGTCCTTATTTTCTCTATACTCTTCATTCAGCCTGCAACTGACCTGAATCCAAAGCCACCATAGCCATTCAGTGCTATTTGTTCCCTGTCACTCCTGAGGATCTAGCATGTGTCCCCCCTGTACCTGAAGGCCTGCCTGTGGCTGGCAGGGAGGTGACACTGCCACTGGAGGTAAATCTGCTAGACACTGGGAACCAGAGCCTGACTTGTCACCTTAGGTGCCTAAATCTCAACTGTCTGTCCTTAAAACTCTGTGTGATCCATCACCCATACCTGAAGGTACCTTGAGTTCATCAGTTCCTACTTTATGCGTGATGGTGCTGAGGCATCAAGGTCTTCCCAGAAGTACTGAGCTTGGCTGACTTGCTCCTGTGAGATCCTCCCTCCATGTCACTCCTGGGGGGTGCTGGACCAGGTAGACATGCCATCTGCACCCAGCCATTAGAGATTTGTAGGGTGCTGCCACAGCTGGCATTCTCCTCAAAGAGAGAAGGCAGGGCTGGCTGCCTGCCTGCCAGGGGATGTCTTTCTACAGGACTAAAAGCTGAGGCAGGCAGGGTGACAGGCATACCTTTCTCATCAGGATTTCTCTTTTGCCCAGGTCAGGCAGCTTCATCCTGCCCTGGATCTGGGCTTTGCATCTGCCACTGTAGTTGTATAATTCCCTTTACCGTAGAATCATAGAATTGTTTTGGTTGGAAGAGACCCTCAGGGTCACTGAGTCCAACCATAACCTAAATCTAGCACTAAATGAATTACCAATGAATTACTAAATGAATTACCATGAGAGGCTAGATGCCTGGTTCAGACATTGTGAATACTAGTAGGGGGCCATAGAATGAGAATTTGGACACTCAGGGAGGGAAAGCATCACTCCATTTCTTAGTTCAGAAGGATCATAAATTACTGAAAACATGGCTTTATAATATAAACTTCCAGGCACATTTGGGTATGGAGGTATATGGCTGTATATTATACACTTTGTTGTGTACAACCCTTTGGAAGGTGAAATCTGGAACCTGCCTGGTGGCTCTACTGATTTTTGGGTTTGCTTTGTATATATATTGCTAAAACAGACTTGTTCGTGGATGTCAGGCGGTTCACGCTACTGTGTCTTTATGCAGCATTTCACAAGCACTGGATTACTAGAGAAACAAAATAGTCTTCATCACCACTCAAATCTGTCTTGACTAAGCACACCATTGCTGAATAAAGTATATACGCATTGTTTTCGGACAGCTGTAATCCCTCTGCAGGCTTTAGGGTAATTTAATCTTTTGACATGACTGTGCAACTCCTGTTATTTTTAGGCACATACATTAGGAGAAGAAAAGGTCCATTTAATCTCAAAACATATTAGCAAGTTTTCCTGCTTTCACAAATCTGGACCAGGTACCGCAGGGAATAAACTGAAAGTCGTTAACATACGATTGCTATTTGACGGCCAGAATGAAGCCGTTTCATACCTGCTCTTACTGGTAGATACTGCAAAGCCAGTTGCTGCTCTCAAAGATCATATCAGCAAAGATTAAAAGTTCATTACAGATTGTGCAAAATCATACTCATAATCGTTGCTGATACCAGCCAGCTGTCTGTGATCTATACGTGCAGTGGACCGCTGAGCATGTCGGTCAACTGGTGGGGATGAGACAAGGGCCTGAAGTCCTCTCACATCAGTGATGAAGGTGATGTGTTAGTGCGCTCCCCAATGATGCTTGAGGATGCTGAACTCAGCTGGCTCCCGTACCTGGTGTTGGGCCCAGAGGACTGTCACTGCCTTCTCTCCTGCTCTTTTCCTCCTCTTCCTCTTTCTTCTCCTCCTCTCAGCCTCCTGGGCCACTCAGGACAGGTGACAAAGGAGCCTGTCTGGCTACAGGATGGAATTGGTGGCTGTGAAGGTGGCCCAGATGCTAGAGCTCAGGCTTAGACTCCTCTTTGGCATAGCAGGGAGCTCCTGTATTACTCACCATGGTCCTTGTGCAAAGCTGTTTCCCTCCCTACCTCTGAATGGGAGATGGAAGTACTAAAATCAAAGCAGTTTCCTGAAGGAGGTGAGGGTTTAGTTTCCTTCTGAATATTACTAACAGCGTTATCCAATAGGCATTGGGAGATGTGATGTAAACCAAGAAGGATCTTGTTCAGACCTCCACAGACTCTTCCAGGCTTAGCTTGTGTGGGAGCGTGAGGTTATGTGTGACAGGCTTTGCTCGTGACTGTCCTTTTTGAAAATGAGTGGAGGAAGGCAAAGGTGAGGGGCAAAGTGAGAAAAAACCTTAAACAGCTGCATTTCATGGGTTGACTGTTGCAGCTACCAGCAGGTTGTTCGTTGAAAAGCCTCACTAGCTCTGTTTGCTTTGGATACCACAAGTCACCGGGTCATGACAGGGACTGTGAATCATGCTCCTCCTTGCAATGGAAAGTGCGGATTCATCGGCAAGGTGAGGTGCAGGATGAGGCAGGCTGCTCCTTGGGAAAATGGGAAGGTAGCACAAGGCGGGGAGCGTGGAGGCCTTCCCCTCCAAAGACTGTAGGAAAGTGTTTCTGAAGTGCATTCTGCTCTCCAGGCATCCATCCTTAGTTCTGGGGAGACCTTTGCTGGAGCCTCAAAAAAGTGGCACGTTGGAATTCATGACTTCTTGTGTGCTCGTGCTGCTGTGGGTATAGTGCTCTACTTTTGTGCCTCTTGCCTAAGTTTCGCCTGCATGCCACAGTGTCTTAAATGCACTTTTAGGATTTGGGGTCCTGGGTAGCAAAAAGCATTGAAGTCGCATCTTCTGCAGTCTCAGCAGGGGTTTAGAGCAGGCTGGTCATCACTATGTTACACGCTGCTGCCTCTTATTTTGATAGAATGAAACCAGGTGGTGGTTTTGTTCAGTTTATAGACGAGTGACACCTTTGTCATCGAGAGATGTTGCAGCTGCCTTGCTTTGGCTCTCATGGAGAAGCTCCTGGTAGAAGAGAAGAACAATGCCAATAAGCACTGGAGGGCGAGCACACAGGTCAGTGTGGACCTACGCTGCCTGGGTACTTGTACTTATTTTGGCCCTGAATGCGCAGAGCACACAAATGACCTTTATGTCTCCTTTTTCCTCAGACCACTCCAGATTTAACCCTTCATTTTCTTTCTGCTGGAAGCATATACCTGCGATGGCTCCAGAGGTGAGCGTGGGTAAAGACTGCCACTGGGCATACCTAAAAGGGGAGAAGGACCTCTGCCTTAGATGGTGGTAAGCCATTAACTCCTTCCTTCACATCAGGGACAATAAATTCTTTCCTTGCTGAGGGACAAATAAGTCTTTTGAGCACCTTTGGTCTGCCACACATTAACACATGCCTTAGTGTTACTCAGTAAATGGTGGAATAATAATAATGTGGTTACAGGCCATCTGAAATGGAGTTGTGGGCTGTACCTGTCCCCATGGGCTGCAGGCTCCTGCCTCCTGTGAAAGAGCATGGGGCTAGTAAAGAGGCTGTGTGTGGTAAGAGAATAGGTGTATTTAAGGAAATGGGCTTTAAATGAGAATTTAATTACTTGTTTTTGGCCTCATATCTGAGCAAGAATAACATGAAAACCTGAAATTAAGCACTTGTTGCATTCCAATACAGAGAAGAATGCCTCCAGTATTTGAAAATAATTCGAAGATAAATAGAATTAATACTTAACATATAAAAGAGGCAGCTAATGTTTTGACAGACAAGCCTCCTCCTCAGAGCCAAGAACATGCATTACCTAAAGGAGGAAAATCCTCATTTGTACTGAAGGTTGCCAGGAGTGATAATTAAAGAACAAAATTAGTCGAGGTGAGGATGGAATGAAGAGTAAAAAGATTGTTGCTTGTTAGATAACCATGCAGGCATTGCAGAAAGAGCACACACAGTTTCAATGTTTTTTTTTTCTTGATCTGTCCCTGTGTCCATCAAAACATTCACTGCAGGTTCACTTACATTAAAAATAAAAATAGAAATGTCCCACTGAGCAAGTTGTTCTGCCATAGGTGGAAATAAGGCTGCTTGCCCTCTGTCATGTAGAGTATCTGATGTCTGATTAGGGGCGAGTTTTGTTTTGTTTTTGTTCTTGTTTTTGTGCTATCTTTGCAAGTCCATCACTGGAGGCATCATTAAAGTTTCTCTTCTCTCCTTTGCCACCCTCTTGCATGAAGCGTAAGGGTTCGTACTAACTTGGATACAACTGCTCCTCTGTCACATTTGATGGAAATTTCCTAAGCAGTTGAAAAGCTCCTGGGAGGGCGAAGGGGAAGGGCAGATAACTGGAGACGTACAGACCCACCCACAGGCTGTGCGTTTGCGTAAGGCTCATTTCTGCAGGAAACTAGCCTGAAATTTTGCAGAGGATTGGACCTGTTTGTGGGAGATGTGTTTTTCTGATATTATTAGTGCAGCATGCCGGCAGCGGTTACCCAGATGTTCCCAAAAGGCAAGGAAGAGTAGATAACAGCAGCGCCACGGCCAGAGAAACAGTTAAATGGAAAGGAAAAACTGAGGTATTTTTCTGTCAGAGAAAAACAGCGTCTTGCTTGGATATATTATATAAACCACACAGCCTTTTCCACCTTATGTGCCTTTCATAGCGGCAAACGTGTCAATCTTTTCTTCCAGAAAGGAATCCAGATGCTCACTTAGGTTAATTCGAGGGAAGATAAAATGGCGAAATTTTCTCTGCCTGGAACATCTGCAGAAATGCCACTGAGGGATTTTGGCTTGTTGTTTTAGATAGAAAATTGCGCAAGTACTGCTGTTTTTTCCTTTTTCAAGGTTGGACCCAAAATACATTCAGCAGTCATAAGCTGTGGCATATTAATAGACAAATTTCTCTATAAAATATCCACTATTCCTAAAGGCAGATTTATACTATATAAGCCACCATTTCAAAGGCTAAGATCACCACCAAACATGTCAGCCCATCAGGATATCATAACAAATAAATTGCATAGTCAATAGCACATTTTCTTTCTTTCTTTACTAATTAATGGATTTTTAAAGCAGAGAGCTTGGCTTACGCTGTTCCAGTCATGTTGGACAGGAAAACCCATCAGAAGGAGGACTGAGCAAAAAACCAGTTTTCAGATAATCTGTTGAAAGCTGGTATTTAAGATGTTCACATCAATTCTTTCTTGCACAACGTTCAGCAAGTGCACAGGAGCATCAGCTGTACTTCCAGTTCTGCTTCGTGCCTTCTGACAATTTTATTGATTCTTTAGTAAAATGAATGTATATACCATCAGAAGAGATTCCAGCTTTATTTTTTTTTTCTTCATCTCAGATTTGAAAAATGTTTCTGTGCCAACGTACTTCTCCTCATAAAACTGTCTCATTAGCCTTTACCTCCTCCATTCTTCTTGCAGATTCTGATCAGAGCATTCTTCTAATTTTGAATGGGACTAGCGCCAGAGGATGAGATAGTGAGTGATTTATATCAGTTGATGGGATATTTCCTGCTCATACCACAGTGTTTTTGTGTAAATTAGGTATTTCTTTGTCAAGGTAATAGGAGTTGCACGTGGCTTAGTAATTTACACTAACCTTCCTATTTATTTACTAACATAAATAGAATTGTGAAACTCAGTGGTCACTCGTATGTGTAGTCCCATTGAATTAGTAGGCATACTTACTTGAATAGACACTTATCAGAACAGCTTGCCTTAGTTTCTGTTTGCTTGCAATAAATATCCAGAGCAGCATAAACAGTATTTCATGATGTTAATGCCTGATCACATCATATGAAAAAACATAGGAAAGTGAGTCAAGCAGAAGCTCATTTTCATTCTGTGTCTCTTAACTGTTGCAGGCTGGGCTTTGCCACCTTCACTTTCTACTTAAGATTTCTTTCATATACAGTTAATGTTCTTAAATTAGAAAAAGGTAAAGAGAAACCAAACTCCCCAAAGCAAACCTTTTCTTGGTTTGTATTGCGTGAAGGACCTTCACAAGTCCCAGGCTGGTTCATCAGCGAATTTCCCAGCACATTATTTCCTAAGGCAGCCAGAAAGGCATCAGGGGCAGATTTCTCCGGGCTAGCTTTGCCCTGGAGCCGCCCCTCGAGGGAAACCTGCTTCCTGGTAGGTTTTGCTGTCTGCTGAGGTGAGACTCAAGGGACCACTTCTTGTTCCACAGGGACATGTAACTCTTTTTGACTTAAGGGATAGTTGCATTCCTTTTGTGTTCTTGTAGCAATAGTTGACCACCGTTAATGGAAGATACGCTCTACTTTGCTTGACAAAAGCAGAGGCTAAGCGTGTGAGCAGGTAGAAGGTTAGTATTAGGTAGGGCTTGGTGGGTCTGCTTCTCCAGCAATGGCTGGTTGGCAGCAACCCATCCTGTGTAAGCTAGAAGGTTTTGGGGAGCCCAGAGCTTGGGAAGAAAGTCTCCTCATAGTTTGTCCATCATTTCCCCCCGTCCCCTGATTCAACTGAGGCTCCTTCCTTCTTTCTGTCATGGTCCAGGCTCATGGGTGAAGCATACGGGATGGAGTTTTCAAACCCTGAAAAGTCTCCTCTGAGCCTGCACAAACTGAGGTTTCTGGGAAGCTTGTAATGTGGCTGATCTGGACAAAATCACACAGGGGCAGCAGGAGGCCCAGTTCTGACTGCTCAGATACCATATTCCTTTTCCAGTGTGCAGAGCCATCACAGGATCCCCCAAATAGCTCTTTTCATATGTATAGTCTGTAACAGGGACAAAATATGTTTTTCCCCTAGCCCTGTGCTGGGAAATGACTGAACCATTTTGCTGAAACTTTCCCAAAAAACACTTAGCCTGGGGCAGACAGCATGCATGGAAAAAATCCAGCCCAAACAGCTGAGATTTGGCAAAGTTGAACGCAAACTGAAACACATTCTTCTCATGGAAAAGTGCTGGGTGACCTCTGCTAGGCAGAGTTCCCTGCTCCACCTAGCTGAGACACACAGGCAAAGTATGCAGCTTACCGTCTGTGCCCGTCAGCTTGGGTGTATGTACTGTGAACAGCAAATTTTGTGTATAAAAATATACACTGTTGTCTATATACATGCTGCATAGCTCTCCACTACGCAGGATTCCTGGCCGCAGATCAGTTGCATCACTCCCCTGATGTCATCCTGGCATATACCACCTCCAGCATTCTTCTCTACCCAGGCGGACAGTATAGTCCAAGACTGTTTTTTCTCTCGCTCCTTTTTTTTTTTTTTTTTTTTTTTTTTTTTTTTTTTTTTTTTTTTTTTTTTTTTTTTTTTTTTTTATTGTTTTCTTTTCTTTTTTTTCCTTTTTTCCCCCCTGGTTGGTTGCTGCCACTGCAGAAAATCAAAGGCAGCCTCACACATTTGTCTCTGTTTTTCATTTTGTTTTGCTACAGAAGTTAAAAAAAAAAAGCTTTAGAAAGACTTTCTTCAGCCCAAGTGAGGAAGCAGCTGTTTACCATGAAAAAAGCCCAGAAGTTTGTGCTTCCTGAGCTAGGAAATAGCTGCCATTGCCACCACTATGGTTTCTTGTGGCCTGGGAGATGACTTGCTCTGACATTGTGGCGCACAAGGCTGGAGGACAACACCGGGGTGGGGATGGGAGACTAGGAAAAGTCATGTGGCTGTGACTCACTGGAAGTTATTTTTCAAAACCTTGAGTGAGACCGTATGTCCAACAGTCTGCGGCAAGCCCTGTAAGAAATCTAATCTGTGTTATAGTTTCCTTGAAAGAAGGGTGGAAGGACCGAACGCTCTGGGAATGTTGGTCAATGAAGCCTGTGAAACTGGTGGTTATGTCACGAGGATGAGACGTTTTGCTGTTTGTGCAGAAGTCAGGAGAGCAAAACCACTGCAATCCGCTATCAGTGCTGGCACAGGGAGGGAGTTGGCAGCTTTTAAAAACTGTTCGCGCCCTTTTTCCATGTGAGTGGAGCCGCAGTCAGCAAAGGTGCCACAGGTGACCCTTGCACTGTGTGTGTGCACAGGCAGAAGGTTCTGGTGGGAGGTTTGTCAGGATCTCCTGCTGTCAGAGGCAAGTCATTCTGGGAAGCAGGCCTTACAAACATTTCCTTCTCTTCACACAAGCAGAAACACAACAACACAGGAAGGGTTGCTCTCATTTCCCAATTTGTGCCTGCTTCCTTCCCCATCTGGGCATCGGCACCGATGGGTGGCCGTGCCTCTCTGCTGGCCCTTGCGTGGTTACGTGGGGCAGGGTTGAGCAGACACTGGCACAGAGGACATGTAAGAAGGTTGATTGTAGCAGTAACTGGATCTCTTGATGTTAGCCCAAGATAGTCAGAGACAGTCACATATCAGTAGTGACAGACAGATCAGAACTTTTTGGTGCCTCAGGCATTCATTTGCTGTGATTTTGCAACAGACATTGCTTCGCTTCATGTGCTCATCCTTATCACAGTGCTTTGAGGTCTTTATTTATAATGCAAGAGAACAACAAAACATAACCATTTACCCCAGGTGGTTGGGAGCCAGTTGCCTGCAATACTGCCTGGTCTGGAGGCGAGGACCATCCTCTTTCCTCTCCGTGGTCAGAACGTGCTCTGCAGCATGGCGTCTCCATAGCTGCCCAGGTTGGACCCATGAACCTTGCCCAGGATGATGTGGCCTCTTTCCTTGTCCTGGTCCAGTGCCGCTGCTGAAGTGTGACTGTAGAAGGAGACTGGGCAGGGAGGCTGGGCCAGGAGGCACATACCCACACTTGGCATGTATGGCTTAATGTCATGCATCTCCAAGTGTGTGTGAGGCTGTGAAACCTGTGTCAAGAGCTTTGCAGGTGTTTAAGGTCTCTCCATACATCATGTTCTCTCTGCAACCTCCATTGTGTGATGTTTCATGGCCCTGTATGATGATGGGGACAGCAGGCAGCTGCCACAGTGATGTGGGACCAGCTCAGAGGGAAAAATACCTGTTGCCTGTAGGTCATTTTTGAGGCTGTGGAAGACGTGTGTTGCTGGACAAGGATTTAAGGGCCAGTCTCACCTGCCCTAGGCTGGTGTTTTACTTATTTACTTATTCTTCCTTCTTTTTTACAAGCAAGGAACCACTGCATGCAGGAGGGTATGACAGAAAGTGGGACAAAAGCACACATCTCAGAGACATGATTTGGTGTAGTTTGCTTTAGTAGCTCCACCACTGCCACACCTGGAAGTAGGAAAGCAAAGAGAACTAGCTGTTGTTTTATCTCACTTTTCTTCTGCTCTGCCCGTGGGACCTAGCCTCCCTCAGAAGATTCTCTGTGCATGCCAGGCTCAGTGCATTTCACCCAGTGACCCACCTGGTGGGGAAAACGCTTGCTGTTTTCCAGGGAAAATGAGGTGAGGGTGCTAGACAGTGGCTACACAAAAGTGTCATTGAAGGGCTTGGGATTGCTGTCCACAGTGCGCTAGGAGTAGCACACAGCCATGAAGACCACCTGTGCAGTGATGTAAATCAGCCGTGTAACCAAAATGAGCCATCCTGGCTCAAAGCTCAAAGCCCACCCTTGGAAGCAGTCACCCTGTAGCACACCCTTTTAACATCCTTCCAGCCGTTGCTTGCAGAAGCTCCCGAGACATGCAGTGTGAGGGCTGCAGACACCTGCGAGCAGCACGGACGGCACGAACATTTCAGCTTCCACTTCATTTCCCTCTTAGCAAGGAAATATTTCTCTTGAAACAGAAGTTTCACAATGAATGTGCGTTTGCTGAGATAAGGTGCACGGGACAATTTTGTTTCGTATACTGCTGAAAACACAGCTAGCTGAGCGTATTTCTGAGTAATTCCTTTCCTTCTTTGTCAGGGTCAAGGGGGTGAAGTGTTATACGTGGAAAAGAAACATAATGTAGTTCCTTTTTTTTCCCCCCAGGAGGTCGTGGTGACAAGTCCTTGAAGGATGCAGAAGTAACTGCATGCCAGGGGAACCCAGGAGACCAGGTGTGGGAAACGTAACCCAAAAGCCTTTTCTGGAGAAAGGGGAGGCTGCAGGAAGAAAAGGCTTTTTACATAGGAAGTAACAAATTAGCAGGACCAGAAAATTGTCTGGAGGGAGAAAGGAAGCGAGGGGGTGGCTGGTGCATTTACAAGCTGCTCTGAACAAGGTGCCGAACTTCCCAGGAAGCTGTTTGGGCTTAGTCAGTGATCCCATCGCAGCCATGCCTCCAGCTCAGAGAAGGCCGGGGTGCACAAGGGATGGTGTCTTTTCTCTCTGTTTTCAAGCTCTGCCTCACTGGCTGGGGCTGGCCAATTTACATTGCTGGCTAGTTGGGAAGAGAAGTAGTTTTCTCTTGAGTTTCCCTTCCCTTGGCGCTTACAACAAGGGTGGAAGTAGGACGCTAGAGACTTTCCTTTCTTCTTGGGGCTGGGATCCTAGACCGATGGGGTCAGTATGAGCCTCTATGGCCCTGGATGGAGAAGTGGCCGGGACAAATGAGGAAGCGGTGGGTTGAGCAAAAACCTTGTGCTATAGAAATCTTTTTTCCAGAAAACAGGGGAAGGGGGTGGGGTGGGGGAGGCTGGACACCACCACCCCTTTGCGGCAGCAATGTGTTTTCATTGTTATGCAAATATCTTCATGTAATTTGGGTCAGGTTCAGGTTCACCTAGTTCTTGTGGCTAGAACTGAAACCAGGATGTCTTCACTTTTGCTCACAGCTCTCAATGCTCTCCTCTCTTGCTGCGATCCCAGGACTTGTTTTCATAGAATCATAGAATCATTTTCATTGGAAGACACCCTTAAGAACATTGAGTCCAACCATAACCTAACTCTAGCACTAAACCATGTCACTAAGAACCTCGTCTATGCATCTGTTAAACACCTCCACTGATGGTGACTCCACCACTTCCCTGGGCAGCCTGTTCCAGTGCTTCACAACCCTTTCCATGGATAACTTTTTCCTAATATCCAATATGAAGCTTCTCTGGCACAACTTGAGGCCATTTCCTCTCATGCTGTCATTTGCTACTTGGGAGAAGAGACCAACACCCTCCATGCTACAACCTCTTTTCAGGGACTTGGAGACAGCGATCAGGTCTTCCCTCAGCCTCCTTTTCTCCAGGCTGAACAGCCCCAGTTCCCTCAGCCGCTCCTCATCAGACTTGTGCTCCAGACCCCTCACCAGCTTTGTTTACCTGTCTCTGAACTGTCTCCAGCACCTCAATGTCTTTCTTGTAGTGAGGGGCCCAAAACTGAACACAGGATTCAAGGTGGGGCCTCACCAGCACTGAATACAGGGGACGATCACTTCCCTAGTCCTGCTGGCCACACTATTTCTGATACGCACCAGGATGCTGTTGGCCTTTTTGGCCACCTGGGCAGGTTGCTGGCTCGTGTTAAGCTGGCTGTCGATCAACACCCCAGATCCTTTTCCGCCAGGCAGCTTTCATAGCCACTCTTCTCCAAGCCTGTAGTGTTGCCTGGGGTTGTTACCCAAGTGCAAGACTCAGCACTTGGCCTTGTACCTCACACAATTGGCCTCAATCTGTCTATCCAGCCAGTCCAGATCCTTCTCTAGAGCCTTGTAACTGGGCTTCTTCAATGGAGCACATCACCCACCTTAGTGAGCTAGGTGGTCATCATTCTCCTTTCCCCATCTCTGGTGGCATTTTTTGCTCCAAACAGATTTTTTTTTCTTCTCCAGAAGAGATGTGCCTAGGAGCATATGAGTGTGCTCTGATGCTATGAGGTTTTTAAAAACTGGTTTCATTCAGAGTCGTTCACACTAAAGTTAGGCTGACACTGTCTGCAACACCTGCAAACACAGAAACCAGCCTCACAGAACACCAGATTGTAACCACCAAGACACTGCCCTGTACACCGGTCTGGATGGCTTTGAAATTAGCAGCTTTACTTCTGGGAAACACGATGTACAGATTTGAACAGGAAATTTACTGCCTTTTTGCACAAAACTTGACTTCTCCTCACCCCCTGCTTGCAGCGAGCCTGTAAATGTTTAAGTCACCTCACTGTTATCCTGTGTGGGGTCTTTGTTCCTCGCCTCTCCCGCTTATGTTGACCTAGCCCCACTTCTCTCACTGCACAGCCGGCATTAAACTCCGGGGGCACAGGGCAAAGGCAGGGCTTGGTCACTGCACCCCTGCCCCCCTCAGAAGGGCTGACTTCTGCTTCTGTCTAATGTGGATTAGTGGGGCTCCCCTCCTAAGGGAGGGGACCCCTCCCAAGGGGCAGTCACCTTAGTTGCTCTCTCCTAAATCTAATTCTGTTCCGCTTTGTCCAGATTATAATGCTCCTTTGAATTCATTTTAAATGCAGAGTAGGGTCAGGGGAGGCTTCAGGGACAGCTCAGATGCTGTTAGGGCTAGGGCTGTGCTAAAGGCACTTCAGGCCCATTTTGTAGAATTGGCTGTTAAAATCATAGCATTTTCCTGAGCTGGGTGTTAAAAAAAAAAAATCACTTTCAGTAAGCTCAGCTCCCTACAGCTGCTGCTGTCTCTCCTGGTACCCAAGCTCCCAGGCTGGGCTCTGTTCATGACTCCTCCTCCCATCCATGCCAGCTCAGCCCTAAAAATCTCTGTCCCCATCACTGGAGGGCCCAGCCCTTGCTCATTCTCCATCCTGCCCCTATCACTCATGCTTCCTGGCCCTGACCCAGCTGGCAGCTCAGTGTGCCTGGATTCAGTGCTCATTGAGCCGTTTTGGTACATTGAGTGTAAAGGGAGTATGGTGGAAGGGGTGCAAATCTTGAACTCTTTCATTTCAACATCACCTCTTACTTTGAAGGATCTGATTACACTTTTTGGACTGTCTTACTCCTGTAACACAAGTTGGTTTCCTTGCACTTAAATGCAGCTGCTTCTCATGCAAAGTACGGCAGCTGCTTTACACTGCACAGGAGAACACTTTGGCAAAGGGACCTAATGAATGTGCTTGTCTAAATCTGCAGAAGGAATTTAGGTAGAGGGAATGTAATTATTGGAGTTTGGCCAGGACACTGGGAGAAAACACCTGTACTCTTGTGGCATGTGCTGTGAGATAATAATTTGCAGCAAAGGAAAGCCTATACAGTAAAGTAGTCAGAGTTAGGTAAGTCACTATTCTGGATGTGCAGTGTAATGAGAATTTTCTGCCCTCTCCATCTTTAGGGAATGGGGGTTTAGGGTTTTAATTCTTTGTACATGATGATTACACAAACCAATCATTTCCCTTAACAGGCACTCATAAAAAGAGGTAGTGGTCTACTCTAATTTTGTAGGGTCCATGGGGAAGCTGTTGGTAAGTTCTCCTGAAATAACTGGTTTCCTGGGCTTTGGTTTCTCATATAATTAGAGAAAAAAGCAAAACTGGAATCTTGGATCTGTGCAGCCTGAAAGGATAGGGATAGAGGAATAAGGGTTTCTTCATTAGGACTGGTTCTCTTCCACTCTCCCCAGCCAAGAGCCTAGGAAGTAAGGGGCTGAAGTTTGGGGGTTGAAGTGGCAGTGCTCAAGACCCTGAGGTTCTAGTGGATGTGGTGTGAGACAAGCTGGTCCCCTGGCCAACCTGAGGCTGAACTCATGACAACAGCTTCTTTGGTTTCTCTGTTGTTTTGTCTCATTCCTAGCCCTTAAGCAGTCCCAAACCCAACTGATGTGCGAATTTTGCCTTGTTGTCCACCTTCGGCCATTCACAGTCATTTTAATGTCCCTTAGAGGTTAAGATTATAAGACCATCAGTGAGGAAAAAAAAAATTCATGTTGTGTTTTTACAGTGGCCAACCTGAGATGTGGTGAGATCTCTAACCTAGCTCACATGGACGTGACTCATGTCACAGTACAAATGGTAAGTGAGTGCAGTTGATATTGATCCCAAATTTGACATAATTTTGATCAGCTTCATGATTTGCTTTGCCTGATCTAATTTTTTTCTTGGAGCTGGATTCAAGGTGAACAACAGCATTAAGTGATCTCTCAATAAGTAAAGAAAAAGGGAAGAAAAACTCGTCCAGGCTCACTGCAATCACTAAGAAAGCAATTACCTTTTGGACTGGACCACAGAATTGCTGTGAGAATGAGCAACTGACTTTTTATTATGAAGGAAGAAGTGCTATGTTACTCAGAGGACATGAGGATGCTACAGAAAGAGGCACTAGTTCCTGGAAACAGCACTACTGTTTGTTTGGTTTTATTTTCCCTAACAAACTCAGGAAAATGCAGGGGGGTTTCCAAAGAGGAGAATTGTGGCTGCAAAGAATGGTGGCTGTTCCAAACAGATTAATCAATCTCCAAACACAGTGATCCTCAAGAGAAATTGTGCTATTTTTTCCCAGCTATCAGTGACATAACTATTAACCCCAACAAGAAGGATAAGAGGAAGTTCTTGTGATGCAACGTTTACAAACAGGAAAACCCCATGGGCTGTCTTCTTTAAAGAAAAGTCTAATTCTACTTGGAGGAGGTCAAAGGCATTCCTTAAACCAGAGGATGAGCCACCAGGTTTGGTCCATTTTTTTTCTTTCTTTCATCTCTTGAGACCTTCAGGGGCCAGGTGAGTGGGGGGCATCAGGAAACCCCTCAGCCAGGGACCTGGGGTGCAGGATCCCTGCTGCGTGGGGAGACATGGCCCCATTGCTCTGTGCTGTCAGCTCACAACTGGTTGATTTTATTTTTGTTCCCTCTTTGGGGAATCGTGTCTGATACCTGAAATATTCCAGACGGGCAAGAAAGCAAGTGTGGTTCTTCTATGGTTGCCTAGAAAATGGTGTGTAATAGCAGCTTGGACCTTCAACATTTCTTGGAAGCTGCTTTCGGTTTCCAGGACTGGTTGTTCTTGGTGATCTGCTACATATCTCTGAGGCACACATCTCCTGTGCTGTGTGTAAATCTGCAGCAATACATCCTAGATTCCTGTAAGCTCATACCCCCCATTCAATTAATAGAAACCCCGAGTTCCTTTTTTAGCTTCCTCTGCTGACCACAACTCACGTCACGACTAAAGTCCCGCTTGCCATGCTGCCTGCCAGCGTCTGTGCATATGGTCTGCAGAACATGAACGCAGCAAACCACTTCACAGCATTGTTGTATTCTTTTGCCTCTTTTTTTTTTTTTTTTTTTTCCCTCTCAGTGGAAACTATTAAAGACTGAAAGCCTTTGCTAATAAAGTTCACACAGCTGGTGTTGCTGCAGATGCAATCTTAACACCCTAATGGGGATTTCCAGGCAAGGATGCCCCCTTGCAAATTGTGCCAAAGAGGGCAACTCATTTCCAGAGCATGGAAAGCCGTCGCAGAGACATGTCTCTGTGTGTTTAGCCACCAGACCTGACAAGGAACTAACCTGTAAGGCTGTTCTCTGCAATCAGTGCAGGCTTGCAATATCCTTCCTCACCCCTGTGCAGCCACTGAAGCTGCCCTTCCCCCAAGCACAGCTGTGGTTTGGACAAGTCAGATTCAGATGTCAATTCTGTCCTGAAGGTGAGGATGATACAGTTCACCGGAGGCTCACATTTGGCCTGTCAACAGCTGGCCATTTGTCCTCTAAGCTTCCAGTTGCCTGATAATGTGATATTGTAATGAGAGTGCTGACACTACAGTGTGGTTCTGCTACAGGGCAAAGGCAAGGGGGAAGGCGACCTCCTTTCTTGCTTTATCCCTCTGCCTAAACAGAGTTGAAAATGTTGTTTTCAAAACCATATATACATAAAAATTAGCTTGCAAGTTGGAGAGTGGATCCATCCAGAATGGGTGTCTGGGAGGAGTGGCTGGCCATGCTACAGAAATAACATTTTCTGTTGGATTCAGCTATGCCAGGCTGGATAGTCTTTTTAGGGTGGCTGGCACCTCATTGTGGGCAGGAGTGTTTGAAGTGCAGAAGAAAGGTCAATTTCCATGGAAGTCACAATTTCTGGGCTTCCTTACCCTTTTCAGTACAAGCCAGTATTTATGTGTAGGTTTCCAGAGGACAAGTCACTTCTGAACTAGTACCCTTTGGTGCAAATATAGCCTGAATAGCAGCAGCAGAAACTTCATGTTATTCTGTCAGAATACTCAAGCCAGCAACACACAGACATACGTGTAAGATTTCCAAGCCACAGGACTTTCAGTTCTCGTTTATGACAATTTGTGCCAATTGCAGTATGAATTGCTTTAGGTGGCTGTTTGTACTTGAAGAGTTAGGGCAGGAATATCTCTGTGGGAATGAGAGAAGCTGTTGCCCTATTTCAGGACCACCAGAGCTTTTGCAGAGCTGTCTTGAACTTCACCATGGCTGGTGGCCTCCTTGTTGCCCCAGGAGTGAGACGTGACCTGGTTGAGCCATCAGGCAAGTCTGGATTTATTATAGCTGTCCTACACTTGTGGCTCAAGGCTTGCTTTATCCTGGTGCCCAAAGCCTTGTTTCACCTGCCAGGGATGGAGCAAGAATGAGCAAAGGCCATTTGTAGTAACAACCCGATTTTGGCAGGTCAAGGTAAATACATTGCTTTGGTCTAGCGTTTACTTGGGCCTGGTAAGAGGTGTGAAAGTGTGAGGTGGTGTTGTCTTTCCTGATATTTTGCCTACTTCTAGTGTTCTGGGACTAAGAGCCTTCCCACTCACCCTTCAGAGACAGCACCTGCCAAGGGGCTCGAAGCATTCTCTGCTGAGCTATTCGAAGCCCTTCAGAGTTGCCTCCTGGTTTATTCCACTCTAATTTAATGCAGGTGCTTTACATGTCTCATTTTGCCACGGGTGCGTATTTGCAAGAATAATTACTCATTTGGAGCGTACTTGTAATTTTCTCACAGTGCTCCTTTTCAGAAGAGTGCAGCGCTCTGATGCAGCTGGTGGAGCATGTTGTGGCACCACTGAGGGGAAGGAATAGTCTTTAAGACAGGTCCTTAGTGCTGACTATTTGTGTTGCCAACAAAGAAATAACTCTAGAAAAAAAAAAAAAAAAGGAGGTAAATAACTCATCCTTCTCCTCAGTAGTGTTTCCTAATAATTTCAAAATCTGGTTCCTGAGGGTTTTGCTCTGGTTGTTAGAAACCATACGTTCAGTAAGATACTCCTACAAGGTTTAAGGCTTCTGCTCCTGAAACCCAGAAATGGGATGTGCCAGCTGGGGTTTGAGAGCTTGATCCTGCAGCGTCTGTTCACACAAAGATTTTAGTCTTGCACTGTGCCAGGTGCAGTACAAACTCCCATCCCATTCAAGTGTCATTTGAACAGGGCCTTGTTCAGTGCTTGGCCTTTCGCTGGATTTATGGGTGAAGGAGTAAAGGGAAAAGAGGACTAAGTGAGAAGAAGTGGTCATCAGCTTCGGTGGGAGTAGGCTTTCCTGCTTGACCAAAGGCTGCTTGTTCCCCTAATGATCGCCTCCCTACTTGTGAAGTCCATCAGCTCGAGCTGGTCCTGACAGATCCTGTCACCATCTTCCATCCTTAGCACAAAACCTCATGTATGACTTTCGAGCAGCCGTTAGTTATTTATGTATTTATTTATGAGCGTGTTGGCCTGGTTCAGTAAAATTTGTTATTAAAAGTTATAGCTGGCCCTGAAGTTGCTTGTTCAAAGTTGCCGCCTGCAAGCTCTGCTCCCTGTCACTGCTGCCTTTTCACTGGAGAGATGGACTACACTTTCTTGTCTTGGCAAGTGGTCCCTCTGCTCTCCAAGCCTGCTCCAGCCTGGATGCAGAAATCTTTCCTCCATCTCCAGCTCCAGCTTTTTCAACCTATTGCAGCTTCCTAGCCTAGCCTGCTCATGCCCATGCCCCTGACAACCCAGGACTTTTTGTTTCCCAGGGGCTGTTTTCGTTTTTCTCAAGAACAGAGGGCTGCCTAGGTCAGAACATCCAAGCTGAATGGAGAGACCTGCCACCTCTTTAGGTCTTGCTCTCCTATTGAAGAAGAGGGCAGAGGTTTATTGCATCTTCTTTTCAGCCTTTTAGACACAAGCTTCAGGCTGCTGACAAAGTGCTATTTGGCTTACTGCTAATCTGGCAGAGAACGAGCCCTGTATCTCTTGTTTGCAGCTGCACTCCTAATTAGTGACAAAAATACATAATAAAATACAGCTTGTACTCAGATGGGTTCTAGCTGAAGCTAAACTGAGATATAGTAAGATAAAAAAACCTCAAGACTGAGCCACGCTGAAGGTAAATCCCACAGAATACAGAAAATTACCTCCACCCTGGGAAAATCAGAAATTTTGAGGAGTTCTCCATTCAGAAAGCTGTAAAGGTAGCATCTCAGAGCCAAGACTAGACAAATACTCATAATGTGCACATACTGAAGCCTCTGGATATTGAGCAGGCTGGAGCTTGAATCTTTCCCATTGTGGTAACTCCTGCCTAAAATATACAGTTGTGATGGCAAAGTCAGAGGATGTTTTATTTTTAAAATATTACTTTAAGAGGAGACATACACTTCCCGTGTTTAAAAATAAGTGCATGTGATATACTACCCTTGGTTTTACTGTTCTATCTATTTTGCTGGGTGTTTGCTAGGAGGACATAGAGAATGCAGAAGGACCCAAATGCTCATGCATGTTAACCTCACACTTCTGTTTTGCTTGGAGACCCAGAGTAGCTTTGTGCTGGTAACATCCCAGACATGTCCTATGGCTAGATATGTGCAATACTCACAGCTCAGGCCTATGAGTATTCTTACCCATTTCTACTAAATCAGCTTTCTCCCATCTTGCTTGCTGTGACTTGGCTTTCAGGACATGTCCGACCTTGTTTTTGCCAACGTGAAGTGCCCTCCTGAGTTTTATACCATAGCCTTGCTGGGAGGGTGCTCATGGAGGCTGTCAGAAATCCAGTGCTGAGTCCTCTTTCTCCCTCAGGGGACTTTGTCCTGTCTCTGACAGGTGAATGTGCTGATGCCTGGGCTTTTGGTCACTAAAGTCTGGGTTTTCTCAGCCGCAGAAATCAAAGCACTTGTGTATCGGCCTTAGTTAGTCTTCAGGCTGGGAACTGGATGCCAGTTGTTCCATTCCCAGATGAGTGCCCAACACAGTAGATTGCTGTTGGCACCAGATTTCTTCTCTCCCTTTCTTCTCTCTTTCTCCATCCCTGTGAGCAGTGTGGAAGCAAAGAAGTCCATAACTCAGTGCTGTGAATCCCATCAGTCAGCAAACTTGCTGCTAAGTTTTGCAGTTTGCTGGAGTGTGCTGGCCTGCCTTGTGAATCTGGCCTGCCTCACTGAGTCCAGCTCACCAGCTTAAGAACAAAGACCTCATTTCTTCTTGAGGCCCTGCAGAATGTTGTCTAGGAGTCTGTGGGATGTGGTGACGTGTTGTGGTCTCTTTTTTTCTTAGTTAAAAAAAATTATTATTCTTTTTTATTCAATCATTTTCCAAAGCACAAGGAAAACAACCGTTTTGATTTTTTTTCTTAGTTCTCTGGTGTGTGGGAGTGAGTCATGTTGATAGGGGAGCTCAAGGCCGGTGCCGTGTCCAATACTTACACTCAACGTGAGTGCTGCCTGGAGATGTTCCTTGTCGCTGTGAAAGAGACATATCCCCTCCTTGCAGGTGAGCCAGAAAAATATTATAATGAATATTCAGAAAAAAATACTTTAAAGTCTTCTGCTGGCTGGATTTCTCCTGTAAGTTGTTAAATGCAAGGACTCCCTCTTCATTAAAAGTGACTATATTTCCTAAGCAGTGCCTTCAGGCACCCCCATATAGATAATCATGAAGAGATCTGGGATGGATTGATATCTCCAGGTGGGAGAACCTTTTGCTTGGAAGGTCCTGGGGCCAGGGCAGTCCTGCCAGACAGCAATCAGAGGCCATTTCCACCTGACGGCACCAGGGCTGGACTGACATACAGAGGCAGAGCGTCTTTAGGGATGTCCTTTCTGGTACAGAAGACAACAGTGGGGTCAGACCAGAATCAGAGCATGTGCTTGTGTCTGACATGATCTGATCCATCTTTCTCTGGCAGAGGAATGAACATCAGCCTCGAGGGATTCCAGCGCACCAACTTCTCTGGTTTAAGTTTAGAGGAAAAAAAGAAAAGGACTCTTTCTGAGAAGCTGGATGAAGCTGGCTGTTTCAGGACCAGCAGAAGTACTGCTCCCCCCCAGCCCCTTTTTGAGTTTTAGCAGTTGCTGTGATTATGGTAGAGAGTGCACCCCTAACCTGGAGAGGTGCTGTGCAGGTATGAACACTGCCAGAAACAAAGCAAAGATGCATGCAATTTGCTTTCCTCCAGATGAGGCCTAAGGGAGCTGGTGTGCTGTGAGGATGAGGAGGTCTATGAGGAGGAAAAAAACACAAATAATTGCAGAGGAAAAATACGTGAAGGAATTAGAAAGTGAACAGGAAATTAGATGACCAGAAAGTTAGAAAAACAGAAAACCCAGAAGCAATTGGAGTATTTTTTCCTCCTTCTTTACAACAGCTGTGTAGATATCCCTCCTTTTCTTCTCCACAGCACTGTGGCCTGCTCCGTGAGAACTTCAGTGGCAGGTATCACATTTGAAATGAAAAGACAGCTATCAGTGAGAAAGCCTAGAAATATCCTCTGCAAACTACAAGATTTTAAAGGTGACAGAGAAAAGAAGGTCCCCAGTCAGGACAATCAGGCATGGCTGGGCTGGGCCACCCTAAGAGGACATCCACCCCTCCTGCAGCAGGTCCAGATCTGCCTCCAAAAATATGGATGAAACCATTGCAGACCTAATGTGCCCATCCCACAGATTGACTGTTTGTCCTAACAGGGCTGCTCCTTGCAAGGCAGGGTTTTCCTCACTGGTGCAGAGAAGCAGCAGCAGCTGGGCAAGGGTATTTCTGCCTTTTGTTGGCCTTGGTCAGAGGTCGGCACTGAAGACCTCGTCTTGTGAGCTGGTGGTAATGCGGTGTTGTTTAGAAATTAGAGGCTCTCAGAAAGGAGGCATTAAAAAACGAACCAACCAACCACAAAACACACACCAAAAAAAAAGACAAAAAACCCCCAACAAAATGGACAAAACTAAAAACCCTGGTGGGAAATGTCACAGGAAGAAGCAGAGGCTTCCCCTGTGGAAACCTGCTTTACTCTGTCCAACTTATGAAGCAGATGAGCATGCTTCCTCTGCTGTAGCCCATTGACTGACTGCAGAAAATGCCCTGTCCTGTGGCACAATGTGTCTGTCCTGCTCACAGCCCTCCCCGACCCCTTGCTGACCTCCTGCAGGCCCCTTGCTCATGCACAGCGAGTCTTCTTCACAGTTTTGGCTACTCTCCTTCCTGCTGTTTACCTAGGAACCTCTCTCCTGATTGCAGCTGCCATCGCCTCCCCTCTCTCTTTGCAGGAGAGTCCACAGCCAACAGCTGGGACAACCTGCAAACCAGTGTCCCTTTCTTCCCCTTCTCTGCCCTGGGATTCGTGGGGTGGTAGTGATGTCCCATTGCTCTGTGTGCTCGGCATGGCCCAGGGTGCCCAAGTACATGAGAGGCGCTGAGCTAGGACATCACCTGTCCAGAGCAGGGGGCCTGCAGTGCTGGCACAAGCTCCAGCTACGGAAACCTTGCTGAAATGCTGTTTTCCCATCCCCTTCTCATCAGCTAATGTCCTGAGGCTTTGAAATCTGAGTCCAAACCATTGGTTATTGAGTACTTTTCCTGCTAAAGCTGCTACTCCCTTCCCCTAGTCTTTTATTTCTTCTTCCTGGCATGGGCTTAGGTGGGCACGCATAGTGCCACATATTCAATGACTTACGAGTTTTAATTTCCTGCGGGAAACATGTCATATGGCCTGCAGGTAGGTGCTTTGTTATTTTTCCTCCCCTGCCTCCCCCATTAGGTCTTTCCTTAGCTTTGGAGCTTTTTTTTGCCCCTAACTGCCCCTTTTGTGATTCTAAGTCCCTTTGGATTTCATTTGCTCCAGGATGTATCTTACCTGGCTGCATTGGTGTTAGTGCTCATTCACATCTTGGTAAATGAGAGGAAAACCAAGAGTCCATTTGTTGTATTTTCCTTGGTGAGTGTAAAACAGCCTGTCCATGCTGATATTTGCAATTGAGGAACATTCAGAACCAGTGTATCCGTGCATACAATAGTGCATTTAATTGTCCGTCTGGTATGGGAGACTCTCGGTTGAGGGAAAGAAGTGAACTGGTCTGGCCAGTGAGAACTTCTAAATTGGTGTCTTCTGCTGAAGAACAAAATAGTCGATGATTCGTGCCACCCGTGGCACAGATAACACAGGCAGGGAAGCACACATGGTGGTGGTTCTGCTGCTGTCCATCAGCAGGGCAGGATGGACGTGATCGCAAGAGGGGTGACGACACTCTGGAAATGCAGTCCCCCAGCTTTGCACCAAGCCTGGAGGCTCCAGGATCAGCAGGAGGTGAAGCTAGCTGTAAAAATAGCTCTTTGGTATTTAGAAGTCTCTCATTTCACCCCTGTGTTTGCAGTCTTTTAATTGATTTGGACAGTTGATTTCCCCAAGAGGACGAGTCTTGACCTTGCGGGGGAGTTAGGGCCAGCAAGCTGCAATGTGTCACTTGGCTGCCTTTACCACAGGGGCAATGGATGGATACGTGGGTGTGTGCATGTATGTGTGCGCGCTGCCTGTTTGTATATCTCGGTGATTAAAAGAGAGGCTCATATATATATACACACACATACATACAGCTATAAATACATATACATAGCTTGAGCTTTGAAATATGTCTCTTCCCCACCCTAATTTTTCAGTCTGGGATCCCAAATGATATTCCTTTCTTTTATTTCACTTCAACCCGCACATTCCCTTGGCCTCAGGATGCAGGGTAGGACTTCATAAAATCACCCTTCCCCGGGACTCTCGTGGTCCACAGGGCCTTTAAACATCACTCGTAAAGAGAATTTGTAACCATGGCCATCTCCAACATGCATCCTGCTGCCCGTAGTGTCCTTTCCAGCTGTCAGAGAGCCAAGCATGTGGGCGCTCAGGGGTCTTGATGTGTCCATCAAAGCCCTGACACTGACCCTCCCGGCTATACTGATTGATTCCCCCAGCTCACCATGTCGCTTGGCATAGCAGTGAGAAATTATGGCAGATCTGTGCCACAGCCTGCACTGCTGAGGAGTGAAAGAAAAGGAAAACGTAGCCCAGCAAGCAGCTCTGGCAGCCTGTGGGGATGGGAGAGTCCAGGGGTGCAGCTACTGAGGAGGTAAGAAAGGCAACATGCGTTGAGCCTGGACTGATGATAACTTTGTTTTCTGTTACGCAGTCCCCATCCTGACATCCCATGTATTTAGCTGATTTTTTTTTTTAAAGAAAAGTTTGGAAACATCTGGTTTAGCTCGATTAAAAGGCTTAAACACTGCATTTAAGTACAGTTTTCTGACCATTCACAGGACTTGGTGCTTTGCATTCAGAAGAAATTTGAAGATTTTGCTGAAAACCGAAGCTTTTATTTTTCTTTCCAGTTCTTCCTTGCTCATTTATTAGCTGCCTCCATCTTGGGTACCTGCACAGCCCCACGTCGCACTGTGCAGATTATCTCCGTGCTCAGCAGCCCCATAAAAACCCTGATTTTCAAATGAGCCGAGCATCTGAGCAGGTTCCACTGGCTTCACCTTATTATGACAGCGCTTCTGCTTCAACCTACCCGTCAGACCCACCGACATCAAAGGCGTCAGGCAGGTTCACACCAGATAAAAGCCTGTCCCACCCCTCTTGGGATACACCCATTCCCTGCCCACGGAATGCCGCGTTCCCACCTGGCCTGCTGTGGGGTAGGGGGTAGGGTGGGACTATGGCTCAGCATGGTGTTCCTTCTCTGCCGGAGGCACCCAGAGACTCAAACCCTGGCTTTGCCCCCGGGGCCGTGTCTACAAAGGGAATTTCACTTGCCGCCTTCTCCTTTGCAGGCAGCAGCTGCTGATGCTGCTGTGTGGAGACACAGGTACACTTGGTACTGGTACACTTGGCTGCCATGGCTCCTGCCAATGCCCTTGACGTGGGGGGCGCTATCTGGGAAATAAATGCCATGTACTGCAGACGGGCATAGCAGCGTCTTCTTCTGCACCCATAGAAGTGCACTTTTGCGGGCGGCTTTTTGGGCAGTAGCGCTTTGCCTACGGATTTGTGGGAATCCAGCATGAAGTATCTGAAGTCCTCTTTGTTCAGGCCCATTTTTTCACCTGCGGGTTGGAAAATTCCTGCAGGCCCAGTCCCTGCCTGCCTTGCATCCTCCCCATCTCCCGGAGCAAGGCGACTTGCTCTGCTGCCGACTGGGTTGCAGTTGTTTTTGGGGAAAACTGAGAGCTTTGCCCTCCAGATCTCCTTTCCTGGGAACAGAGCTTGCCTGGATGCAGCTTCCTCATTTTATTTAAGTGAATTGCTTTTAAAAGCCTGGACTGGTTTCCTGTGAAATGAAATCTCAAAAAAAAAAAAAGCGACTACACCTTTTCCAAAAAGTCCCTGCTGTCAGCAAAATGCAGCTCAGAGTAGTGGGGCAGCATCTCTGAGTGGCAGAGCAGACTGCTGGAAAGGTATGAGTTTGCACAGCTTAGCTTATATAAATTGAACAGCAAGTGCCAGCAAACTGCAGCCATACAAGACAGCCCGAAAGGTTTGAAGTGTTGCAGAACAAAGCTACTTTTATGATTTATACACTTGCCAGACAACCATCAAATTCTTTGCTGAAACTGGAGCTTCCCTGGTAGCACCACGAGGGCTGGCCAGCCTGCGAGGAATTCTTGGCATCGGAGCAGCTGTCCCAGAGTGGTACAAAGGGCTTTGCCAGTGTGAGATGGAGCTATCAATAGGATGTCTATCAGGGCAGGCAACAAATGGGCCACTGGTCTTGGCTTCCTCCGCCTCACCAGCCCCAGTGCCTGTGATAGACAGTGGTAACAACCCCCTAGACAACTGTCATAACATTTCTGCACAAGGTGTGGTAGCCACTGAGCAGCTCCTGTGCTTCATAATCGAGCTCTTGATCGTCTGCTGCACAGAGCCCGGTGGCTGGGGCAAAGGGAGAAGCCGATGAGGTGAGATGCCCACGTGCAGGCAGACTTTGGGCTGCCCACGGGACATGGTGTGCTCAGGGAGTGGGCAGGAGCTGGCCCCATGGGACAGGACACTGGTGGCCATGGTTGGTCCTTCCTGGCATGGCAGAGCCAGCTGGCGTTTGAGCGGATGGTAGCAGGAGGGCACCCCTATGGTCTGCCCCACCAGGAGCTGTAATCCAAGGATTCGCATCTGGAATATTGTGTCCAGTTCTGGGCCCCTCGGTTCAAGAAGGACAGGGAGCTCCTGGAGAGAGTGCAGTGCAGGGCAACAAAGATGATGAAGGGAGTGGAGCATCTCTGTTATGAGGAAAGGCTGAGGGAGCTGGGTCTCTTTAGCTTGGAGAAGAGGAGACTGGGGGGTGACCTTATTAGTGTTTATAAATATGTAAAGGGTGAGTGTCACGAGGATGGAGCGAGGCTCTTCTCTGTGACAACCAATGATAAGACAAGTGGCAATGGGTACAAACTGGAACACAGGAGTTTCCATTTAAGTTTGAGAAGAAACTTCTNCTGTGATACTGTGACATGGTTTGGAAGTCAGGCTGATAAAGAGTTTTGCTCATGTTGAGAGTCATGCCAGGCTCTCAGCTTCATCGTACTCCTGTTCTTCTGCATGCTCACCTTTCTGAAACACCATTTCCTCCTGGGTAAAATGGAGGTGATAGTATTCAATTACTTTATAGCCAGACGAAGCATCCTTATAAGGGCAACAGGAGACGTAGAGGCCTCCTGAAATTTTGCCTGTTGAATGAACTTTGGCCACCATACCCACCTGGGCGTATGGCTTAATGGTAGGAGCTTGTGTATCCACACTTCCCTGGAGGTGGCTAAGAGGCACTAGATAGAGCGTTCTGCCCAAGGTCTCTGTGCTGGTGCTAAGCTTGTATGCATTGAGACATTATTTATTTAGAGAACAGCTTTTATTGCTGCTGTTTTGCCAGAAAACATCCTCTGGTTTCTGCTGGCCTCTGAGCCTGCAGCATTAGAGATTATTTTCCACATTTGTTTGCACATTGCTCTCATTAATGCTTCCAGCAGAAGTCTGTGGGCACTGAAGTGAGGAGACAGGGCACGAAATCAATGGTGGGCAGACAGAAGGATGTGGCATGTGAAAGCCCTGCAGGAATGTGTTTGAATATCATCATAGAAAAGGTTTTGGAGTTTTTGCAGAGGTTGTAATGGTACACAGCCACGGGGGGGGCTATCCCATTAGCTACTGTGGGTTGGCTGTTCAGATGAAGGTATTTTACCTGAAGTAAGGAGTCTATGTCTGCTTGAAAAGTTTTACATGGTGGGACTCCAACTCGAGAAGTATCCAGGACCTCCTGTACCAAGCTGTCACTGGAGAGCACCCGAAAAATGCACAATGATAAATAAATAGCTCATTTTGCTTGGGGCATGGGCTTTGGTAAGCCTGACCAATTCTTTCCTCCAGCTTTTCCTTACAAAGTGCGTGTCATCTGGGATTTTTCTATCTGCTGGAATGCCTTATTTTGCAGGAGTGCAATGGTGATGATGCTCTGTAGCAGACAAGGGAGAGAGGAAAACCTGCACCCGAGCAGAAACATGTCAGGTTATTTTAGTATGAAGTGAAGTGGGGGACTGGCCCCATTGAAATAATGGAGTTTGGCTCAGACTCCTAATTCTTCTGTTTTTTAGGGTGAGGCAAAAAGGGACGCCAGTAAACACACAGTGAAATAACTTGTTCTTCCCATTGGGAACACTTGGGTTTGCCCTGCTCACCCTGTTTATTCACAGGCAGCTGCCTTGTCTTCTTGGCTTTCTCTCTTTCTCCAGCTAATGTGGACTGGCCATCTCTTCCATTTAAACAGAATCCAGTAGTAATTTGGTGCCAGGGAAAATACCAATATGTTGCTCTGAAAGCCACAAAGGGTTCAATTATTTCCTGGAGATGATACGAAGCCTATTGAATTGCAAAAGATGGTTATCGGCTCTTACTTGTGGAGGAAAAGGGCTGGGAGTGAGCGGAATAGAAATCATTGTGCAGGCAGCTTTTGCTTACGAAAGTCACCCAGCTCAGTTCACAAAATTAGGTTAAGCACGGAGTGCAGGAAGAGAAAAAGGGGACTGAAAATCTTGGCACTTGCTTATCCTTATCTCTTCTCCTGCTCGGCACTGGGGCTGATGGCTGTGTAAAACGGGGAGCGCGCTCAGCTCGGGGGAGTGGGAGAGGCAGGGATGTCTCCTCTAGTCCTCCTCTCCATTGCTCCTCCTGGCAACCAGCAGCCTCTCAGTAGGGCAGAATGTGTCGGCTGCAGGGATGAGAGGGAGGTAATTAGCTGTCGGGGTGTTTTATTAGGTGGAGGAGAAATGGCTGTTCTGGGAGAGCAAGAGAAGAGGGCACCAAGGAGTCATTTTTATGCCACTTCTTTTAACCCACTTGCTTATTTCCTATAAAAGTTATCACTTTCTGATGATGAGAAACAAGAGAGACGTCTGAGAGATCATCAGGGAACAAGTTTACATAGCATGGGTTATACTGGTGTGCCTGGTAGTAAACAGGAGGCATGTGGAAGCATGTGTGCATAATGCCTGTTGTACCAGACTGTCTTTGTGTAGGATTTCAAAATAGTTCAGAGACTTAATTGTGGTAAAAAAAAAAAAAAAAAAGAGAGGAAAAAAAGTAATCTTTGGTGCATGGTACGGAGGAGCTGGGAGAGAGTGTGGTCTGCTCTTTGACACAGCATCCTTAGCAAAGCCTGGAGAAGGAAAGTTGCATTTACTTCACCAGTTAAAGCACCTGCGTTTTGGCTATTCAGTCACAAAGTGGCTTTTTTCCTAGAAACTCGGGTTTTATATACGGCGTTTGTACAGTCAGCCAAAAATAGCATTTGTTAGGTAGCCCAGTAACAGAGTCTGGTACAAAGAGAGCGTAGGTTCTACAAAGAAGCCCAGATAAGAAACAGCTGATTCCAGAAGCATTGCCTGAGATATAGCCCTTAATCCTATTACAGCAGGCAGTGGCCTTTCCAGGTCTCTTTCAATTTGGTGCTGTTTTGTATTTTAAACAAGCAGGATTTTCAGCTTGCTGCATGGGAAGACACCTTTCTTTTTTTAAGGAAGGAGGGGGAAAACTGACTTATGTGGTACGTGCATGTAGGTACTTCTGCTTTGTACCAGCTGCTGTGGTCACAGCAGGGTTAAAGAGAAAGAGGAAGGTTCCTTTGCGTGCCAATAGGTGGGGATTGGAGCTCATTTTTCAAATTAAGAGTAACTAAGGAGAGAAAGCAATACCCTGATAAAGAGTTCAATATGGTGGGAGAGTCCAAGAACAAGAGATGCCGTCTTGGCTCAGCCTCAAGGAGTTGTTCTCCTAGAGGAATGCGTGCGGGGATGGAAAACAAAGCACGGCTTCTCTTCCATCATGGCTCCAAGGCCCTGAGAACCACCAGGAGCAGTCAGCGTCCCAGCCCAGAGGGATAAAGCACTGATGCTGGCTGCCCACACTTACCCTCTGTCGCTTTTAACATGGCCCTGTGCGGCAGAGAAGCCCTCAGCTTTACTATTCAGAATTCAGGGGCATCAGGTAATCCTGGTGATGTCAGCCCAGGAGGGAGCTTTTTACCCAAAACCAATGTGTGTGTGTGTATCCCAGTCTGGCCCTTGGTGAATATTGTAAGACGGTGCTTTTCTTGCCGCACTCCCAGCACAGTGTGTGCAGGGAAGCAATAGAATGCTTAGGCAGACTCCCTACCGAGCTTGGTCACCATAATGTAAATCCATTGAGGTGTCCATGGTCACACGGAGTCAAACCAGGTCCTGTCTCTAGGGTGCTAGGCTGAGACCTTCCTGCCAGTCCAGAGTGGTCTGGAAAAATCTCTTCATATGTTGTTTTGGCCAACCACTGGAGATGGGTCTCCAGGGGCATCTCCAGGCTCTGGAGGTGGATTTAGGCTGAATTATAGTCCCGCTGAAACCAGGAGACTCTTCTGGCCATGTGGATGCCCATGCTTCTCTGTCCTGAAAGCTTATAACATAAAATCTCGGGTTGTAGACATTTATGTAAAGCCAGTATTTTGAGTTAATCCATCACTCTCTTTAGATTATCTAGAGCTAGCTCCAAGCAGACTTTCCTCCCCAGTCATATCCAATCCTGTGGATGTTTATGCGAGAGCGCCTTGAGTGTCTGGAGCTGCACTGTGGATTGTTAGTGGCAGTTTTAGGCTTGGGATGTAAATTCAAGCATTTTGTTGTTCACCAGAGAAAGCGGGGCATTTCTTGCTTGTGGAGATGTGCATTCCTCATTTATCTTGGTACTTCAAGGCTTAATACAGCAAATGCTGAAAACGTATCAGTTGGTCTTCCCGCTGCCTACCTCCCCACCCTTACTTCCTCTGGCTATTTGTTTTGAGGTATTTGCTCAGGATTTGTTTTCCCTCTGAATTCACAAGTTTTCCTTGCACAACAAAAAGAAAAAAAACCAAAAAACAACAAAACCAAACCAAACCTGCTATTTTGTTCTCACTGGTATTTGGCAAGGAAACAAAAAGAACACAAAGAAGAAAAGGATGATCATTGTTTTTTTTTCCTGATGATTTAACACACAAGTGTTCTTTTCAGTGCTACTGTTGCTGCTGTGTTAAAGCATCTTCTTTTCTTAGGCATGCCAAGAGCTACTTTGGAGAGAAGAAAACAGGGTGTCTCTTAGCTGCTTTCCTGGGGCTGGCAGTGGGCTCTGAGCTGAGACCTGCCCCTCTGCATGGTGCTTGCTAGCAAGGCTCCCTCACATGTTGTTTTGATCCAGGTGATGGAATTGGACAGAGCAGCTTTTGTGCAGGGATTTAAAAGACTCATCTCTTTGCCGTTCTACTTCAGTGGGAGTTGAAACAGGTGTGCTAGAGCCACTGTGCTCATTGCATTTTTGTCTTTGTGTGTGTGTTGTGTGTGATTCATGTTCCCGTGCATTATTTTACCTTATGACACTCCTTATTTCGGGTTGGGGGTAACTTTCCTCAGGACACACAAAATGGTTGGTGAAAGATCCCCAGTGGTTTCTTCCAAATAACTGGGGAGGGACTGGTAGTCGCTTCAGGAGTGTAACTATCTGCGCAGTGTGAGCCTCTAATTGGAATGCATACTTTCTGGTTTCGGCTGTGAGACTGGCCTCTCTTATGATAATTTCGTTTTCTTCTTCCAGCACCCGCTGAGAACAGGTGATGCACGCTGAAGGAGAAGGCAATCCAGCAAGGCCAGGGAGATGGGCTCTCCTAAGGGACTCTGCTGAGTGCTGGAAGAGAGAAGCCTGGGGGTACAGGCGATTTTCTCTCCTTTCTTTCTGTGATGCTCTCAGTCATTCTCTGCCCCCTCCTCCTTGCATGAGAGAAAACGAAGAGTCCCCTGCCTTCCTCTTGCTGCGCTGTGGGTGGAAGAGGAAGAGTCTTGCTCACAGACTGAAAGAAGAAGGAGGAAGAGGAAAATAAAACAGCTGAGTCACTGCTGAAAAAAAAAACCACGACCCCAAACTTCAGGAAAGGAGAGGACTGTAAGGGGCTGGCCATGAAACTTCAAGAGAAACCACAATTGCGGTGGTGGACGTTTACAAAGGCAGTCCCTCTCCATCTGTGGGGAAAGGGCTACAATGGCTCCCACAGAGGACACGGAGGGAACCGGGCAGCCCTTGCCCAGGGACAGTGGCAGCGTTCAGCGGGTTCCAGCTGCTGAGAAATATGTGGAGATTACATGCTGTAAAGTCAGCTAAAAAAACAAGGAGAGAAAATGGCTGAGTCAGAAGAAGTGGACTATTAAGTTTAAATGCATTATTAATTGGAAAACTGCTGAACACAGCTGGAGATTCTATGGACACGGGTAAACAAAAATATAAGGAGAGAACCAATTAAAGCACTAATTAGTCCTCTTAGGAAGTTGCCCAGGTCCTTTAATGATAAGCCTTAAATGTAATCTATGGAAGAGAAAACTTATCTCTATTGCTGCTGCTGCCTTGAGCATTAGTCCTTTCTGTGTGTGTGCATCTTGCTTTTTTGTGCCTATACACAAATTACCAGCTTAAGAAATGGCACATTTACCAGTAGCAAGTGCAGGTTTATGAAAAATTAGAGACTTGGTATTCCAAATACCCTGTGAGTAGTTCACCAAGGAATTATATCCTGGGATAGAAATTATGCAAGTCCATTTTCTGAAAGGAATGGCTACCAATTCTTCCCTCTCGTTCCCACAGCAGCAGAAATAAAGCAGCAGTGCTGGAGCTGAAACTGTTTGCAAGAGCTAAGCATTAAGTATTAATAACCAAGTAATTATCTATAATGAAAAACACGAGGCAGTATTTCCAGAAGATTATGCTTTGCAGAGATGGAAAGAGGTTTCATGCAGTCCACTGCCCTGCCTGTACATAATATACTTTCTAGGCTGAAGAATTCAGCAATTAATGAACTGAACATTCACTTGATCTTGGCCTCTGCAGCTCTGCCTTCACCAATAAAAGCAACTGTGGAATGAATAGGGTGAGGAAAAGCGCCCATGTACTTGCAAATAAGAATGCTGGCCTCCTTGATTTCCATGTGGAGCTGTTTTTCTGTTCAAGTGCATTTAGAAGAAACCTTTCCGTGTTTGTGTCTTAGACTGTAAGCACCTCCTGAAAATAAGTTTTTCAAGTATAGTAAATCTGAATGAGTATGTGCAAAGGGTCACTTTTGCTCAGAGACAATGAAACTTCTACAACAAAGAGACACGTTATCAGGACACCAGAAGCCCTCTTGTATGTTGGTGAAAGACCATCACATTGGCCTTCTGCGTTTTCCCAAATCTCAGATTCCTAAGCTTTCTCTGAAATACTAAATTTTATACTCCAGGAACAAACAGTTTGAAGTTCCCACCCAAATTTCTGGGCAGATTTTCATTAGTGCATGAATTAAACTGCATGTGGACCTTTGCATACACCCATTTAGTTTGCAAACTCCAGGGCAGTCAAGAAGCACCTTGCTTTACGCAGCTATACTGGCTGGAGTCCTACTGCAAAGAAATGAATGGTTTTTTTCATCCAGTGACCGAGGCTTATTTCCTTCTTTTCTTGACTGTACAGTTGGACTTCTAGGTCCATCTGAAGTGTGAGCCCCAGCTAAACTGCACCACATGTGCTAAGCTGGCCGCTCGAAACAAAAAGTCTAGACATGTGCTTCGAAGTAGTCTTATCATGATGTATGGAGTCTTGAATTTTGTATATAGCTCTGTGGGGTCTCCCAGTGTGAGAATTTTAGACTGGAACTCACAGCTCTTTTGAGGGCTTTTTTGAATATATCTTTGCATTAATGCATTTGAAAAATCCTAAAGACAAAAATGTTGCAAGTTTTGAAGCAGAGCTACAAAGATGCGTTTTTTCACTACAAGCTGAGCAAAAATATTGAATTCTTAAGACTTCCCTCATATCTGAATTTTTGCCTCCTCCTTGATGTGTCACCTGAGATGACCATTACTGAGTAGAGCAGTCCTGATGGGGTTGTAGTAATGGCCTGGCCTGGGAAAAACAGCTCCCCTTTTTGCTTTGCACTGCATCCACATGCAAGGGTGCTAGACTCCCTGTTCTAAACTTCCAGTTGAGACCAGGTGGGATAAGTCATCTCTCAAGAAGCATCTGTCTGTCACTGGTGACTAAGGCTGAGTCCTTAATTTAGAGCAGATGCCCAGCTTTTAAATAGATAGCTCAAATTAAGTGAGGCAAATCCCACCCACAAGGAAAGTTTCTGATCAGTTGAAGCTTGCGCAGGAAATATGTGTTAAGTTTTCCATCACTGAAATTTTTAAACGTTAGAAAAATCAGATACCAAAAAACTGTATGAACTATAATAGCCTAAAACAACCTTGCAAAACACTGGCTCACTGAACAAAACATCATCTTACAGCTCTTGTGTGGTGGAGATTCCTCTATTTGCTTTCCTTTCAAGATGCAGCTGCAATAACAAGGCATATGTGATTTTAATGTGACACCATAATCTGTCAACCCTGAGAACTAGGGAACAGGCCCATATAAGATAACTAGCTCAATCTCACAATGATAAACATGTCAAGATACAAAAATCAGTTCTTCCCTTACAAATGAGAGAAAGATGTCCTGTAATTGGAGATGTCATGCTATGCTGCGATGAGCAACATTCCCACAATTAATCATACCAAATACATTATGTAGTAGTTGTTGCTTGAAGACAAAGGAGGAATAAATACTCGTGTAAACACGCCAAATACGAACTTTCCACAGATGCTGATTGCTGTTCCATATTTAGCATGGAGCACGTCAGTATGCGGAAGGTATGCTCTGCATCCAAGCAAAAGCAGAATGATAGCTCAGAAAAAGGCTTATGACTTTGTGAAGGCTGCAGGTAACACGGCTGGTGTCTTTTTAAGGTCCTTAGGAAACTGGACATTAGGAGCTCCCTCATTGACAGCAAAAGAGAATTTCCCATTTTCTTGAATTAGGGCTGCACTGGGGCCCTGGTGAACAAGAGATGTTTGGCTGACGATACAGTGGCTTAGAAACTGAAGACGAGTTCAAAAGTTCCTAACAACACTTCCAAACATGAACTTTGTGAATACAATGCAAAAGCGACCACGCATATTTGCTGGAATAAAAAACCAAATTAGCTTCAAGCTGGGTTTGTGATTCCTCCCTGACTTGTATGTTTACTTTTCATTAATATTGATTCCTCCTGACCTTCAAGTGCCTCTTCTTCATTGTACATGCTCCATAATGAATAGCTTACTAGCAATAATATTAATAGCAACAGAAAATGTTAACAATAGAGACTACTTGCACGGAGAAATGTCACCTTGTGAATAGTTTTTTTTTTTTTTAATCAGAAAACCTCAATTGGGGACCAAAAATGATATACTATGTGACCTTGTATATAGTGAAGCTGTCTGGTATTGCATGAATTTTGATATCATAATAAATGGCTGACAGGCAGTGCAGAGACATATGATCTATCCTGAAAACAGCTCAGACAAGAGATCGATATATAAGATTAGGAAGCCATAACCGCTAGGTGACCCATATGGAAACAAAAGCAAGGCTAAATTCAGCAAGTAAAACGCTTGCTTAGGTCTATCAGAGATGAAGAGGTTTTGCATGGATTTAGTTTTTGTCTTTAATTTTTTATGGCTTCTTTTTGATTTCCTTGTCAGCAGTGAAGTTTCCATTCCTGTCTCCAAGAGTGATTTGGGAGCGTGGTTGCAGAGCGCTTCGGATGACACTCTCCTCCCTTGGCATCTGCCAGGGTTTTTGTAGCTGTGTTAGTTCCTTCCATTCTTGGCCTGGGTTTACTTCAGGTGTCTCACTCTGTCCTCATGGGAGAGCCAGCTAGGCCATGGCAAAGGTAGCTTCCTCCTCTGTTTCTGAAGTACCTATACTGTGAAAGGGTTGCATCACCTTTGGAGCTGATGTTCTCCCCTAGGTGCAACCAGAACCTGGAGATGCAGCTGCCTACACTGCTACACACACTGCATACCTAGAGTTACGTGTAATATATCCAGGCAAGCTGAGGGGAACCCAGCAGCTGATGGCTTTGCTAACTGGTTTCTGCTCTACGGTCTAGCCTGTTCAGTAAGTGAAATTCTCCTAGAGGGCACAAATGCCTTTTATTCCATGTTTTCCACAGGGAGGTCTTGTAGAATAAGCAGCATGGAACAGCTTACTCTGAGACAGTTGTGCCAGGAGCCTTTCTGCCCTTCTTCCTAGGGTGAAATTTGTTTTTGTTTTAGGACTATGGAAAAAGTCCTCTTTACATAAGAAGTAGCTAAACAGAAATCGTTTACAGTCCCCTCATAAAGCTGTAATAAAATTTGCATGAGAGAAGAATTTGTCCTTGTTTATTTGGTGCCCTTTATACCTCCTATTGCCTAAAGCTAGCACATCTGACAGCAATGATGGGCTGTGGATATGGGAATAACAGTGCTGTGAAATCTTACCCAAAACGACAGCACTTGTGGTTTGTTTTTTAATTATGAATGCCATGGTGTGGCATCCATGGCATTGAAACCGACTCCGGGAATTTTCGAAAATTGAGGTTTAAGTTTAGACTCGTGTTGAACGTGTAAATCCATATTAGGTGTGTTTTTTCGGAAAGTGTCAGGCCAGGAGACACAGTGTGGTGGATGCCCCACTTCCTCGGGCTCCTCAGAAGAATCCTCACCCCCGGCTGCAATAGCAGCTGCTGTGAGCTCCGAGCATTCAAAAATCATATCGCTAAAGATGTGGATGGAGGGCTGAGGTTTTCCAGAGCCTTTAAGAAGTGTTCTACTAGGCACTCTAGATTCCTGTGTTATTAAGATGCTTTTGAAGCTTTTACCCAGGAGAGACTAACTTTAGGCACCCACTTTTGAGAATCTTAGCCAGAGGGAAAGCAAACCACTGATAAAAGTTAGACAGTCTCTGTTTTGGAAATCTTCCCACAGTTATTTACACATCTGTGTATTATCTTGTGTTGGTCACTGGGTTTTGTATGTGTATGTGTGGTTTGTTTGGGCTTTTTTTACAGTGCACCTACCACAAACCTCAATTCAAACACAACCCAAACAGTCAGGCAGTCGCTAGCGTGTTGGGACCCTATCCAAGGTGCATGTTTGGTAGAGGATGAGCACGTACACTTTAAGCAACAGTATGTTGATGCACAGATGCACAACAGGCTGTCAAAAGTTACCTGGCACAATTCTCACCCTATGGCAAGTTCACAGCTGTTCTTTAAATATTGAAGGTGACATGGTGAGTGCTCAGTGACACTGAAGCCAGAGAAGAAATCTGCTTTTGCAGAAAAACTTGACTTTGACCTTTCCCCATAACTTTTTTTTTTTTTTTCCATTACATTCTTTCAGGAATTGTGAGGCCCCAGAGACTTGAGGGAAAATTCATAGAGCTCAGGTCGTTTTACCAGTCTGTGCAGCCCTTCAGTCAGTAATAAACACTATAGCAGGGCAATGATTATTGGAATAGTAGGGGGCATTCTAGCCAGCAAGCCACATGAAAATGATGGACAGTTGCTGAAATCAAGAGAACTACAAAGCAAAGGAACAAAAGCATAAGTAAGTGAATCATTAGGCTGGGCTCAGAGACGTGACATACCAAGTGCTGTGCCTCCTATAAATTTGGTGAGTTGATGATTTACCATAGCAGGGCTTTTCAGTAAAGAAAATGAAAACTTCAGGAGGGCTCTTCAGTTCCAAGAAACAGCACCAAGAGAAACATACCCTTTGTGTCACAACAGCTGACTTGGTATTAAGAGCATTGATACCAGTGAATGAGGCTGGAAGAGGCTTCAGACTCTCTCATTCCTATTAGGGTTTAAAAGCACTAGTGCCAGATCCTGCAGTTCTTGCTCAAGCAAAGCTCCCATTGATGCGTTCTTAATCTGGAAAAAGTCAACATGGTTATTTATGGAACTGTAGTGCCTAGGGGATATAATAAAAACTGTGCTAGACATTGTACCTATATTTAGTAGCAGCCAGTTCATGTCTCATAGAACTTGTGGTCTGCATAGACAAGACTGATAAAGCAGATATAGGGCAGGAACTGCTGTTATTCTTGTTCTACAGATGGGGAGTGAGGGTTAGAGATTGCAGGGGGATTTTAAAAGCCACGTAGTGATGTTTGGTATTTATTTCCCGTGCATTTTAAAGGAAACTGGATATATAGATGCCTTGGTCATGTTGAAAGGCTCAGCCAAACACAGGCATCCCAATTTTGGTGGGATGATGGGAAGTCTGTGATGGATGTGTAATTAGTTTAGATCTAGACATTCCAGGCCAGTCTGCTATGCCAAGAACATCCGTTTTTGGAAAGAGTTTGCCTCAAGTTAGGGCTGCCAAATACCAACCTATGGACAATGGCTGCCATAAATGTATGGATATAAAATAAAAAGGTAGGAAAAAGAGTGAGAGGGAAATCAAAACCCAGAGAACCTTGATTACTCTGAAACCTCCTTTGTCTTTGGTACATGTGGTTGCCTATTCTTGACTTTGTGGAAGCCACTCGAAACCCATCAAGACTTGACTGCATCACAACTGGATGTCTGAGCCCAGGCTGCTTGGCTGCTTTTAAGTGAAATTTGGCAGCTGCGCTTGGAGCATCCAGGTTCATAGAAACCTAACTTGTCACAAGAATTTCCAGGCCAGTGACACCCACCATGTTTTGGGAACGCACCAACAAGGCAGAGAAAAGAGCCTGGAGTATCAGAAAAGGTTCAAATGAAAAGTTCACCAAGTGATCTCAATCCTAGGAAATCTGCCTTACATTGAGGCTCATCAGAAGCTCCATGTGTTTTACTCAAGGGAAGACTGCAATGTGGTTTAGGAGAAATGTCTGTATGGGCAGTGACTTTTGAAAAGAAGCAAGGTGATTTTTTCTTAATTTACCTGACCCCTCCCTGGAAGAGCCTGTGACTGAAAAGTGCTCCTGGACAAATGTGGGCACAAAATCTTTCTTACTTTGAGAAAGATTAATTTCACCGCTAGAACAGCAGATTCTCCATCACTGAAAGATTTGACAGCAAACCTAAGCTTTTTCTCAAAGCTCTGGCCTTCTCCAGGCTGAAGTGTTCAGTTCAATCCAGGAGTTACTTTGCAAGGAGCAAAGGACAATACTGTGTAGGAGTGACGCAAGATGATTACTGCACTTTTTAAACTCACAAGCTGGGAAAGTCAAATAAAAAAAGAATTTTATCAGATACTGCCTAAAAAATTCCTGTAGCAATTTCTTTTAAGCTTGCATATTTCTTGTCCTCATACAAAAGCCTTCTTGGATTGGAGTTCTTGCAGCATCCTGCAAATTTATTAGCCAGCCATTTCAGGCTAGTTAAATCAGTCAATGTAATGGATACAACACATACCTAAATATAATCAAATTAAGAATGCAGGCTCCCTCCTAACTTTGGATGAGATCTGGAGAGGCCCCAAACAAGGGGGTGCAATGCAAGGGTGCAAACTCACTTTCACCGGGGGGGCCACATCTAATGCAAGAGTACAATGAAAGGGTGTCAAACTCATTTTCATGGGGTGGGGTGTGTGTGTGTGCACATCAGCCTCGTGGTTGCCTTCAAAGGGCTGAATGTAATTTTAGGACTGTATAAATGTACCCCTGGTTTAACGTATTAGATGTTACTGTGGGGCCCGATTTCCAAAGGCACTGTGTGTCACCATCCCTTTTGTACTACCTGTGGCAGATCAGCATCGCCTGTGCCGTGCTTTTTTGGAAAGGTTGTCTCATTCCTGGTCCTGAGCCCTCAAAAAAATGGTCCCATGATTTGCAGGTGCTTTTTTCCTAATGAGCATTGTTACTTAACTCCGCTGGTATTGAGCTTACTCTTACTTGAATTATCAAATTTGAAGCGCTAGGTCTTTAAAGACTCAGTTATTTCTAGTTCTAGCTTGAATAGAAGTTTGTTTATATGTGAATATTATGTTTTTAAAAATCAGGCAAAAATAACACCATAATAATAATAATAATAAAGGTGTGAGTTAGCAAAAAAAGAGGAATCAGATGCATGAGCAATAATAATGAATTATAGTGTCTTGTGACTACAGAGCCCCTGAATTTCTATTTTACTCTGCATTTCGCTGCTCTAAAAATGGCCACTGTCTTTAGTGATGTCCGAAAAAGTGTCCTTTTTATTCATCCTTGACCCTATACAAAACGAAAAGACTGTAACTTGTCCTTTTAGTGCCTTTCCCCTGCCACTTTCCTAGCGGGTCATCTGGAAGACAGAAGGGCAACGTTTTACTGCAGGGGGAGAGGGGAGGAAAAAAACCCAGCATCCCCCAACATACCCACCCAGCACCCCATGAATACTGAGAGACAAGCAGGGATGCCATGCGCCATCAGCTGCTGGGTTCCCCTCCACTTGCCTCCTCCCCACCTGTTCCCAGGCCCCCCTGCAAGTGTGCGATGGGATTCCAGCGAGTGGCGTCCTGGGCAGCGGGGGGAGAGTGGGGCAGAGCACGGCTGGCCAGGCTGACACATCCAGGATGAAATGTCCAGGTGCAGGAACACAAAAAACCCAAAACCCGAAAAAAAAANTCTCACGCACACACACACAAATCAATAAAAAGTGTAATGCATCTTTCTTTAATTAAATCCCACCCTTGAATTTGCTGGGCAGCCCCGTCCTGCAGCGACCTCTGCCCCCCTCTGTTTTGTTGACTGGCACAGCTGTTAGTAAATCACCTGCTGGTGCGGCTCTCCCGGGCTTTAAAGGTCATCTGTCAGCGGCTGCTGGGGAGAGATAAAGAAGAAAAACAGAACCAAAAGTCTGGGAAAAAAAAAAAAAGAAAAGAAAAAAGGGGCGCTTTATGAAAGCAAAGCTGTTTGAGTGCTCTGGGTCCAACCTTTCCACTGTTTACCTTGTTGACACCTGGGAGTAGGGGGATGCTTTTTTATTCAGCCAATGCCCCCTATTCTTTTGTATGTATTTTTCCGAGTTTCCAGCTACTTTTATAATCCTTTTGTTTTAAGCTTTCCTCTCCTGCAGGGGAATCCATAACCCTGCTTCAGCAGCACTGCTGAGTCCCCTGTGGCGGAAGCGATGCTGCTTGGGTGGAGGGGAGCAGGGGTCCCCTGCCCCCAGCACCCAGCGCCGTGCCATGATGTGGGTGGGTGCGCAGGACAGCGTTGGTGGGAAGGATGCAGAGCACGTTTCCACTCTCCCTGAGGTTTGGCCAGCTGCACTCAGGGCTATCTCACTGCCTGGAGGATGTCCCTATGTCCCCCGTTTTTCTTGGGAGCTGCTTCTAAGCTGAGGGGCTCCCCTCATTGGTGCCCACCTGAGCTACACTGCAACTGCATTGCAGCCATACCTGTGCCATGCACCCCATTCACCTGGAGCCTGACACCGCGCCTTGACTTCCCACCTCAACCTCCCTCCTTCTTCACCACTCTGGACTTCACAGGTGATTGGGACTCTTGGTTGAACCTGCTCTGCAGGTCTTGCTTGAGTCCTGTTGAACTGGGTCCTCTTTGGTGAGACCATGGCCTCTGCTGGCCGTGTTATCATCCTGGGCATCTGCCCTCCTCACACAGAGCAACCAGCCCTCATACCACCTCACTGCCTGCTCCAGGTTACTCTAGGAGAAGCCAGAAGGAGCTTGTGCAACCTCAGCCTGCAGTTGCATTCCCAGTGATCTGCGGCTCCAGGGCCACCGTGCTTCTCCAAACCAGTCATGTAGATAAGGACTGCCTATTGAAGGCCAAACACATGACTTCGTCCAAATTCAAGAGTGGATTGGGTGGAGTGGGGAGGGCACAGAGCAGCTCCATCTCTGTCCCAGGACATGAAAAAGCATGATTGCTTGCCACAAACCACTCCTTCAGCTATTTATGCTTGAAGAGGTAACCTGGTTTTATGCTTATTCAACAGTTCCACTGTCACCTTGACTTTCAATTTAATGCAGAACGTTTTCAGTGAAAATAATATTATTCTTATGAAATGGGTACAAGGGTAAGTCCCAGATAATTTTGGAGCCTTTTTCCACCAGGTAATTTCTGACATATTTTCAATAATGGACCGGGTGAGGCATGTTGCGGTAATAATTTGAAACTCTATGCCACTCTCTTTCAAGTCTAAAGAGTTTTGTTCATGGGCAGTTTGTGGTTGCAGAGATATAGTGATTTCATTTAGGGTCCATCTTTTTGAAACACCCTGTATATTGGTTTTGCAGGCTGCTGTGAAATTTTGACTCTAATTCAGAGCTTTAGTAAGGTCTGTGAAACTAGGTCTTCTTTTAACCTATCACTTATTCAGACACACGGTGAAGAGAAATCAAGCCAAAATAATCCGTGGTTTAAATCCATTGACTCCATTAGATCCATGCCTGCGTTGAATTCAGTCTGCTTTTGCCACAGACCTGTAAAGCACATAAACTCTCAATGGTCTCTGCAGTAATGTCTGTTCTTCTCCCTAATGATCTTCCTTGTAAACCCTGTGGAGAGGAGTGACTGTAGGCTCTCAGCTGCAGCCCTTTGGATTGGAGCTTGGTTTATGCTGATGTTTATTCTATTGCTTTCCTAATGCATGGATCTGTAAGGCTGGCTTAACTGAGCTGTTGCGTGGGGAATAACATGGTAGCGAAGAGGAAAGGAAGCATCAGCACATCAAAAGGGAAACACGTGGCTCTGAAGATGGAGACTTTGCTGGTCTGTTACTGTACTCTGCTAATCTCTGACCAAAGCAGTAGCCTCTGGGGAGTTGGCCAGCTGGGTTGGTGGAATCCAAGAGTGACGACGCTCATGATGTAGCCAAACTGAAGAATTTGGCACAGTATTGATGTGTCACAAGAGCTGTCCTTAGCTCTTCTTGGCTTCCTGACCGGCTATCAGACGAAGGGAATCTTGTACTTAGTGCACCAACCATTAGAAGCAGAAAGTAGAAACGATCAGTAGCTGGCAGAATCATTTGTTTAGCTTGGAAGAAATGAGCTGTTTAGTGTTTCAGAAGGGGGAAATTCTCAGCAAATAAAACCAAAATAATGAGGACACTGAACCAGGCAATTGCTCTTCTGCTGCAGGAATAGCACATGGGTGCTTCTCCTTCCCCCACACCTTGATGGTATAAACCCAGACCCTCCACAACAAACACTAAGCTACTTGAAGGACCCTACTGACTAGGTGTGGGATGGATCTACCTCTGCATTAGAAATGGTAATAGTTTCTCTCCATAAGGAAGGCTAGGTTGGTTTGGATTGAAACTCAGAAGCTACTTGCAAAATCTCCCAAGTCACCAAACTTCAGGAGTGGAGTGGCTTCGTGTGACACTGTAGGACGATGACAAAAGGCAAGCTGTGGGCAGAGAGGAACTGACACACTGTCTTTGCCTGTTGTCACATCACCTGTGGTGTCAGAGATGACTGAACTACGAGCTGGGCTAGCCTTGAGCAAATCATTGCTCACTTGACAAAGCAGAGGCCAGATATGACGAGAGCCTTGCTGCTCACTGACTCTGAACATCCTGGCAGCAAGTGGTACTCTGCACTGGTGCGGCCTCACCTGGAGCACTGTGTGCGGTTCTGGGTGCCACAGGATAAAAAGGGTATAAAGCTACAGGAGAGTGTCCAGAGGAGGCCACAAAGTTTGTGAAGGGTTTAGAAGGGAAGCCGTAAGGGCAGTGTCTAAAGTCACTTGGTTTGTTCAGCCTGAAGAAGGCTGAGGGGAGACCTCATAGTCATCTACAGCTTCCTCACAAGGGGAGGAGGAGGAGCAGGCGCTGATCTTTTCTCTCTGGCAACCAATGATGGGACCTGAGAAAATGGCAGGAAGATGTGCCAGGGGAGGTTTAGGTTGGACATTAGAAAAGTTTCTTCACCCAGAGGGTGGTGGACACTGGAACAGGCTCCACAGGGAGGTGTCACGGCCCCAAGCCTGACAGTGTTCAAGAAGTGATTGGAAAACACTCTCAGACACATGGTGTGGATTTTGGAATTGTCATATGCAGGGACAGGAGTTGGACTCGATGATCCTTGTGGGCCCCTTCCAACTCAGGACATTCTGTCATTCTATGATCTAATCTTGGACATCAAATGCTGTGCTCATCCTGCTGTAAGCATTTCTGTCTCTTAAGGCATGCTTCATTGAGCATTTATTTTGTCTCTTGGCAAAGAAAACAGCCTCTTAGACCTTTTTAGTGGGGGTCGTCTATAACCTGTGAATCACTCAGAGGCTGCTTCATTTGAAACACTAGGGACTTTGCTTCTCTGTAGCTTGGTCCTTTGGTAAAGCAATTACATTCATCACAGAGTTAAAAAATCCCCCTCTCTTTACCGCTTGTCTTGAGTTGTCCCCTTCCACACAGCTCCATCCACCCCAGGGGAAGATCAAACATATCATGAAGATGAGTTATAATTCTGTTCACAAACCTGCATGCACCAAATCCAAACCCTGAGACGAATGGGTGCTCAGCCAGGAAGCTAAGCAGAGACATTGTACTTTGCACAGTCATTTGGGAGCCACTGTAAACCATAATAAGGGGTAAACACCACATAATAAGTATTTTGGCAAAACAGCTCGTTGTTGGAAGATACTCTTTGCTGTTTTACTCTTTTGTGTCTGACAGAGCCTGTTTACTGCATGATCGAGGGAGAGCAGAAGAGAGCACATGCACGTCACCAGCACCAATAACATTCATATAATCCAGAGCTTGGGGTTTTCTGGACATTATAAAAGCACGTGGTGTGCAGTGGGAAAAAGCATAGTGACCATTAACAGGATATTCAAAAAGTCAGCTAGGCTTTTTTCTCTCTTTCAGTGTTTAATATTTCCAACTACCTTTGACTGCCCCTTGACTAAGAAAAAAGGTTGTTCTTTGGGCAGACTGAGAGGAACTCAAACCTTTTCCTACCATGGAGGCAGGACAGTACCATCTTGTTTAGTTTTGCTGCCTGGGCTTTGCTTGAGCTAGAAATGCTGCCTGAGAGGCATGTCTGCTTGAGCTCTTCACCATGCTTTTCCTGGGCTGTTACAGAGATTTTAGCATGTACTCTTTCAGAATATTAATAATGCAATTTTGATGATTGAGATTCTTCACCCTATGGCATTTTAGTCCCTAAAATGCGTTTTCTCTTTAGACATGTTGTTCAGACTGTTCGGAACAGTGCTGAATGAGTCCTGCCGTTTAGGTGTCCACGATATACAGCATATCCTGAATACGTTTATTAGTTCAGACTCTTCAGGTCTTAGGTTTGGAACATCAGTGAGAAGAGAAAACCACTTGAGATACTGAGAAAATAGGCACCAAAAGAATCCTACTCATTCTCCATAGCTAGTGAGCTGGGAGCTTACTCATGGCCTTATGGAGGTGAAAAGGACTTCCAGTACAGGTTCCTCTGGTGATGCCAGGGCAAGGCAGGTGGATGGAAAACCTCCAGGGCCACTAAATGGACCCACTTCTAAAAGGGACAGCTGTGTCTGAAGAGTCTTTTCTCGCTTTTTACTCTCCAGAGATGGCAAGAATGTTCCGGATGAGGCAGCAGATTTCTGATCTGTGACCCATATCGGCTGTTTTGGGGGCACAGTTACCTTTTCTCAGGGATGAAAGCCCACAGCTGATGAAAGCTGAACTTTTTGTATCTCCCTCACTGCTGCAACCTTACCATATGCAGGACGGTAATCCCACACATCACTTCAGAAATATCATCATTAAAGATCTGGGTATATGTTTTCAGATAAGATTGGTTTGTAATAATATTACTGACTGTGTAATTATGGAAATGAGAAAATAATTCCCTCAGGCTTTGTTGTAATGACTTCTGAGCATCTTGCATCATCATGGGCAGACAGCAGGCTTCAAGGTACCATGCGTTATCAAAAGGAATGTGGAAAATCTTGTTTTGGTTGGTGTTGATGTCTCTAGTAAGGGAGAACACCTTGTATCTTCACAGTGAAATTGGATCAGGTAGAAAAACATGTGATCTTTTTGAAAATAAATAGCTAATCCTTACTTGATCTCCTGTACTCTTGTCTTTTGATGCATTGGTAAACTGCATTCCTGACAGCCACCCCTGATGATACTGTGGCCTTGAGAGACCTTGGCTGCCTGGTCTATGCCTCTGTTCTGAATCAGAAGACAAGGTGGGACCATTGCAGACCTGGCTGCACAGTGCAGATAACTTCATTGGACCACGGTAGCTCATGGTATTATTACTATTTTACTGATATGAGAACAGTTGCTGTAGGAATGAGCTTGCTGAATGTGCTCTTTGGTCAGCAGGTAGGTGTGTGATGTGTGTGCTGGACTCCCATAATGGAGAAATTAATAGGATGAATATCAGTGCTCTAACGTTAGTAGAAATGGTGATGAGAAAACACAAATGGACTTTCCCGGGAATGCTTTCTGTATTTTTGCCTTGTGTTAGAGTCACTGCTGAGAGGGAACACTCAATATCACATCTATTTTTACAAAAGGTAATAAGGAACACCCTAGGAACTGCTGACCAGTCAGTCCCACCTTGGTGCCCAGTGAGATCGTGGAACAGATCCTCCTGGGAGTTATGTTGAAGCATATGAAAGACAAGGAGATCAGGGACAGCCAACATACCTTCACCAAGGGCAAATTGTGCCTGACTAATCTAGTGGTCTTCTACAATTAACTGACTGCATCAGTTGGGGAAGAGCAAGTGATGACATCTAACTGGACTTCTGTAAGGCCTTTTATAGACACCCACATAACATTCTTACCACTAAATTGGAAATGGCTGGATGGCTGCATCCAAAAAGTTTCAGTTAACAGCTCAATGTCAAAATGGAAACCAGCGACAAGTGATGTCCCTCAAGGGTCTGTACTGCAACCAGTACTATTTAAGATATTAATTAATGAGATACATAGTGGGATTGAATGCACTCTTAGCAAGTTTGTGGATGACACCAGGCTGAGTGGTACAGTTGATAAGCTTGAGGGAAGGGATGCCATCCAGAGGGAGCTGAACAGGCTTGAGGAGTAGGCCCATGTGAACCTCATGAAGTTCAACAAGGCCAAGAGCAAGATCATACACATGGGTTGGGGCAATCGCCAACATCAGTACGGACTAGGTGGTGAATTGATTGAGAGCAGCCCTGTGGAGAAGGACTTGGGCATACCGGTGGATGTAAAATTGGACATGAGCCAGCGATGTGCACTTGCATCCCAGAAAGCCAACCATACTGGGCTGTATCAAAAGAAGTATGGCCAGCAGGTTGAGGGAGGTGATTCTCTCCTTCTGCTCCACCCTTGTGAGAGCCCACCAGGAGTACTGCCTCCAGCCCTGGGGCCACCAGTACAAGAAAGACATGGACTAGAGCACATTCAGAGGAGGCCACAAAAATGGTCAGGGGGCTGGAGCACCTCTCCTATGAAGAAAGTCTGAGAGAGTTGGGGTTGTTCAGCCTGGAGAAGAGAAGGCTCTGGGGGGACCTTATTTCAGCCTTTCAATATGTAAAGGAGGCTTATAAGAAAGATGAGGACAGACTTTTTACCAGGGCCTGTTATGACAGGACAAGGGACAATGGTTTTAAACTGAAAGACAGTAGATTTAGATTGTATGAAAGGAAGTTGTGGATGCAACATCACTGGAAATGTTCAACGTCAGGCTGGATACGGCTTTGAGCAACCTGACCTAGTGAAAGATGTCTGTGCCTATGGCAGGAATGTTGGACTAGATGATCCAACCCAAACTATTCTATGGTTCTCTGATACTCACAGTTTTCAGAAGGACAATGCACAGGCAGAATTAATGCAAATCCATCTTTGCTCTCTTCCTTTTAATAAACCCTAGAGAAGTTAGAGTTTTGGACAAGACCTCTACTAATAATCTTCTAACCAGGATTTCACATAACTACTTAAAGAATGGTGCATGTAGGACACAGGCTTTCCTGTGCAGCTATACTGCATATTTACTCC
>VWYH01005256.1:543682-568155 GCA_013399365.1 Pampusana beccarii | reverse complement strand
AAGAGAAGGCTCTGGGGGGACCTTATTTCAGCCTTTCAATATGTAAAGGAGGCTTATAAGAAAGATGAGGATAGAGTTTTTACCAGGGCCTGTTGTGACAGGACAAGGGACAATGGTTTTAAACTGAAAGACGGTAGATTTAGATTGTATGAAAGGAAGTGGTGGATGCAACATCACTGGAAATGTTCAACGTCAGGCTGGATACGGCTTTGAGCAACCTGACCTAGTGAAAGATGTCTGTGCCTATGGCAGGGATGTTGGACTAGATGATCCAACCCAAACTATTCTATGGTTCTCTGATACTCACAGTTTTCAGAAGGACAATGCACAGGCAGAATTAATGCAAATCCATCTTTGCTCTCTTCCTTTTAATAAACCCTAGAGAAGTTAGAGTTTTGGACAAGACCTCTACTAATAATCTTCTAACCAGGATTTCACATAACTACTTAAAGAATGGTGTATGTAGGACACAGGCTTTCCTGTGCAGCTATACTGCATATTTACTCCCTGGAACACTCCAGCCTGTAAGAATAAGATCAGGCAAGGTAGGCAGTTGGATCAAGGAAGTAAACTGTGGGACCATATAATCTTTATGAAAAAAAATCAGTTTCTTTGCAATTACATGCAGGAATTATAACAGGTTTCCCTTAGACAGTGTCTTCCAGAAGAAACTTCTTGTGGTGTTTCATCCAACAAATCCATACTGCAGTTAGCGAAAGTTAGCAAAACCTGCCATGGTGAACCTGATGGTCTTCTGATGCTGTTCCTTGATGGACTATATCCTCCCATGACTTCACAGGACTTGTGGTTGCAAGAGGCCTCCTCAGGGTGTTGGAGCTTCCTGAAGCTTGTCCCTGTGCTTCTTCCCTGTTCCTTCTGTTTCATTGCTGCTACATGCACAATGACCTTGATCTGATGTTGTTTCTGCCTGCTTAATGACAAAAACTCACTGAGTAAAAGTTAGTTCTTGCCTTGGGAAATCATAGCTTGCTGATAGCACATCTTGATAGATGGGCACTCAAAATACTCATGACATGCAAATGTATTAATATGCAGTCTGTTCACTCTAAAAAACCATCTCTGCTTATAAGAAGGGTCAGGTAGTATTACCAGATAGTCACATCAGTGCTACTCATGGATACTTTTATCACTTCTGTCCTAGCTGTGGGTGTGGAGATTTGCTTAAGTAAGGCCAAGATATGTTTCTTTTATTATTTTTTTTACAATTAATCTCATCATATGGGTGTCTCCCACCAGTAATCTTCCTTCCTCACTGCCATTTGTTCAGGCCACACCCTTATCTCTCCATCATGGCACTAGCGATGGTCACAGTCACATGTTGATTGTGCTGTCTGAACACGTTATGCCACACTGCAGTGTTCGCTGTGGCCCGCTGTAAAGTGCATGGATGGCCAGCATTGCTGTATTTTCAAACCCTTAAAAGGCTCAGGCTCTGGCCTCACCGAAGGCTTGCTGGGGAAACTTTGGNTGTGGAGATTTGCTTAAGTAAGGCTAAGATATGTTTCTTTTATTTTTTTTTTACAATTAATCTCATCATATGGGTGTCTCCCACCAGTAATCTTCCTTCCTCACTGCCATTTGTTCAGGCCACACCCTTATCTCTCCATCATGGCGCTAGCGATGGTCACAGTCACATGTTGATTGTGCTGTCTGAACACGTTATGCCACACTGCAGTGTTCGCTGTGGCCCGCTGTAAAGTGCATGGATGGCCAGCATTGCTGTATTTTCAAACCCTTAAAAGGCTCAGGCTCTGGCCTCACCGAAGGCTTGCTGGGGAAACTTTGGATTGTGTTTAAAAAAAAAAAAAAGACGCATGCACACACATATTGACACACATTATTTTTTTTTTTTTCTTTTTCTGAAGGGACCCCTGTGTGTCTCTTTATCCTCTCCTCCCACCCACTCGTCCCTTCTGACACTCTCTGCAGCTGAGACCCCTTGTGTTTTATTTAGCTGAATTTTCTGGGCAAGGGTGTTTAGTATGTTTTCGAGACGCTTCAGAGTAGTAGGTGTTACTGTAGTACACATGTATTGAGACTCATTAGTAAGTAAAATACTGCTGCATTCCTTGATCCACGCTCTGTGATCACACATACCCCTCACACAAATATCTGCAGTGTACCAGAAGGAAATTTCACACTATGTTGGCCACAGAAATCCCCAAGCCCTTCTGCTGAAAGCTGCACTTCTCACCTTCTGAACCTCTGTGGCAAAGGCATCTCCAGGGAGAGCTTTTTACCTGTGGCTGATGAAATGGTACCTACCTTTGGTGTCCAGTTGCCCACGTAACTCTGAGTGGCTAGCGAGGTTATATGAAGGACCCATTGCAGGGCTCATGACCGTGACTGAAAGCCAAGAGCAACTCAATGCTCTGACAATGATTATTTACCATTTTCCCATGTTACATGCTGTATTTGGTCATGTTCAGTAACTCTGTAGTAATCAGACAAGATGGAACGGCGGCTTGTCAGCTGATTTAATTAAAACCACATTGCCTTTTTTTTTTTTTATTGCCTCTCACACATCATTAATATTCTAAGACGCGCCTGCAATCTGAAGATTGGAATCAGTCTCATTGTGCTCTTTCCAAGCTTGAATTCCCAGACACACAAACCTGGGAAAGAGTTTTAAAGGGACAGGTAATAGTTAGAAGCTAATTTGATTACATTGAAATGGACCAGTCACTGGTCCAAATAAGTGCTTATTAAGGGACCAGTCTTTCAGGTTGCTTTTAAATGCAGTGCAGGCTTGCTTTGCTTCCATGGATATGAGTGGGAATAGAATATATTTAGGATTTCCCAGGAATCAGATCTTTGCTCTGCAGACTCCTGCTCATTCAAATGGTTGGTTATGCAAATATATTTAAAAGACTTGAGAAAATAGCACTGCACCCCTTTTAGCTTGATTTATTATTTACATATTTAGCAACAGTGTTGTATCGTCCGTTTTCTGGAGTGACAGGTGAGATCTGTTTCACAGTGACAGTATATCAGCCAGCATATGCACTTGACTTACAACCAGACTACAAGGAAAAAAGAAAATCTAGCATTTAGAATTATATCTCGCTGTTTATTTAAACAGCGATTAACTTTCATCAACAGTATGTGCATTTCTGTTTTCTTTAAGAAACCCTGCCATTCTCAATCACAGCTGCAGCCCTCCTGCAGCATCCTGTTACTCAGTGACTTGAACTGAGCTTCACAGATATTTCACAGTCAATTACCATACAGGTTTCTTATGTTAAAATTAAGGCAACTGGTGTCAACAACCACTGCTGAATGAAGGTAAAAGCTTGAGAACATTTTGCATAACAGTCATCAGCGTAGCTGATAGCTATTACAGTGTTCTTGTGCAGTAAGCCTACGCAGATCCTATCTCTCCTGCCTGTCTGTTCCAACATGCATCTCATCTCATTTGCAACCCTTTGCTTTAATTAGCTGAAGTCTTTGCTTCAGTCTTTCATATGTCAACCAGCCTGTGTACACTTCCATATTTTTAATCAGTAGCCTGTTTTCTTTACTTTGTCATTCGCACTAGCATATAAATCTGCCCTTCTTATGATCCTCACTGCTTGGTAGAAGTCAAAACATGCTGTTCAATTTTCCTGTTCACTGATTTCCATTTGTTTCATGTTCAAATGCTGGCTCTTTTCCCCCTTTTGGGCATGCTGTGAGCATTAAACTTAGTGATTAGATGCCAAAAAACCAGTCCTTTTCCCCTTCTGCGCCCACGAATGGGTCATCCTAACCCTCGCTGGGATGCTTGCTGCAACAGCATGCCCTGTGTGTGTGCAGTCAGCCTAAATGGGGCTCGCTGCGTGGGACCAGTGCAGGCTGACAGAGGTTGGCTAACGATGACTAATAAAACAGGTGCAAAACTTATGTGCTCTCTTAGGGTCGTGACTGGCTTCTTGCTGCTTCTTCTCTTTTTTTTTTTTTTTTTAAATTTAGTCTACTACAGCAGAATATTTCATTTCACTCACGACACGGCCGAATCCTGAGACACCAAGACTTAAAAATAACCGGACATAAAAGGATGAGAAGGTGACACGTGGCCGTCCTCTGGCTTTCAGATTTTCCAGTTTACTGAGGGGGAATCCGAGGTTGTCTGTAGTTGCCTGACAGGTGGGGTGGCTGGCTCTGGCATCTGTGCCTGTGGCTGATCCCCAAACTGAGCCTGGAGCACATTCAGGATGTCATCTAGCTTCTGGTCCATCTGCATGACCTGTTAAGGAATCAGAAAGCAGACAAGCTGTCAAGTGGTTGCACACGCTCTGGATGGCTGAAGCCTGGCAGGGAGCGTGGGCATCCGAGAACCATCAGCTCCTCTGAGTTTTGTCTGGCCTCTAGAAAGACTGAATGACACTATGAAGTACGGGGAAGGGTGTAAAGCCATGTGAAGCAGCAGCAGCGGGACAGGACACTGGTGGTCCGAGGACTTGACTGCTTGAGTCAGCTATTTTGTCTCTCAGCCTTTTCCCAGGGTTGCCAGCTTCTTCTGGTGATGATGCATCCTGCAAATATCTGCCCTGAAACTCTCTTTTGCTCTTTGGTTTATCGTGAATGTTTTTTCCCACTACCTCTCCCAATGCTTCACCACCCTTAGTTGTAGGACATCATGCTTTCCATTACTGTCTTGGGAAACGAAACAGTTCCCCTCCCTTCAGACTGTAAATAGATGCCTCTGTGATACATGTTACAGTCAGAGATCCTACCAGATAGGGTGTTTATTCCCATGCATTGTTAGGAGGATAGCCTACTAAAAACCACATAATAATACCAATGACTTCATTAAAAAAAAGAACAAGCGTTCCATAGGAAGCTCGACATGCTAATTCCTCCTCTCATTTCTTTGTTTTCCAGCTGAAATTTCTCAGGCATAGTCTCAAGGCAGAGAAGTCTTTTCTAGTTATTATTAATATTACTTTTAACCAGGGAAAGGCAAATCAGGATTTTTAAAGGGACGTTGCTTTTATACGTTCTGCTGCTTATTGGAAATTCTGGCCTTTTCTAGGAGCACCGAGCAGGCATTAACCCGTTGCAGTGGTAGGGCTTGCCTTCACTGCAAATGGCATCCCGCTCAGCTTAGCATCAGCCAGTGGGACAGGCTGGGGACTGTTGACTGCTCTGGTCTGCTCTAAAAGCAAAACTGTGGCCAGCATCGTGTAAGCAACTGGGATAGCTTCTGATGATGCTTGAATACAGTGAAGCTTTGTGTAATAGATGAGCCCAAGACAAACGAGCATTTTGAAGAACATTGGATGGTTCACTTTACAGTTATCTGCTGTGAAACTCTGAGCTCCTGAAAACTGTGATCTGTCCCAGTGGGTCTAATAAACTTCGATAGCAAGCCTTTTAAAGTGATATCAGATCTAAACTGAGCTTTCATTAAAAAGGGAGACAGAGAGAAGGAAAGAGGGAAGGATTCCAGCCTTTTTCTGTGCAAAGATAACTTTGGAAATACTAATTGGCAGCACAAACTGAAAGTTTTGCAGTCTGAGATTGCTTTAAAAGCCAAGGCAAAGAAAATCACCTTATCTGCCTTCACCTCCTCTGCCTTTTCTCAATCCAAGTGTCGTCTCCCCGCAGGGCCCCTCAAACCTCAAGGTACCAGGAGCTTATTCAAGTTATATCATTTTGGCAACCACTGTTCTCTTCTATATACAACCTGCTGGGGGAAGGAGGATTGGAGTATCTCTCCTACCTCATGGAGGGAGAGATGTGCTTGTCTCTCTTTCACTTCTACTTTCATGACTGCTGTCTTCTAGTAGAAAAGCCCCTCTCTCTACCTCTGCTTTGGTGTGGGTTACCTGGGGCAGTATTTTCAGGCAGCAAGCAGGGAGTATTTAGGGCATGGATTGCACAGCACAGCCCTTCACGATTATTTTGTCAGGGCAAGGTCTGTGGGCATGGGAGGATGGGGCTGCTCACTGCAGTACCCCTGGGTGCAGGGTGGCGGGTGCTAAGCCCAGTTTGGGAAGATTCACAGTCAAACAGCAGCTCAAGTAGATATCAGTGCTCTTTGTTCGAGGGGAAGGGACCCCAGCAGAAGTTGTGTCTGGCATAGGTGCAGCCGCCTCCCGGTCAGCCTGACCCCAGGCTGCCAGTAGCATCTCTGCTTTGCCCTGTATCTAGTGACCTTCTAGGAGGGACCGGTCCATACTGCCACAGCAGCTCTCTGGTGTGGTCACCAACAGAAGCACTGACAGTGCACTCATCTTGGGCACAACAGCTACATGTTTTGCTCAGAATTAAATTGGTTAGAAGTCTGGAAGTCACTAGTGGTTTAAGGGTTAAGCAGCATGGAATTAATTTAAAAACCACAGCCTTTATTTTTTCCTCCATTCTTGAAAAGCCTGTTTGGCTGATGCTGGTAATGACTCAACAGAATCTTTCTTAAGCAGAAATGTTGTGCAGAGCAGAAACTAAAGCAGAACTAATACATTACATTAGAGTAGAAAGAAGTGTAGGCAGGGAAATGAGATCAGGCAGATGAAAGATCCTTTGGGGCTTTCTTTTGTGAGGCTTTGTTGATTCTGATCTGCACACTTGATCTTAGATAAGCTATGCCTGCATATTCCATATCATTTAAACTTTTTGTATTTCTCTGTATTTTGCCAAATCAAGGAAAGAATGTGATGGGGAATAATTTTATGCACTTTTCTTTCCAGAAGAGGAGGAGGGTGGAGAATGTAAATATTCATTTGTAGGCAGGGAAAAAGAGAAGTTCATACATAAGGGAGCAGATTGTACTACACTTTTGTCACGCCTTCCACACAAGGATCTGCAAATATTTCCTGAACATTAACAAATGAAGCTGCTCAGCTCTCTCTTGTCAACTTTATACACAGGAGGGCTTTAGTAGTAATTTTTGAGAGGAGAAGCAGGACCCTACAAAATTAAAGGAGCTGTTAAGAAGATGTGGTCAGTTGCAGATCTCTTCTAATCCTTAGCTTCGTATTTTATACACAGGATCAAACCACCACTTTCTGGCTTCCGATGCTCTAAAATATGCCTTACTTTGAACATGCAGCTAGTCTGGTATAGCTTTAGTCAGAAAGACAAATTCTTAAGCACCTTGTTGAATAGGAGCCTATTAAAAAGGGGTCAAATTTGGAGGCTGTTTGACTGTGATTAAAAAGTGACAAAAGGAGAGCTGTGGACACTTCAAGGCTTGACTGAAGTCAACAGGATAACTTGCAGGGTTAGAAGACTTTTCACACAGGTGAAGTTTTTTTCACAAGAAAGTCCTGGTTTTAGATTTCTCCAAAACCATCTAGCACTTTAGGTTTCTCCAGAACCACTTTCTTTAAGCTCAAATGGAATGAGTTGCTGGTTTTGAGTAACACACGCAGGCAATCGCGGAGGCAAAGAGTTAAATTGCGCAACATGTTTTTTGGCTGAGTAAAGTGAGAAGCCATCCGGGGCTGGCCTCAGAGTTTCCAGAGAGATGTGATATGCCCCTCGCAGGCTCGGTGGAGACAGGTGAGTTTGGCAGCTGTCCACGGGCAAATGGCAACAAAACTTCTGTTCTCCCACATCACAAAAGCGCTCCGGAGATGATCTATAAAATTGTTAAAATGCTTTTATATCCTTTCAACTGCCCTGCAGAAAGGAGACTTGCAAAAGCAGTTTAAAATATTACACTGTTGTTATTGGGGCTGCGAGGTGAACTGAAGGAGTGTTGAAATGTATATTCATTTTAACATTCCCCGGTGAGAAGGGGCTGGACTCCATGGTGACATGCAGGACTGTTAGACAATGAAAACGTCTTCCAGCCAGCTCCAGTGAGTCACAGCAAGCCCTGAAGGGGAACTGGGTCAGTCCACCTGTGGGACCCAAGGTGTCCCCACCCTTCACCTTGAGCACCAGGTTGGCTTTCAATACCTAAGAGCTATTTGCGGTTCCTTTTGGGCCTCTGTTTGTGAAAGCTGGTGTCTCGACCCTTTGTCTAAATACCCCATTTCTGCAGAGACGCTTTGTGGAGAAGGGGACCCTAGGAATGGCAGCAGCATGGAGAAGTGGGCCTGCATCTTGCTGTGGATTTACCAGACTCTGGACAGATTCCTAACTCCCTTGAGAGCTTTTTTTCGGATGTGTTTTGCACACGCACACCATAAACAAAACGCATGTGTGGAAGACTCAGTTGGAATAGCCATGTGGTCTCCCCCAAATCCTCTCACTTTAAGCCAGAAAAAATCCCTTCCCCCAGGTTTTGCCTGTCTTTTTAATATGATTTCTGGAGGCTGGGAAAGCCAGTATCAGTTATGTGTACAGTATACTGACTTGAACTGTTTCCAGAAGAGTAGCAGAAGAGGAAGATGGCCTGCTGGAGGACTGAAGTAAATTCATAAACTCACAAACATGCTCATATGTTCCTAAGTAGGTGGAGCTTTGTATCAAAAGCTAAACTCATAAATCAATTAAAGTTGCTGTTGCCTCCTTAAGGCTCAGCTCTCTTCCTGCCTGTAGCAGTCCTACACGAAGTAATCAAAATGGCAGAGCTGTATGCATGTTGCATGTCTGCAACATCTGTGGGCTACTGGTACTGGGGATGCAGCACGAAATGGAGGAGGGAGAGAAGCCAGCCCAGTTTGTGTTACCAATCGAAGTGTCGTGGAGGAACAGCAAGTTCTGCTTTTGGTTAAGCTGGATGGACTTTGGCTTCCTGTTTGCCTCACTCCAGTGGGGAAAACTGTGAAGCTGTGTCCACAGGACAGCCCAAGGTGTCATGGCAGGGGTGGAGGACTGGAGGAGCCACTGCCTTGTTGAGCCCCATCCCCTGCTATAGCAGCCACTGTACAATGGATACTTTGGTTCTGGCAACTCCATGAGACATCCAGGTTTCCTGTCCCCAACACGCAGCCCTCATCCTACAACAAACCACAAACCTAAGCATGGACAATCAAGAGGCATGAAAGCACAGTGGGCCACAGGACATGGGCAAGCAAAGGCATTCCCGTTCTTGGAACCCAGGAGCTGCAGCAAAGGCTGGAGTTAGAGGAAATGGTGAGGTCTTAGGAGGACATGTCTAAGTGGTGGTAAGCCTGTGACCCCAGAGGTGGGCCACTGCTAGTGGGTTGAGCTGTGGGTCATGGTGGGAAACACTTGATTTGAGGGCTCTGACACCAACTTCTTGGGAAAGAGTTGTCCGATGGGTCAGGTTTATTTTGTATGGGGAGAAGACTATATATGAATCTTTGCCATGAACTATTCTATCTGCAGGTACTTATTTCTGAATATTCCCAGCTTGTTAGCTGTGGTAGGTCACCTAAAGTCTAGTTCATAGGAGAAAATGGTATTAATTTAGTAAAATCAGATATGATTTAGTTGAACTAGTGCAATCCATTTTATTGATGATTCCATTTCTGACTTGTGCAATGTATTGATTTAGCGTAATCCCATTATCCAGAAATTCATGCCATTTTCTCATGTTGACCAAGTCTGTCACAGGATTTTTCTTCTCGTACCAGATGGTGAACTGATTTGATTAGATCCTGTAAAGCCTATGTTTAGCTTTATAAGCACATCTGGTCTTGTAGCTTCTCTCTGCATACAGTTACACCCAATTATTCAAACATACTAATTGCCTATTGTACAGTTTGAAGTCTGAGTTGTTTATTTTAGGAATCACTTTATTTTTTAGCACATCCCTCAGTGGATTTATTGCTGTCCAGAGACTGCTGATTTGAGGGAGGGAAATCTTTTATTTACAGCACTGCATAAAAAACTGCCTCCCTCTCACCTTGCTTGTCCCCTGTTAGAGAAATTTCACTGAGGTGAAATGCTGAAACCGCTGTAGCACTCTTTTTTTTTTTTTTTTAAATCATGGCCAGACAATGTGAATGATGATGTAGTCTACTGGGATCTGTCTGTGTGGAATCAAATGGCCACACCAGCCATAGAGACCATGACTAACTTGAGGAGATTTCTCTTGTGCAAGGTGTGCCTGTAGTGCAGCCTCTGTGGGCCTGGTCCAACAAAGGGCTTGTGGATGTGTTAGCTTGAAGCATGTGAAGAGTCTTGCTGAGTTCACCAAATATTTAAGTGCTTTGCTGGATTGGAGCCAGAAAGGTTACAGTTTGCAAGATTATACCTTTAGGATAAACTTTCAGAGTCTCCTAAAGTAGTCATACACACATATGCACAGAAATATATCTACACCACCATTTTTTAAGTCTCTGAGGAATGTTAATTGACCTCTACTGTAGCATCCTTCATAAAATCACTTTGACATTACTATTAGCAGAGAACAGGCAGCTTGTCTCCCCCCTTAAAACAACAACAACAACAAGAGGGTTTTGATGAACAGGCCCCCATCAACTGACTGTTTTTGGGATGAGTTGTAACAGATTTGGAATTGGCCTCAGTCCCAAAATGATGCTCTATCCCAAAGCAAGGTTGCCAGGTGGCACATACGCAAGGAAACATCTCACCCTGGTATGTCAATGTCTCATAGCCAACTGGCGAGTGCTGCCCTAACACTGAGCTGTGCAGCTCCTCACTTTGTTGCACTGAGGGTGCGGATAGCACAAAAAGACCAGCTTCAGTCAGTGGGAGCTTTTGCCACCGACGTTAGAGGTCAGGTAAACAGGTACGTAAGTAGAAGCTACACAAAACATGCTTCCATGACAGCTTGTTGTTCTGGCAGACCCAGCTCTCCATGAACACCAAAAAATATATAAACCACCAGACTGTCTAGTTTGACTTATTCTGTGTACCCCTTAGCAGATATCGGTTGTTTATTTTCATTTCATGAAACTTATCTAGATAAGTCCACAATTTTCCAGGCCTCCCTTCCTTTATCCCAAACATCCCCACCCATTCTTAGGTCAGGTGTTACAACCTTTGATGGCCTAGCATATAGTAATCTTTATTTTAAGTATAGCTTTGTTTGTTTTGGTTTCCATCTACCTTTCCTGTTTAAATGAAAACACAAAGGTCTATCCCTCTGCACTTTGTTCCAGGGGTATTTCCTGTTGGTACTCTTTCGGTGAACATTATATTTTTACATTTCCTATGCCACAGTTGCACGGATGAACCTCTTCAGTAAGACCTGTGTCTGTGGTTGCTGCTTCTGGTGTCAGATGCCATTTGCACAATTGCTAAGCAACTCTTAAGAGTTCAGCCCTGGGTTTCTAAAGGAGGCTTGGTCAGCACACAGATTATGTCAGCAGTGTTACTGCTTCAGTGAAGGTGTGATTTTTTTTTTTTAAATGAATCCTGGCTTCCTAAGCAAATGAGGTTTAGCTGATGTTGTATCTGTGTATATGTTGCCACAGCAGCTTTGAAGTAAGCTGGCCAGCTTCAGACATATTTGCCAGAGAGACAGAGTCCTTACAGATAAAAATTTTGGACACTTTTCTGAAAGTCTAGCCCTTGAGCAGAAGGCAGATATCCAAATTAACGCTTCACTGAAGGAAGGGCAGAAGAGGAAGGTGAACTGTATTATTAGACCCTGGAGAATCCACAGAGGATGCCCTGACCACAGGAAAAGCTTTATTCAGCTCTTGCCCCTTATTAGCCTTGGATAATCAACCACAAAATACAGAGCCACAGGAAACCAGGCAGCATAACTTCTACTGCTCCCACCAGTGCTTGTTTCTAGCTGAAGAAATCCAAGTGGTGCCACTTGGATTGGACACAAGGGTAACTTCCCACCACTGCTGTTAAGCAGCAGCACTTGGCTGCTGGGTGGGCTGCAGCTTCTTGCGGAGTTTGTCTCATTTCAGCTCTATGCACGTGCACCTGCCTGGCTGTTTGCAGCCTGTGCTCTGAAACTTTTTTTTTTTTTTAAATCCCCCTGATTTTCCCCTAGTAGGTAAAACAGATCTTGCAGAACTCTCTTTCTCCTGATTTACATGCATAAATGGCTATTGTTGTTGTTGCAGAACGTTTCATTCTTCACCCTCCTCCAGATCCTGCTCAGATCCTGCCTGTAATCTTGCCATCTCTCTTTGCGACATTGCTCTCCAGCCACACCCTGGATGACGCACTGCCATTTCTCAGCTCATTACATTGTGTGGCTACAAGTCCTGCTGCAAAACCAGCGTGGAAAGAAACAACACACAAAAATAACAAAGCTAGTCCAGCCTCAAAGGTGGATACGCAGCTACTGTGAGTCACACCTTAATTTCACAATAAAGCAGCTTTGGAACTTATGCTCCAAGATGCTGATTAATTTAATTTTTAAATCTCTAAACAATACTGGACAGAGACAAATAAGAAAAAAGAAAATGCAGCTCTGAGTATTTAAATGGTGCCAAAGGAGTACTGAGAAAGAAGTGACCTTAGCCTTTCACTAGATTGATGTGATAAGCTCGGTATTTTAGATGGGTGTGATGAACTCAGTATTTGCTCCTCACCCAAACCTTTGAAGAGATGGTATCAAGTCTTCCACTCTCTGTTTTGCCTTTGCTTTTTCTTTTTTGAGTTCTATTAAATCTCCTTAATGGAAACAAAATCTAACCTCACCAGGCTTGTCCAGTTCCTGTAATGGGGAGGACACTTTGGGCTATGCTGCAGCTGCCTTGCTTTTTCTCAGCTTAGTTGCAACGATTACTTACTGATACTGAAAACAGTGAGTGAATTCCCTTAATCCAGGTCTACTGACCTGACATCTAGTTAAGATGACATCTAGTTAAGCTAACCTCTAGTTAGCGCCTGTGACGGACTGTGTATGACAAGGTAACATTTATATGTCTTATCACAAGTATTTGTACACAACTGCCCTCCATTGACACTCACACACACAAAGCTTTACTTCAAATTATCAGTTCATCTTTTCTTATAGATTGGCAAGAAAGGCAAAGAGAGAGGGAGTGTTATTATTGAGACAAGCACAGGCATTATGGTGATGGTGTTCTAGATAGCGAGACATGTAGGTACTAGAAAAGTTCCAGGCAGTTCTTGTAGGACTAGACCAGGACTTCATAAAACCAAGCTCCAGTCTACTACTCAATGCAGCCTTCCTGCATTGAGGGCAAGTCACTTTGTGGAGGAGCCTCGTCAATATTTGTTAACCACATGGATCAAATAATTTGCCATTTCTTATCTTTCAGACATGAAAACACAGGAAATTGCATAGGTCTGAGTCTTGGTACAAACCAGAAGACATTAGAAATTAGAAATTAGAAGAGTAATCTAAAATGTGGACTGAAATGGTGCCTGTAGGAAGGAACAAAATTCTAATGGAAAAAAAGATCAGTTGGAATAGGATAGGAGGAGAGAAGATGGTGGTGCTTCTTCGTCTTGCCTACTGATGGCTCTTCGCAGATTGAAATGGACACATCAGAGCAAGGCTGGAAGTGTGGCATGGTGGTTATACCAGGAAAAAGCATTAATTGGGAAGCAAAAGGATGATTGCCTAGGCATCAGAGGGTGTCACTGGGAGGCCACCATCTGGGTTTCTGTTTTCAGCTCTGCAAAAGAATCAACATACCGTTTTAGCCAAACCCTGTAGCAAAATTAAGGGCTAGTCTGTGCACAGATTTTTGCTGATGTCAGGAAGTCAAGCCTACAACACACCTTTCATTGTTCCAGGGGAACCTGTGCCTGGGCGCTCGTTTTGGTGTGCCCTATGTCAGAGAAAGCAATGAAATAAGCTTGATAGGAGCTAACTCATGAGAGTCTTGGAAAGTGACAGCTGTACCTTTGTCCTATGCAATGTTGAAAAGGGTGAATGAAAGCTTCTGCCCTCATTTCTTCTCTAGTCTGCACGGGACAAGTCTCTCTGGTCACCTTTACGTAACGAGTTCACCGAAACTCTCACACCCTTTGATGCTGCAAGCCTGGCTCAATGCGTGCAACACAGTTTGAGGAAGAAGATACAGAAGCACAACGTGGTGTTATGTATTTAAATAATGAGGATTACAAAACACTATTGTTTGCTCATTAAAACACAGAAACCCAAAGCAAGTAAAATATTATCAGACAGTGCTGACTGAGGGCGTAGCAGTTCTTGATTCTTACTGATTCAAACATACTTTGCTGAACCCTTTGGTTTTAGCCTGTCTGGCTTATCTGTCATTTGATGGATTTTACTAGCTTGCTTGTCTATACCAGACCCGATTAACAGCACTGCCTCACACGTATTTTTAATGAGCTCTTGAAACGTCACAGTGAGTGGGTGGACTCTGGACTGTCTGGTCCAGTTTTGCAGCCGCAGTGACCTGATGTTGAGGGTGTCTGTCTGTCCAGCCATACTGACAGCATTTGGTCCCAAATCAGCAAAAGCCAGAGGCGTAAACTGTGCAGGAAAAGCAACTACACAGCAAGAAACGGTTTGTGACTTGAACTGAGATTGCTCAGCACCTGGAAGGGTCTGAGCAATGCATGGAGTGTAACAGCATAAATCAGTGCATAAACTGGCTATAGCTATGGTAACTGTGGATGCAGAACATCAGAAGAGATTGCAGGGAGAATAAAATTCTCTTGTTTTGTCTTTTTTCTCCTTCCCAAGCTAGAAAATTAATTGCGTAATAGGTTCTGTAGCTAAAGAGATGTCCATGGGCATTTAAAACACTGACTGAGAATAAGAGACTGAGTAAAGCAGATTTTCCAAATCTAGAATCTCAATAACGGACATTTTCCATTACTTTTGTGCTCGAAAAATAGCAGAGAATTTTGAAAAATCAGCATGGCTACATCCCCAGGGGAGACTCAAAGCATTAATTAAAGAAAGGGAGGTGTCTTATTTGAACTCTGCTGAGTTAGATGGATTACCCATGAAAGCTGGCATTGACAGGACAGCTCTATGAAGAAGCCTGTGGCAGAAGTACCGGTGTCTTATACAAACAACAGGAGACAGGGCAGGAGATGCAAAGCCATAATTGCCAGATAGATTTCTTCCTCATGAGGCATATGCTAAGTCAGCAGAAACCTGCTTCAATTTTCTGTTGCAAGGCACTGTACTGTTAGTTAAGGAAAAAAAATCGGTTGTACCCACTATTGCTCTTACAGCTCTTTGGCCTTATACTGCAGGGAATACTGCTGGGGAGAGGAATATTCTAGATTTTGCTCAGAGAAACAATAATTTTTCTCTTGCATGTCTCTTGTTTTTCATATATCATTGCAGAGAAAAAGCACAGCAATAAAAAGGGACATGTATTAACATGAACATTGAGGTGCAAGAATGTGAGAATGGCCTGGTGAGATTTCACTGTCCCAGCATTTAGTAAAATAATTTAAATGGGTGCTGCAGTGTAATTAAGATTTTGGGTTACTAGCTTTTTTGACATCCTAAAGGTAGAACTAGGAAGCCATGGAGGTCTTTATGCAACTTTCTGCTGTGGGGGAAAACAAATCTTTTTCAGGTCAATAAGCTAAAATTCATTAATAAAACAGGTACTTGTTGAGACTACTGAGAACCTCACAGACATAATTTCCTAGCTTCACATCCACTTGTTCTTTTATTACTGTTACTCATTATGAACTATGACTCTAATCTACTAACTCAATGTATCTATATATATCTATGTTGTATTTAAAAATGCCTGGGTTATTTTTTGTTCTGCAGTGTTTCTTGTCCCTTCAGAGCAAGATTGTTTAACTCCACATTGAACTAGTTAGTTATCAGTGAGAAGGAAAATAAGATATCTATCTTTTTGTTAGTTAGTACTTCAGAAAGCTTTCACTTTCATGTTTTAATGCATATTAAAAATCCCAGCTGTGACTGGTTGCTTGTCTTTCTGCACCAGTATACTGTAAACCAAAAATAACCACCACCATGAATCCATGACATTGAAGCTCTGGTTTTGGCTGCCTGACCACTGCGCTTGGCTTCCTTCACTGCATGCCCAGCCCTGAAACCAAGATGAAGGAGCGTGCTTAAGACCCACTGCTACTGCTGAAGGCACGGCCCTGCCGGCCCCAGCTGCATCCTCCTGACCTCCCTGTGCTATACGGGTCCACAGTCCAACCTTTGCTGGACTCAGGAGCAAGCCCAGGAGAGCTGTGCAGCACAGCAGGGACTACCCGTGTAGGAGAGCTGCCCCCAGCCTGGATCCCAGGGCTGGGGATGCTTCCTCCTCCGTGCTTAAATGACTCTTTCACTGCCCGCAGGTTACACAGGAGCAGCGTTAAAAAGCAAAACCTCTGAGTGAACCAAGGTCATACGCTGTGCTCCAGCTGAGGCACTGTGCACTCCATCAAAAAAAATGCTGGAGTTCTTTGCCCTGCTTTCTCTTACCTCTGGTATAGTCAGCTGAAATATCCATAGTAAGACACATGACTACATTTATCTAGGAATTTGAAGCTAAGTTTTTAATTACTGTTAATAAGAAAGTGAATTTTCTATCCTAAAAAAAAAAAAAAAATGTCCACAACCTCAGACCATGCCAAACCTGGCTAAAAGCAAATAATTTCTTTCCCATGAAATCTAAATTTTTCTCTTTATTATTTGCAAATAATTTGCAGAAGACAAGATCACTGTGAAATATATGCCCCCAAAAGTTTCCATTTTAAAAACACTGAAATACCTCCAGTCAAATATTCACTTGTTTTTGCTTATTTTTTCTAGAAACTTCAGCAAAAACAATATGATTTTCTGTAGCACAGCAGATCCTGCAATTTTTTCCGGGGAAGATACATTTTGGTGTAAAAGCTCCTGCCAGCTCTAGTTCAAACCCTTGTGTCTTAACATATGCCACAAGCGCATATGGTCTTGCACAGACGGACAGCGTGGGAGCCCCAAGATCCAACCTCCCTTTGCAACCTGTGGAGGAGTCAGGGTGACCTGCAAGCCAGGAGGTCTCAACTCTCCTGAGATGCTGGATGCTCTGGCAGGGTCACCAGGCCATAGCTGGCATGGTGCCGAGCCCTATAATGTGCAGGTTCATTTTGGTACTCCCCTCGTCTCATCGTGATGGGGGGAAGATGTCCGCACCTCCTCTCTCCTGGCCAGAGCAGCCAATGTGCTTTGCGCTAGCTGCCTGCTGCTGCTCCCTTTGTCACAGGCAGGGAGCAAAAGTAGCTTGATTCAAAATACTTTTGTATTATACAATGCATTTATTAGCAGCCAACTATTTAAAAAGCTCTCTTGTATGCTGCTCGCCCCAAGTGGAGCCATGTGTACATCCCCTGGGTGCGGGGCTTCCCCCTGTCTGGGAGGATCTTAACTCTCCCTGCCTCTCTGATTTCAGCTCTAGGCTGGGCATCTCTGTGCCACTGTGTTGCCCGACTTCCACGTGGCCAACACCTCACACCCTCAGGCTGTTTGGCTGCTTAAGCATCATCACTACTTTGGGGCCTGGTACCCTTCGCTTCTATCCTCAGGCCTTACAAGAGAGGTGGAAGGGGAGCAGGAACCATGTGCGCAAGGGGGTAGCAGTGAAGGCTTGCGCATCTGTGCTGGCAGCCAAAATGCCGTGCCTCCCCCCAGCCTCCTGCTCATCGTTTCCCTCCCAGTGGCCTCCCCTCCGATTGATTACTCAGCTGAAGATGGCCACAGTGCTAGGCCCAGGGCAAAGCAAACGCCTCGGTACAGGATTTCAGACACGGTTCTGTTCACCGTGTTCACTGTCAGGCACCTACGGTGAATGCAGCAACCTGAAAAATTATTTTAGAGCCACCCTGGCCTTCATAAGTGGATCCGCCATGGGCAGCCGGGGGAGATTAAATCCTCCTGTTAGCCACAGAGCAGCGTGGTGTGGCAATTAGTATGTTAAGCAGAGCTGAGAGAGACTTTTGTAATGAAACCAAAAACTTGGCTGGCCCCCAAAATCTGCAAAGGTTCAAGAACCTTTCAGTAAACCTGGACTGAGCCTTGGCAGATTTATAATTTCAAGGAGGAACTGTTAAAAACACCCTGGTCTGTGCATGATTTTGAGCCCAGACTCGGCCACACTTGGCACTTTGGGAGTTTTCCTTTAGGTTTTTTGCATACAAATCCAAAACACAATGTAGACTCAGCAGGGAGGAACCGATGCAAACCAAAACTGCTGAGTTTTGCACAGCTCTAATTATAATCTCCTCACAGTCCTGGTTTTATTTATTATTGTTTGTACTGTGGTAGCAGCGCGGGGCTCCAACCAGCTTCGGGGCTGCGCTGTGGTGGGTGTTGTAAAGGCAGAAGAAGGAGGCAGGATCCCCAGCCTGAAGAGTTTATAATCTAAATAAACAAAAAAGATAAAGAATGAGGGAAAGACACGAAACATGTAAGCAATGTGATTAGGGGGTGTTGGCAAAAAAACCCACTTTTCTTAGCGTCTCTCTCACCCACACATAAAATCATGTCTATTTACCCTGTAAACTCTTTGGGGTCAAGGCTGTGTTTTCCAAAATGCAGAGGGAGATGGGATGCAAGAAACGGGTGGAGAAACAGAGGTGCTGGAGGGCAGCAGCAGGATTAGGAGCCCTCAGGACGGTTCTGCTGGATTTTGGAAGCGAGGGTGGGAGAGGGAGGCAGGCGATGGGGAGGGTGGCAGGGGGGACAGAGGAAGAGACAGATGGCACTTCCCAGCTTGGGTCAGGTCAGAAAATCGCATGCACCACGACGACCTGGGACAAGTCGCTGGACTGCTCTGTGTTGCAGTTACCTCTAGGGTTGAGCAGAGCTAAAAATATTTTCCTATACGGCATAATTCTTCCTCGATGTAAACTGCCTTGAGATGCTCAGGTGAAAAGTGCTAGAGGAATGCAAAGATTTATTTTTCATAAACCTCCTCATATGTTCTTTTCACTGCCAAGTCAAGGCCTGAAGCCAAGAATTTTAGAGATGCCTATATCTCTCTCTCTCTCCATGTATATATACACACGAATATAAAAATATATTTATGAAAGAGGCTAAGGTTTATTTTTTAGAAACAAAGCCTTAAGTTAGACTTCCTTAATCTATATACAGGAACTTAAATGAATGGTCAGATTTAAGATCAAGACAATTCTTTAAAACTGGGTTCAGGAGTCTAGTTATAAGTTCTTACTTAAAAATGTTTAGCCACAAGCTAGCTGGAAATTTCATATCTTAAAATAAGTTTTTAATGGTTGTGTGATGGTATGTTTTTTTTTTTTTTCTTCTAGGATTTAGGTGAAGGTTTGGGTCAGTTATATTATCCCAATTATTCACCATTCTGCAACTATTATTTAAAACAAACAGCTCTCTGAAGCTATTTCTCACAATGGGGAAGATTTATATCTTGAAACTGAAGCCTGTTTTCTCACTGCGTCTATTTTCTACACTGCGTAAACATCCAAGTTTGTTATTGCAGCAATCACCAGTGCGAGCTCTCAGAGCTCATTGCCAGGCTTGTGATATTTATTGTTTGTTAAGCCCCAGCTCCTGGAGTGAAGTGATTAGATGAGAACCTCAGTTTGCAGTTAAAAAAAAAAATAATAAAAAAAAAGTGACTTTGCACTGGACCGCAGGGTTGGTGAAAGAAACAGGAAAACATGAGCAGAATATATGTAGACAAGGGTCCAAACATCAGAAAGGTGAGCAAAAAAGAAAACCTCACATGTATTATTATTTTTAAAGCCTAAGGACTCTTAAGCCAACGTCCCTCTTATAATTTGGAAGTGTGTGTGGGGGGGTGGGCTGAGTCATGACTTCTGACTGCCAAGACATGGCCATGGTAGGGGTTACTCATCGCCTTAGAGCTGCCCGGAGGTTTCTCACCGAGGGGCTGCTCACCCCTCTGCTGAGCTGCACGTGTTTGTTATTGCCGGCTGTTGGGCTCCTGCCACTTTTTTTTTTTCTTTTTCCTTTTAGAACAACTTTACTGAGGCATTCGTTTATGAAAATATCCTGTGCAAGGAATTGCACGGAGTTGGCAAATAGAGACAATAGGTCAATTCCTGGCCCTTCTGAATCTGACAGGATCCCTTTAGCTTTCAACAAAAGAAGAAAAACAGAACTATTAAAAAGTCTAAGCTGCCAAATAGTCAGTAAGTCTGTAACAATGTAAAGCAAATGTAAACTTTATATGATGAAATGCATTTTTTTAAAAGCCCTCTTTAGATGGGCTTTATATACAATGGGAAGATTCATTCCTGAAGGGAGCTCCAGTGTATGAAACAAACCCTCATGTATCATAGTCTAAAATACCCATTCTACATGGAACAGCAACTGAGGCATCACCTTTACCTCGGGAAAAAGCTCATCCAGCCTCCTAATTTATGAAGGCTGTACTTCTCATCACTCTGCTCCCTGCCTTGCCCTGCCCACAAATCCTCTGTGGAAAGGAGAAAAATATGTCTGCAGTGAAAGAACCTGGCTATTACCAGTGTAACTAAAGGACATTAATAATGGAAAACCAATGTGAAGAGCACAACAAAAACATGAGCAGGAGAAAAATGAGAGTGTTTGTGTGTGGAAAAATAGCTATATGAGGTCATGGTTTTAGACATGCGAAGGTCTGGTGTGCATTGTTCACCAAGCTATGGATGGGAGCTGGGGACACAAACGGGGGTCTGTAGCCAGCTCTGGCCAGACCCTGTGCCCACTCTTGCCCGCAGGTGTGGGAGTGAGCACGGAGGGTGACCTCTCTGCTTTCTCACTGCTACAGCCCAGAGGAAAGCTCTTGTTGGCACTCAGGGCAATGCTGTGGTGTTTTCCACCCAGTTTCTTCTCCACATGGTGGGATCTGGGCTGGGCATACTGGTATTGGTTCTGAATGAAGCGCCCGCTACAGACGGTTCGGTGCTTGGGAGGATGGGAAGATGCCACCAAAGCTTTACACAAAACCTCATGACAGTAGTCACAGGGGAATTTGCGCTGCACACATTTTTCTCCACAAAGAAAGCAGAGGAAAGAACATCTCCCTCTTGACTTTCCCACTCCCTTTGAATGGGTCCCTGCTGCAGGAAGTGCACGTGCCAGATGCCTACAATAGGGCTGCAAACCAGCATAACATTCAGCTTGTTGCTGATGGAAGTTGTCCCTTCCTTGCCACTGTGGATGCTACCTGTAGTACGTGGCAATAACTTCCATACACAAAAGGCAGGGTGGAACCTAGAAGAGGCAATGGGGAGGAGCACGGTCGTTTCAGCTGGCTGAATGTACAGTCTGCATCCATCTTGCACTTCATATAGTTTACATGTACTCATTTACATGGGTACAATTCATACTTCTCTTTAGGGTGTAGTTAAACCTGATCTCTAGGTGAAGGTGTGGCTTCAGGAATCAGGACAGTTACAGACCAGCAACAGATACAGACAGTTACAGCTTGCAGGAGAGATAAACCACCTCTTGCATGAGTGAATAAATGTTGGAATACCCTGAAATCCCACTGTATACCAGTGACCCTTGCATTATGAATGTTTGTGGATCTCTGCTGGGGCTAGGGTTAGGCATGCAATAATGAACTGGTATTGTCCTTTCTGTTTCATACATACTTTGTGAGCTGGTGGAAGACAAATGTTGGACACACTATTGCTGTCAGCTGCTCCAGTACCCTTCAGAAACGTCCTTCTTTCTATTCCTGCTGTTAATTCAGCAACATGCCCTGCCAATAAACCATAGCAATAGCTGCCTCACGGATCATCATGACTACACAAGAGGAGGCAGCTTGCCAGCACCAGACAACTTAGCCACCAACCACAGACACTCTGAGACAGCCAAATCCTCATGGGCAATGGCAGCCCCTCCTGAACTGATGTCTTGTCCCACTGGGGTGTCCTGGAGCTGAAGGGTTAAGGCATGCTTCTCAGACTTCTGGAGCCGCAGCTGATCAACCCAAGGGTGCAGGCTGATACGGTCCTACTGTTTTGTGCATGCTGTTCTGGTCCAGAACGAGTCAGCACTGGGGTGCCCACAGCTGGTAAAACCTGTGTCAAGTGTCTCTGCTTTGCAATGTCTCAGCCTGCATGACCTCTGAGGCAAGGTTGACTGTTGTCTTCTCACAGTTACAAGACAAGGCCGAAGTGGCCTTCAGTCAAATCATCACATACCCAGTGCTCATGTCCAGAGACATGTATGAAGGTAAACAGCTTGAACAACTGGGTACTCACTGGAAGGAAGGACACATCAAACCAGAGGTTTCTGTTTTATTACTCTTTTGCACACAGATCCAGGGAAAAAGGCAAGTATCCCACAATAACTTGGAAAATACCTCAGTACAATGCTTAAGGCTGTAGAATGTGCCCTCACAGAAAAGCCCATCACCTAATGCAGCCCTGTTGTTGGCACGATGTGCAATCAAACGTAAGCACCACTTAAGACTTCGGAGGCTTAAATCAAGAATGCCATGCCCAGACAAACTCTGCCATAAAGACAAAGTGAATTAGGCAGATTTGTAGATCAAAATGGAAAGGCCCTCACTGTACTGATTACTTGCACCATTTTATTTTGTCCTTCACTTTTGAAGAGAACTGTTGTGTGAGCAAACAGAGCTTCAGTTTTCTTGTCCAAACTCCTGACGCCAGTGGTCTGCCACTTACATGCAAAACAAAGCTATGTGTAAGTCATAGGGTCAGTTTGTTTACCTTGCCTGTGGCAAGAGTTGGGTTCATCAGGTTAATTTTCAGTAGTTGCTAAAAGGTCTTGAAATTTTTTCTGGTGTCATATGGCTCTTGCCTTTTTTTTCAAAGCAGGGGGTAACCATGGACTTTTCAAAACATAACGAAGTAAACAACATTTTTCTGCATCAAGCTCATCCTGCAAATTAGTTCATTTGCATTTCTAGTCCTTTCAAGTGAAGTCATACAGATGCGAGCAGTAGTTTAAGGATTTTAAGGGTTATGGTTCACATCACTGAAAATCGACTTTGGGACTACTGGTTCACAGAAAAGGGAAAAACGAAGGTGGACACCCTGGTGTGCTGGGAAAAATGGGTGATTTTTAATTAAAAAAACCAACCAACCAACTAACAAACAAAAAACAAACCAGCTGCTGTTATTTATCTAAATTCAAAGCCCCTGGACACATCCAGACTGATCTGCTGTGAATTGCTTCTTTGTTGCTGGTTCTCACAAAGTTGATTTCATGTTGCTGATTCATCTAATGGGTTTGGATTACTCTTGTTATCCTTTCAGATAACGGGCCATTGAGCCTGCAAACAAGTTTGTTGTCTGCTGCCATCAGCTGATTTACTTCAGATTTCTAAAATTAAGTAGTTCTAGTTTTGGGGGTTTGTGTGTATAGCAAAAGTGAGAACTTCATGACAATGAGAAAAGCAAAATACTCGTTTGGTCAACAACCAACACATCTTAAATGTTGCTAGTGAAAACTAGTCATGTATGCAGGAACGAGTTAATCCTGAGATAACTGTCTCAATAGTTTGCCTTTAACCATGGCTATCGACTCTGCTGCCTGGCTTTAGGTGAAATTGTTGCATTAAAAAACTCCAAAAACCAGTGGCAATAGCAACTAAGTACAGTGTTTGCTGGCAGACTCCGCAAGCCCCTTCAATGCAGGAAGCAAGAGATTATAAACAAGTTTTATTTTAATCCCTGCAGGACATGTGTGAGAGTCCAAGAGCAAGACCTATTTTTCTCAAAGTCTTCCAGAGAAAAAAGTTCTTGAGATCCCAATACGGTATCAAAGAGATCAGCCAGTAAAGAAAAACTATCTGTTCCTGGCAAGACATCAAAACATTTCCCACAAGTTTATAGTTGTCCAACTGATTATCAAAGAGAAGAGTTTTGGTTGGGTTTGGGACTTTTTAGTGTCAAGAGGTGCTATTGATTCTGGGACGCCTAGTGTTTTCAAGTATGCCCACCAAAGGACTGCTGAGGGAACACAAATGGTCCTTAATATGTGAAATGTGTTATCTCTGGGCTATTCTACGTGTAAACTGGTCTTTCTGTGAGCAAAATGCTTAGTGGTATGCCCAATGCAGGCAGCTATTATGCACACAGAAGCTGTACATCCCAGCATGCACACAAAAAGTGAGCATAAATATATTTCCTGCGAAAAAAACTAATGTCTAATTCTTAAAAGTATGAGTCCATTAATTTCTACTGTGCTCACCGTGAACACACCAGAATGGCTTATTTTCACACTTTTTTAGGTAGCGAAATATCTTGCTCTGAAGCAATGAAAGATTTAGTGGCTGAGATAATTTGTGGCTTAGCTGTGGAGGTATCCAGGAGCCTGTTTTATAATCTCTCATCTGTAATAATGTAAAGTAGAGGAGCTGAGGTCACAGAACAAAGTCTTCTTGTGACATAAACAAATGCAGAAAAGAAAAAAAGACCTGCTCTATATATCTGTATGACTGAAGCCTCCGCAATGTTAACTATGTCACTGGATGAATCTAAATTTCTGTCTATCTTGGTAAACACACTGAGTAGAAATGCATGATTTACCAAAAATGCAGTGCTTTCACTGATTTAGCTTTTGGCAAGTTGATGAGGAAAATAATGGCAAAACCATGCTTATGCCCATGTCAGTGAAGGTAACCTAAGCATATGGCAGCAGCAGCAGCTCTGGGAAGTGCCAGGTTCTGTGGCACTGTGTCTCATGGCTGGGTACGTGGGCCTCTCCTCTCCTCTCCTCTCCTCTCCTCTCCTCTCCT
>VWYH01005256.1:509767-543652 GCA_013399365.1 Pampusana beccarii | reverse complement strand
CGCCGCTCCTCTCCTCTCCTCTCCTCTCCTCTCCTCTCCTCTCCTCTCTTCTTGCCTTTCCTCTCTTCCTCTGTTCTCATCTCCTGACCCAGTCACGCTGCTGTCCGCAGGCCAATGACAAAGCGACACAGGGACAGCTGCATGGGAGCAGCTATTCTTCCCATGCTGGGTCATCCAGCAGCTGGGGACAAATGCAAATGCCTCACGGGTTTGCTCGTAGCCATCGTGTGTGCTGGGCTGGGAGCTGGGGTTTCAAACTGAGTGGGGATTCAAAGAAAATGAGCCAAAAGCAGGAAGGAGTCTTGTGGCTCTAAATTAAACCTTCATTCTGAAGGTCAGCTGCAAATGCTTCAGATCTCCTAGACAGTCATGAGGTCAAGCTGTGGCTGGGAAAGCATCAGCCATGGCCAGGGCTGTGCAGGAGAGCTGGAGAGGGATTTCTGCTGAAGAGTGCTCCTGCCTGTGAGAAACACTGTCTCTGGGAGGACAAGTGCAGGTATTTTGACAAATCTTCCTTGACGTCAGCTTAGGCTTTAACTCAGATGGTGCCGTAAAGCCTCTTCCCTCTTCATGTGCAGCCTTGCCATCCAAGCTGAGATGATTTGTGGTCCATATTTGCCCTTCACACAGGCAATTATGTGTCTGCTTCCCCGAGATGACCAAAGTGGTCACTTGAATGCTGATAATCCCCCAGACAGAAAAGCTGCAGTTTCTTCCCACTACCTCTCCTTCTTCCCCCACAACTTCCCTCTGACCATTGCAGAAGTCACCAGGGGAGCACCTCAGTTCTCAGCAGCACAAAACAGATGCTGTTTTGGCAATGCACAGCTGTCCATAAAACACCATGCAGAGGCTGATGCTTGCACGTGACTTTGCAGAGTTGCTGGACTAACCGTAACACCTGGGATAACTCTGCAGCCGCCATGGGGTGCCCATTGCCCTCCTGCCTTTTCCCCAGAGCCCTTAGTCCTGCTCCTGGTCCCTCCTAAGCTGGAAGCACTGAGCTAGATGGCTGTTTGAACTCCAGCACTGCTGTAGCTGGGCAGGAACAAGCCCCAGCACAGCTGCATGGGGCAAGCCTGCAGGAAGGCTGATCCCAGCACAGCTGGCCTGGTCACCCAGAAGGATCTGTCCCCACAACTGCTTTGTGCATGAAGAGCCTCTGAGCCACCACCCAGCGCAACCCACCCTAAATACACCCCAGACAAAATACTGGTGGTCCCAATATTCGAAACCTGTCACTTAAAGGTCATGCTCCTACAGAAGTGATGTGCTTAGCGAGGCTGCAGCACATCTCACTTCAGAAGACAGGAGATTTCAGGAAAGCCCAGCTCTGACAGCGGGCTACACTTACTTGAAGTGTTGCCAAAAACGTGATGAGTTATTATATTTGCAAAGCTCCTGTGTCAGAGCTGCCCTGTTGCCCTCTTAAATGCAAATGCTTCTGTCCTCTGTCACAAAGAGTGTTGCCATTTTGCTGCAGCGGTAGGAAGCCCAGGCTGTTGAGATAGGAGTCGGAGTTTGGCAGGAGATCTGTGTGAACAGGGAGCGAAAAAAACCCCACAAGGTGGAAACGTGCCAGCAGGAAAATTACAGCGTACTGAGAAAGCAGCGGTGCAAAATTTATGAAAGCAAGGGGGCAAAGCCCTTTTCAAATGTCCGCCCTTACAAGAGTAAGGTAAAGGCGGATGATTTGCTGGGAATTTAGCTTGTTTGGTGTGAAAGCCACTTCGTGACGGTCACTGCTGTTAGGCGTAGCAAAGCGTTTTGTTAATGGCACGAAGCAAGTCCCAGCTTCCAGAGCAGAGCATGCAGTTTTGCAGATTACTGTGAATGCTGACCCTCAAAACTGATTTTAACTGTATTTCGTCCTTAGTGAGTCAACCTGCATTCCTCGTGACCGAATTCCTGGGAAATCAACACCATGGAGAAGTTCAGCCAGTGATATTCACAAGACTGTTTCCTATGCAAATAGTGTCTTTGCAAGGGACTAGATGAGATTTTATTTTTCTGCACGTCTATTTCTTCATGTATGCTAGCCATTTCAAATGGTAAATTACCCAGCTCTGGATACACAATACTAAAATAATAGAAGGGTTGAAAATTTTTTCTGTAAATGGTTTTGGCTGAACCATACCGCTTACTGATTTGCTTTTAGTGATGTAAAAGGTACTCAGAATTTTCTGCTTTCCTTTTAAAAACAAAGTGCAGTTAACGCCCTGAATTTCCAGACTTTGATTTTTTAAAGCCTTTTACTAAAAGTGTGTTTATTCAAACCAAAATATTTTCTAAGGAAATAAAATGTCGGTTTCAAGTTTCTATTAAAAACGAAGAAAAGTAATAGAAAATCAATAAAAGAGATCCCTCCCTGCTCTGCTGTCCCATTCATAATTGCAATTTTTTAATCAGCCCGTCAACAATGGCAAATAAAGGCCTGAATCCCAAGCATCTGTGACTTAAATCAACAACATGGCATGACAAAGTGTGCAATTACACTAGATTTACACACTTTTCAAAGAAGCAAAAACTCTTGGCCATCTGCCATGTCTTACAAGGTAGGAGACGGGCCTGGGGACACCTCGGGGTGACTGCTGGGGGGGACTGGGGGGACTGGCCAACCTCCCACCCACCTCGATGGGCGCAGGCTCAAGTTACTCACCCTGCCTTTCTGCTCATGCTTTTAACACTTACTGCACCTATATATATATATATATCTCGTTTTCCCATTTGTCCGGTTTAACAAAGCAGCTGGCTACAGTTTTCACAGTTTCCTTCATGATTTAAAATGACATTTTTATTTGTCCAACAAAATTTTGAATGTGGCTTAATCATCCCCTCTGCCACCAATCTGCGTTCTCCATAATACAAATAATATTTAGGAGTCAATCCATACTCCACCAGGCAAATATAATCAAAGTCACCGCAGGCTCTGATGCCAAAGGGGGAAAAAACCCACCAAAACAAAAGGAAAAAACCCCAAACAAGCCAGCCCAGTGCCCGCCAGCCCATTCCTGTGACGGAACAGAGTGTTTTGTACTCCATTCAGCTGGTTTGGCTGCAGCGTTGGCGGCAGTTTTGTGTGCAGGTACAGTGACCTGCTGCTTCTGCTGCTGCTGCTGCTAAACAATTTGGGGGAGACCCAGTGATTTTGGGGATGACACTCCCCTGGGAACAGTGGATGGATGCGTCTCCCTGGCTCAGCCCAGCAGGATGGCTCGTCTTTGCCCCTGACCTGCCATGGCGTTGCACATCGGTGCATGCCAGTGTATGTGTGTGCATTACTAGGGAAGTATTAAAAAAAGAAAAAAAAAGAAAAAAAAAAGAGAAAAAAAAAGGAAACATTTTCAGGGACTACACAGAAAACGGCGCAAGAGTTGCTAGAGCAGTGTGCATACGCTTGAGAGGAATCCCTTTCAGTTCCTCTTTTCTTCAGCTTTATTTAAAAAGGGTTTGAAGGCTGGTTTAATTACGAAAACCAGCTCTCTAGACACCAAACAAAACGGCAGCCTAGCCTAAGTTGGCACCAGGACAGATGCATATTTTGCTCACTTCTCCATGCCAATCGGCTGTAGCTCATCCAGTATGTCAATCCAAGTTGGCTGTCTGAAATCCAAGTTTAGTGGCCTGAAAATATCCTGGTTCGGCTTTGTTTCATGTGGTAAACAGCTTGTTCAGTCTCTTTCTTCAACGTTCAAAACAAAAATCAAAAAACCCGTTACTACATGTTATGGTAATAGCCTCTCTTTGCATTTCATCTCTCTGCAGGATTTCCTTTTTTTTTTTTTCTCTCTGCATATTCTGACCATGAAACACTGGCAAAACACATTGCTTTTTTAGAGATAGATGATAGGCTTGATTCTGCCGGGCGCTGAGCTCTGGTGAATGGGTTCAGAGTTAAGACTGAAAGGACCCGAGTCCTTCAACAAAGCTGTTGGGAGGGGGGCGTGTTTGGAGCTTGCAGCTCTGCCAGCTCCTCCGAGCTGCCTGGCCATCTCCTCGCTTCAGCTCAAACCCCTTGCAGCCACCCACAGGAGCAGGGAGGGCTCAGGGATGGCGACGGGGGCTTTGCAAAGCCCGGTCTGCTCAGGGGCTTCTAGAGCCCGGTGATGTCTTGGGGTTCAGTGCCTCCCCCTCCTCTTACAGAGGTTTTGCAGGACAATGTGCGTAAGGCAAGAATAGCAAGCAGTATCAGAGAGGGTTTACCGTGATTTGCCATTGATGCAAATTCCCTCACCTCCCTTCCCCCCGCTCTGCCATTTTAGTACAAATAAAGGGGCCCAGGCTCTCTAGTCAGCCAGCAGGATCGGGACTGCCAAAAGAAAACAAATCCAATGCGGGGAGTCTGCCCACAAAGCATGGCTTAGTCAGTATTGCGGAGATTACAAAAAAACAAACAGCCTCCTGAATACCGGCGATGGAATATGGTTTCCTTGATAATTAAATTCAAGCAAGGACTCATCTCTCCTGATTTCCCACTGGCTATTTCCTCCCGAAGGAAATTGAACATCTCTGAAAACCTGAAATCGGGTCTCTGCTCGCCAGCTTTCTAAGCAAAAGCAATGGCTTTCCACAGGGTACAGCTAAAACCCATGAGATGATTAACAAGTCAGTCATCTAGTTTCTACCTTTCCCAACAGCTTTGCAATTGACCCAGTGTTTAGTGGTATATTTAAGGGTCAGTGGAGAAGAGAAAAAGACAGATAGAGTGGGATGAAATAAATATATAGCTTGGGAAAGGGATGAAATAAATATATAGCTTGGGAAAATGGAGGTTAAAAATGTTAGAGAATTTGGAGAAATCCTTAGGAAATAAGAAATATCCCCAGCTGTTCCCTTTCTTCTCCCACCTTCTTACTGAGAAGTTATATGGTGTTCAAGCAACCCAACAGCATGTCGCCTTTTAATTATCATTCTTCTGTGCTTTATATGGGTACTTCACATAGTGGAAGTGCTGGGCAAATATTAACTCTGACTCATCTGAACCTCTGGTTTAAAAGAAAGAAACCTGGGAGGTGTGGGGAAGCAAACATTGAGAGAAGAGATCGGTTCCAGCTGTTTACCCCATCAGTGAGCCTGACTGCAGAAAAAGATACCATCACCTGTGGAGGTGAGTTTGACTGTGCTAACAACACTGTAAAGTCACCTGTGCTATACTGCCATGTATTGCCCCCGAGCAATTCCCCGCTTTACATTTGCACTTAAAGGCCATAAGAACAGAAACCAAACAACTGCAAGCAGCCTCTGTTTGTCTTCATCTGCAGTATCTGTGCTTTTCCGAATGCGCTTTTCCTTTTCCAAACTGCAGGGCAGGGAAATGGTGTGGGAATTGCATCTACCTCAGAGCAGCGTCTCCGTTAAACTCAGCAGGTTTGGTCAAAAGCGAATCACTAGCAACAGGCGAGAAGCTGCGCCCTGCCCTGCCGGCTGGGATGGAGAGGCACAGAGGTGGCATCGCTAGGGAAAACACCATCCTGTTCCCTGAAAACGGAGCGCCTCTGAGACTTGGGTTATCTGTCCCGCTGCAGTGGGGGGAGAGGGTTATGGGGAGCAGGAGGGGAGGGCACTTCAAGCAGGTCTGGGAGGCACCGTGCACGCACAGCGCAGGGGACCTGCCGACCCCCCCATGCAGCAGAGCCCAGGGCAGGGCAGGCAGGGTTAATCCTGACCACAGCGCACACTTCCTCTTTCCCCTCCCCTAGCAAGCAAAAAAAAGCTGATTTCCTGCAAGGGGATGACTTTGCAGTGCTCTGAGCAACTCTCCCAGTGGCTAGGGGATTTTCTAGGTATCTGGGCTGGGAGACTTCGAAAGCATGTGTTTTTCCACCGAAAAGCACTTTCAGTATTTCGTGAGTTTGCTGGCAGTTTAAATTGCTCCAATGAGGAACTTGCAGATTGATCTGGCTTCTGTATTATCCAATTAGGATAAGAGCGCTGAAGGTTAGAGTCCTAAAGGGCATCTGTCTGTCTATCTGCAGGCAGTTATCTGGAAATGCACATTGCCACGTATATACATGGGTGAATTGAGAAAATGCCTGGTTGCTGGATAAGTCCGGTGGAGCTTTTATCTCTTGTGATAGGTGATTCACGATAAGTTGCATACTGAAAATCATAGGTGTTTTATTCCTTCACTGCTTTCCAGTAAAAAGAGCAGCAGCATCTGATAGCTGAGGAGGAGGAAGAGAAGAGGAGAAGCAGAAGAGCAAAGAAAGGAGAAAAGGAGGATGAGTGTTATTTGCCGCTAAAATCTTAGCAGGGGGACTTGGTGTTACTTCACTGGAACTGGGAATTCTCTGCTCCCACCTTCAGGGAGGGGATGGCAAAGACTGAACAAGCAGAGACCAGCCCTGGGTGCACAGGGGGTTGCTGTGTCACTGCCTGGCAGCCCTGCTGTCCTGGTAAGGTGTAGGCAGCCTGGGTTTGGAGGGCCAGTCCTTGTCGGCAGGAGGGTGGTAATGTGAACATGTCTCCTGGAGAACCGTGGGACCCTCAGAGGTACAGACCCATCTCCGACACAGAAACCGTTTGATACTAATCGGAAACAAAGGCAAAGGTAACTTGCTGCCCTAGGTGCAGAAAAACAGCTTTATTTAACAAGAGGCGCAGGCATCCAGAGGACAGAGAGGCTAGCAGGCTTGCCAAACTGAGGCTTTTTCTTTCTCAGCAATACCTGGCAATTTTTGTTTGTCCGGATGCTGTCCATCCACAAAAGCTGCCCCCCTTCTCTGCTTTCAAGTTTCCCCCTAGGATTCGAATCTTAACACCTCTAAATGTAACTTGGCTTCCTTCCTAGAAGGAGCAAGGCTATGGGAAAGGGGTTGCACAGTGGCTACGCCCTCGTTCAGGACAGAGAACAAACCTGCAAACCTTTTCAAGCCCAAATGCCTGCGTGACGGGCATTTGCCTTTATACAGGAGGGGGATTGTATGAAGATGGTGGGCAAGCTCAGCCAACACCCATTGCAGGGGAGACAATGAAAATTCTGTATTGCGAGTGAATAAACAGTTTACAGTCACTGAAACCTCTTTAGTCAGCTTGCAACCCAAAGGCTAACACATTTTCGTTAAGCACTCTGAAACTATGAGGATTTTAGTCTTATTTTTTTTCTCAATTTTCTGGAGCATAACAAAAAAAAAACCAAACAAAACCTCCTTATTTTGGACCACTTGAGCTGCAGAGCTTTTAGACTTTTCTCTGCAATCATATGGATGAGGAAGGTCCTTCTTATTTTGAAAGAAAGCTGAGATTCTTGCACAACCACTTCCCTGCAGGAGCTTGTGCCCTACTTCCCACCCTCAATCCCAACCCCAGTCCACCAAGCACCTTGAGACTTGCAATTAAGCCTGTTGACAATATAATTGTGATGGCTGGCAACCCAGTGTCACCAGAGGAGGTTCCACTCCCATAGCTGAAGGATTTGGGCTCCCTCTCTATTTCATATCTGCACTGATGTAGAGGGCATTGTGTTCCTTCTTTGTATAATAATGTTTTATTTGCATAGTAATGGAAATGTCTTCTCCGGCCCAAGTTTTGAGCTGTTAATGAACTGGCAGATCCCATGCTAGAGGAGGCTGCACTTCAGCAGTGGGAGAAGTGATTTTCATAGTGTTTTGGCATGGTTCTTGAAAACTGAGCATTTCTCTTTGAGGTCCATGGGAGTTTTTGCCGTCTCTAAACCTGCAATGCAGGGCCATCAGTTTGTAAAACACCAAAAGAATGACTGAGAGGAATAATATAAGGAGGTTTGTTTGTCAGAGATTTTTTTTTGTCCTTATGTTTGTTTTCCCTTGAAATAATCAGAGTTGACTTTTGCATCTCATACTTGAATCTTTTTCAAAACTATCTGCACTCAAAAGGACACAACTTACTTGTACAGTTACACCACTGATGTGCATTTTTTATACATTTGCATGTGCAAATGGTTATTTTGATATTATTTTCTTACATAACTGATAATCACTTTGATTGCTAATTGCTCTGCATGCAATTTAAAAACAGATGCTTTCCAAGGCTGAAGCTAACATTCAGCATGCAAACTTCATAAACCAACTTCAGCAGCCCTCTGCACCTGCAGACGCTTAATTTCTGCTTGCCACACTGTGGGCCCGTGTAGCTCTCTGTGGCTACACAGGAAACTGGTAGAGGAAACTGATGCAAGTGAAAGAAAATTCAGAAAAGTGGTTATTTTTCAGCAGGATCAGTTGCCTGACATGGTTCATCGCACAGTCCCATGAACAGCTGCGCTGGCACAGTGCAGAAGCTGGTGCAAGGGTGGCATGAAGTGGCCAAGGCTTCCTCTGCTGCTGTCAAGGAAAATGCAGCCGGAGTTGCTTCTCGGATATTTCTATGATTTATGTCTGATGGCCTGTTTTCAAGGTCTTTTCCAAGGAAAGATCTCACCATCAATGACTTAACAGAATATCAGAAGGAAGCATTAACACACCTGGATGTGTCTGAGGGCTGCATCTCAGGCAGTCCTCGGGATGGTACCCTGCTCTGAGCCTCAACAGGCTCTGGTAGAACAACAGAGGTCATATAATCATAGACTCACAGAATAGTTTGGGTTGGAAGGGACCTTCAAAGCTCATCTAGTCCAACCCCTCTGCAATGAGCAGGGACGTCTTCGACTAGATCAGGTTGCTCAGAGCCCCGTCCAGCCTGGCCTTGACTATTTCTAGGGATAGGACATCTACCACCTCTCTGGGAAACCTGTGCCAGTGTTTTACCACTCTCATTGTAAAAGTTTCTTCCAATTAAGAGGTGAAGAGCCCATGGCAGCCAGTTTCATCTGGCTCCTGCTCGTACAAGTTGGACCATCAATGCCATTAAGGACAGGTTCTCCCGTAACAGGGGCACAGTAATTTCCCAGTTTCTGTGTGAGATCTACTGCACAACCTTGCAAGATCTCATGGGAAAACCACTGAGTTTCTTCCAGCTTATGCACTTTGCCTTGTCCTTCTTCTTATGCAATTCCAGTGAGAAGCTAAGTTTTTGCTGGTATAATAATATTTAAAAAAACAAAATAAAACAAAAAACAACCAACAACAACCAAAACAACCCAAAGGAAATTAAACCACAAACAACTGTATTCAAAAAACAAAGGGTCTGGCTGGTGCCCAAGAAAACAAGGAAATTTAAAGATAAAGCAAGCTGTCCTTATTTCACCCTGTTGCGCCTGAGGATGGCTGGGATTTCCAAAGAAGGCAAGCCACGGCATGTCCTGCTCTGCCAGGGAGCGGACAGCAAAGGGCTGAGCCCTCCCCGCGGATGAGCTGGACTTTCTCCCCCACTCCTTAATGGGAAAGTCATGCGGCAACGTTGAAACCCAGACAGTGAAATCCAAAAGCCTTCCTAGCCATGTGTGCGGCTGGGATGGATTAGGACTAAATGAATGCTGGACTCACTGACAGGACGTGGAAGAAGGGAAGACTTGGATGGGATGCACTTCCCTTGAACTCGCTGATGGGTGCCCAGCTCCCTGGTCAAGGAGAGGGAGTGCTGACCAGCCAGCCTATGCCAGTGGATGCTGGTCGTGGTTGGGAAAGGGTGGACTGCATGTCTGAAAGCAAATGTCTTAAAATCATGAGGCTCTGGGTGTAGCCGAGGCCTCAGCTTTGATACCTCGTCAAGTCAGAAGGAGGAAAATGGAAAGCAGCAACGCCAGAGCTGTCTGGAGGTTTCCCATCCTGTGGTACCACCATGACTCACACCAGTGGATGGCCTGGCCTGGCCTCCCAAACTCAGGTGAGGACAGGACAGCCTACCCAAGCCAGCAGAGTCACCTCTGCTCGTGTTCAGCCTGAACTGGCTTGCGGTGGTCGGAGGGCATGGCGGGCAGTGGGGGGAGAATTAGCAAGGAACAAGATCCCAAACAAAGGAACCCACTTTGCATGATCATTTGTTAGGCAAATACTTGCCTTGATTAATTTGTTTGCTGGTTTCATTATGATAACACTTGGCAGCACCGTCTGCGCATGCAATCCATGTTAATGGCCTCTTTCAACCTTGTAACATCTTGGAGGAGCAAGTTAGCCCTTTTAAATTTTTATTCTTTTGTGATACCAGTTTTTCTACTACCGCAGGCCTCCAAAGAAGCTAACTTTTATAATTTCTATTCATAAGTCATCGTTAATTTAGCAAAACCTATTTTATTTATTCTTGAATACTTTGAATATCAAAGGATTTCCTCTATCCTCCTTCTGAGCCTACATGACCCTGGTGAATGTCTGTGCTGTCATTCACAATGATATTAAAAGGCATAGGCAGTGACCTTGAATGTGAAGATGTGCCAAACCATTGGGAAACAATATATCATAACCCCATCTGTGACATCTGCATCCCTGAGAACACTTCTTGCAGGTGCATGTCCTAGCACAGAGTAAAATGCACACATCTGATTTATATGTTCACTTTGCTTGCTGAAATACCATTAAACAAAGGAGCTGCATGCTTTTTTCCTTTTCCCACTGTCACATAAATTTAGGCTCTACTAGTTCCCCTGTGCTCACTTGGACCCCATCAATATAGCAAGTAATAAAGCCACTGAATAGCAAAGCCTTTCAAACCTGCTATTTCTTAAAGACAGAAATTGTTTCCAAGTGATCAGAACATTTTGCTGACTTTTGTTTTTGATACAGTACGCCCTTTTCTACTCCAGGAATCAGAGATTGATTCAGGTCTGAGAGCCGACTTCATTTATAATCACAATTCTTAAAAGACAATTGGGTGCAAAGGCTACCATCTCCTTGCAGCCCCATTGGCAGAGCCAGATGCCCTGAAATCCCAAGCTTTTTGGCAGTTTGCGGGGGAGCTGGGAACCTAGAGGCCAGCTCTGAGAAAGCATTCATTGCTTTGAAAAACCAAGTTCCCCCTTAGGTTGCCAGCCAAGAAGTACTGGGGAACCTTGACTCCCAAGTGGGGTGGGAACATGGGGAGCTGAATTAGGCCTCCCACGTACCAGCTGACAGCCTTAATTTCAGACCTGTTGATTATTCTGGGGTCTGGCTTTCTTTTTTTTGACATGCAACGTTTCAAAAGGTCTCAGTTTCAACTCAACATGAATGAGGGAAATTTGTGGAAGCTTGAAAGAACTTGGCAGGATGGAAAAGCTCTTTCTCACCCATCTAAACTCTTCTGTTTTTCTCCTGGATGAGAGTAGTGGTTTTCAAGCTTATCTTAATTTTTCCCAGTGGAAGTGGAGACTCCTGCATAGTGAAGTCATGAGAATAGCTTGCTTTTCTCAGTTGTCTTTTGTTGAACCTTCAGAAGTTGTGCACAGACCTCCCTGTGCTGGATACTGTTGAACAAGAGGGACTCGTGCTAATATCCAGTATGGAGACTCTTATGTTCAGTTCCTCCCAGAGGGACTCTTTTATTGTGCTCTTCAAATGCCTAGATAAAGTTATTGCCAGATATTTAAAAGTACACCTTTTCTTATTTTGGCCCTAACAAATAAACATACCTACCGCTCGCTACCAGGAGAATCTGTAGCACCATTTTAAAGCCTCATTATTTGAGATGCTGATGTCCCGACTCCTACTGGTTCGTACCAGCTGCTAAATAAGAATACCTCTTCCATTGATTCCTAATCACACAAATCACCAGAAGAGTGTAGTGCTGCCCAAGCCATTTGGCAATTGGGCCCTGCTACATGTTTTTCAGCGGCCAGGTCACAATGCAGGAAACTATTAGAGAGTTAGTTTGAACTGGATACACGCACAGTTAATGCTGCTGAAAAGTCCTTCCTCTAGAAGGTGCTTGTGCCCAGTGCCACTGTTTGACAGGTAGTTTGCAGGGCAAACTTTCTCGAAGGAAGCCTCCTTTCAAGCCCAGTCTATGTGTGGAAGCTGGCATGGAATCCTCACTGCAGATGACTCAGCAGGGAATGTGTGCCACTGTCTATATCACATACATACAAAGAAACTTCAGCTACTTGCTAGCTAACTAGCCTGGAGCAAACATTTCAACTGTATTTCTCAAAAAAAGAAGAACTAGCAGGATGGCATCTTTGCATCTGTTTGACCCTGACATTAATATAACTGCCAGAGAGGCACAACTCCAGTGTGTAAACTCGCTGCTTTGAGCCAGGGCTCCAACTCACTTCATTCATGGCTCTGACTCACCATCACCCAGTGCCCGACTGCCTCTGCAACTGGCACCACCTGCTGCAAAGCCCTCCTGCCTGGGTTTTCTTTGCTAATGACTCCTAGACATTTAAGAGCCTGCTCAGTTGCTGACGGGGAAGTGGCCAAGGGGACAATGGCCTCCTTGTAGTTGTTCAACAGTATCACTTGACTTCACCATTGACTGGCATTTGGCATAGCCTGTTGGGCTGGATGCAAATGGTGCGAGCAGTTGGCTGTGCCTCCCCAGAAATGTGGCAGGAAGAGTTACAGGTTTATGTTGATCTGTAGTAGAGTGTAGCTTTCTCTTTGCCTCAAAATCCACCCTTCAGACAGTAATGTGAATTTCCGTAGGTTTTGTCACAGCCAATACAGGTCAATGGGGTATGGCTGCTGTTTTTCTTTATTCCTGTGTTTTCCTTACTGTGCTTTCTGCTCATTTGGATGAAGTACCTAATTAGTTATGTTTCCTGTAGGAGAGCCTAGAACTTCACTAGGGCAAAGATATTGCATGCCAAAAAGTGCTGCCTTGCTACCTTTGCCTGCAGCCTGATGATTTAAGCCAGTGGAGCCAGCTATTGATAAAGGCACCAAGAAGTGCCACTGTCACTGTCATTGCTTACCACAAGTACCAGGACCATTTTGAACAAGGGAATTGGCTACAGTGTCCAGCACACCATGGTGACATCTCCAGAACCCACAGGTCTCATGTGATTAGCATCTTCTGTGATGATAGATCGGAATTTCCTGCAGTGTTTATTAAAAAAACCCCATCCCATATGGAGGCTGACATTACAAAACTCACCCATATAGTCCACCCTCTGCACCCTCTTCCCTGCAATCCCTCAGAGCACACAAGAGTTGGGAGCCGCCTAACCAGATCCCCTGAACCCGACACATTACCTGCCTTGCTGCCCTGCAGCATAATCTTGGTGTTCAGAGGATTACCAGGTGGACCTTTAATTTTTTTTTACTGATACAGCTTCTTTTTATTTTTAACAGGGACCCCACTGTCTCCCACAAATGAACACTGTATGCTTGCTTCCTGGTGTGCTCCTTAGGTATGTGCTGCATAGTATGACTTTAATGCCAAATAAAGTAAGTAAATACAAAAATCAAAGTGGATATGCCATACTCTAGGCCATGCAAAAGAGGTCACTACCCTAGCTCCCTGTCTTCTCAGGTCAAGCCAAACTATGAGCAATGTCAGAAAGCCAGGTCTCTGTAGACCACAAAGCAAAGCACACAATCTGTTCTATTATATGACTGATCTAATTTCTTGTACAGTGCCACCCCACAGTGCCAATATTAGACCTCGTAACCAAGATTAAACTCTGCTGCTGATGGCAAGGTCACTTTGGTACCCCCATAAGAAGGTTTATAGGCAAAATATGGAATATGAACGCTTGAGAGTCTGATCCAGCTCCAGGGAACTAAAAAGCAGGCATCCATCAGTCTTCACTTGGAACAGGGCTAAGCGATAAATTTATCTATGTTCATAACTTTAAACTTCATCTTCAACTAAAAGAAAGTTCAAGTGACTTTCACCTTACAGCCACAAAATGAGAAGACTTTTCTAGTGCACATATGCACACACACACTTGTGGGAAACACTGTAGATATGACTTTTATATCTAGTCCAAGGAAAGCAAGGGTTTGAAATGGGCAATGTATGTCAATTTACAAATTCCAGAGGGTCCTTAAATGCTGAATATTAAGGACTTATTGTAACAACGAAGTCCTTGTTGGAACGAGCAATCTAGCACCATTCTTCACAGTCCATACTTTAGACAGATTACGTGGGATCAATTTGATTTCAGGTAAGTCAACTAAGAAAAAGTGAATTTAATCAAAACTCCACCTCTTGCTTTTAAATCATAATATGTTGTTTGTAATAATGACTGCAACTGCTATGTTCCCTACAAGTCCATTTCTAAACATTAGGACATTTTTGATCTACTAGCACACTTATTTGTGCGAGTCTAGAGATAGCTTAAGCTTGTGGGGCTATTTTTCAGTCTTCTTCATTCCTTGAGAGCATATCATGTAGCAAATGCTCACAACCTAAAAACCTGATGACATTAAAATGCCCAGATTCATTTACTTCTCTAAATGTCATGTGGTGGAAAGACTAGACAGATTTTCTTGCCTCTGGGCTAGTCCTCTCTTTCTGATCTGAAGATGTCGGCATCGCTAAAGTGTCTTGGCTTGGCATTTGTTTTATCTCTTGTTTGCAAAGATACTCTTCTGAATAGTACCTTCTTTGTTGTGGTACCAAATGTCTGGATATTAAAAGGGAAAAATGCTAGTGGAAGACACATTTATCTTTTCTGGAGAATAACAAACAGAACTAAATCTTGATCCAGACTTCAGCTGTCTGGTAGACTAGCTGTCCCGAGCTGCAGAAGACCCACCGTCACAACATTCCCACGCATTCACACACGGACATATCAAGAAAATAATTCACTTCAATGCCGATTCTCCAGATTACTCAAAAGTAGCCAACACAAGTTGATGAAAATAGTGGCAATATTTGTCATCCTTGATTCAGCTGTTCAGTTTCTCCTGCTGGTACATACAAGTTATTGTACTTGTCTGTACAGTAGGTTTTCTAAGAGTACCACTAAGTTACAATTGATGACTAATATCAATCAGGGAGGCAAGACGAGGAAGAAAAGGTTTATTCTGTGACATAGCAGATTTAATTGCATGGAAGCAATGCATGACTTTTGAGTGCTCATATCCTTAGTGCTACGTTAACGTGTTAATGTTCTTTCTTTAATAAATGGAGTTAAAACCAAAAACTTCCTTAAAGTGCCTACCATCTCTCTGCTATCTTGTAACTCAAGCCACAAGAAGTCAGGAAAGGGAAACTGGGTTATGCAGCTTAATAGGGATATGTTGCATACCTCTAATAATAAAAAAAAAATATATCAGTTAGATTAAAAAGAAGTTAAGCACTAGTATCTTTTTCCTTTCCCTTTCCTTCTCCCTCTCCTTTTCCTTATTTATTTAATAACCTGGAACTCTTCTGAAATCAGGGGGAAACCTCTTTTCTTCTGAAGGCCTTCACTAGAGCCACCTCTATAATCAGAAATGGCTGCACAGGAGCCCCTGATTGTACAAGCACCCAGTGGTTAAGGCACCCACTGAGAAGGGGTCAGTTTTCTCCTTTGCCTGAGGGATGGAAACTCTAGTGGTGACTGCTCTCACAGCCGGAAAAGAAATCGTACCCTCACTGACTCCAGCTAAATGCATCTTTCATTGCTGGTAGTCACGTGGAGCAGGCTGAGCAAAAAGGCCGGGAATGACCTTACCCTTTCGGTATAGTCCAGCGAGTGTGACACTCGGAGGGGAAAAATATTATATATGCCTGACCCCCCCCACAGGAGCTGAAGTCAGACGGCCTGTACCCGAAGGAATATAGTCATTGTTAAAGCAGGAGTCATACCACCGCTGTCACCCTCTGGGCTCTGAAGGAAAGCCACACTGACCACAGCATTTCGTACAGAGCATCATTCAATTGGCTTGCTCAGAGATCGCTGAATGAATCGAGTCGTTTGTGTGAAATACGTAGAAAAATGCTACATTTGTGGTCATGAGAGGGCTTAACTATGAGGCAGGCACTGAGCAGCACAGTCCTGTCAAGACAGAGGCCCTGCTGGGCACACCCCGGAGCACAAATGTAAGTACATTTGTACAGTTCTGTGTACAAAGCTGCGGGTGCTGTGTCTAAGTTTTGAGTTGGAGGTGCTAAAGTCTTATTCTGGGTGCCTAAAGCCTTTATAGTTCTAGATATACCTACAGAAAGCCCGTTTAAATCCACAGAAATACCTTTGTTAATGACAAAGTCAGGCTGCTGGTGCTGCACTGAACAGGGCTAGTATGGCCAGAGTGCTCTGTAGCGAGGAAGGACTTAAACAAATGCAGGAGTCCCAAATGCATTGTCTACACCACCATTGGCAATGGTAGCAGCAGCCCTCTTTGATTTCTAGGATGTCCATTCGCCATCCTACTTTCCATACCCTAATTTCCATACCCTAATTTCCAGTTAGCCCATGTAAACTTCCTTCTGCACAACCCCTTCCTTCTGCATCTCATTGCTCACTCCATGTTCTCGTGAGAACGCTCAACCACGTTCTCACTTATCTAAAGCACATGGCATCTCCCAAACCTCTGCTCTGGCCCTGCCTCTCAGACAAAGGTTCTCTTGGGAAGAACATCACCAGCATTGGCAATAGCAAACCAGATAGGCCCTCAGATGCCAGAGAACCCATTATATTTTTGTGTTCCTTTAAAACTTGCTAACCAGCAGACTTGGAAGCCTTTGCTACCGATTCTCCATCCCAGCCCTAAGAGATGTTTTTTGTACTCATTAGTGAGATGGCAATCATGGGATGACTCCTAGTGCTAATGATGAAATCAGTCCCAGGATCAAATGGTACCAGCTGCCCAACAGTGCCCAGCAACATTCTCACAGGAGTGCAAGGCAGCTAATGAAGAGCACTATGTTCAACCAAAACTGAAGAGCTGATGTAGGCACCCTGATATATGCAACCACTAATACTGGATAAATTCAGTGTAATGCCTTGTAAGAATCTGTTTGTCACTTCCAGATGCTCACGCTTGTAGCTAGTTACTGAGCTTGGGGGGAGGGTCATGTTTAGGTAGTTAACATCCTAGCCCTGTTAACATTCCACTTGCTTTCATTCTGGTGAAGCATCACATTGCAAAGCAGACAACAATGAAAAGCATGTCCATTTTCAAATTGTTTAAATATATTAATCACACAAACCAGGATGGGTTTTAATTAATCATTTTTTAACTTGTGTGTGTAAGGAGGGATTAGCTGACAGAACTGCACAATGTCACTGCCAGAAGTCCTGGCTGTTTTAATAACTGTGTATGAAATTAGAGGAAAAAAAAATCTTTAGCTTAGTGACCAGAGCAAAATGTATTTTTACCACTGCCAAGGTTCTCATTGAAGATATAAACCAGAATCTAAAGGGATCCTGTGTATGTGTGCGTTGCATTAAGATATCCTACTTAGAACAACACTAACATATGTTTTGTTGGAGGCTGAATGGTGGAAGGAGAGGGTGAGGGCTTGGCAGCAGTTGCACCCTGGCCAGCGCTGTGTTAATACATACAAACAAAATCATTTAGGGAGACAAGTTCCATGTCACAAGTTGCTGTTTCATTTAGGGCATTTGTAATGGCTATGAAGGGGCTGGATTCCCTCCTGTGTTCCTGAGGTGGTGGTGGATGAGGCTGGGGCTGACCTGTGAGGAGATGCTTCTCCTGTGGGGCAGCACAGGGACACACTGTGGTGTCTTAGCATCTGCCTCCCAGTTTCCACCTCACCCCAGTTACTGTAGGTCAGATGAAGGCACAGGTGATGTCTGCTGCACTGATCCTCTCTCTAGGCTGTAAAATCTTTCAAGGAGTCCCTCTTACCCCCACGATGTCTCATGAGTGGTCTTGTGGTTGGTCAAAACACGAGCCAGAATCTCAGGCACAGGATAAAATTCAGTCTCACCACTCAGCTAATGGGCCGGTGCAAGTTCAGTTTTCAAGGCTATGGGTAAACAGTGCGAAATTGAAACTCATCATGGAGAGAGCTTTGCTCATGCTTTTGCTAGCTGAAAGCCACATATTTCATGTAGTGCCCAAACATACGCTTTGGAAGTGACTTAGGGCTGGTGAGAGCTGCCAGATTGCTAGCACTGGGATCCGAAGCATCTTATAAAGACTCAGCAAACCCCCTGCAGCTGAGGGTACTGATCTAAAACTGTGATGAAACAGGAGTTCATCCTGCCTTAGACCATGACACAGCACCCTAAATAGTGTCATGTCATCTGAGGCCAGTGTGCTTGCAGAACCTGGCCTTGGTGAACAGACAGCAGACACAGTGACACAGTAAATGTCCCATGGTCTAGCCTGGTTGTACCTGAGGAGCTGTTCTCTGAGTAATGTTCCTCCCAATGTTCACTAACACTTGCACTTCTGTGAAGACTGGTGTTGACTGTATTATCCCCTGCAGTCCTCCTTGCAAAACAGAGGATGATCATCACAGACCACAGTGATGCTGTTCAAAATCATTGAAGCCGCTAGTGCATACACAGAAGCATTACCTTGTGTCTGCTGAAACCAACGCAGACGTTAACAGTGGAAATACTTTCAAGTGTGAAAGCTGTTTGTCTTTTAGTAGCTGGACTTGATGCATTAATCTGTCACTCACAGGTCTCTCATCAAGTGGGAATGATTTTCAGGCAGTAACATTTTGTCCAAATCCAAACATAGTTGAAAGGTCTAACTTTCTTTGCTCAGTCCAAACACCTCCACCTATAGAATGAATTTTGTTTTATTGAAGCATTTTCTTTCCTAGTGGCTATATTTCCTTTTTATTCTGCCATACAAGCTCCATGAATGATCAGACTCTCAAATGGAATCCCAGCTGAAAGTGGTTACTAGAAACTGGAGATAATAAAGCAAATAGTGTGAGAGCCCTAATATGAGCAGCTGTCATAAAAAAATGAGCAATTGAGAAACATCTTTGCAAGACCTCTTTTAACTTCATTTAGAACATCTAGCTCTGAAGATCTAACCTCGTAGTTCTCCAGAAATACCATAATACCATTTCCACTTAATGTAGAGATTTTCATAAAATTTTGCAAATAAACAAATGGCTTCATGACATGGATTAAATTCAAATTGAACAAGATGGAGATACCAAAGCAATACAAAGTATGCAATGGAAGAATAGTCACATGTTATAAATCACAGTTTATAAATCATAGATTATAAATCACAAATTATAAATCACAGTTGTCCTTCAAAATCTCCCACCTATGCTTTTGAATTTCTTTTCTGATGCTGATGGCCTAATCTATGCTTAAATGATCTCTTGGCACTTGTAATAAATTCTTAAGATGAATGCAAAAAGAAATATTCATTCTATTAATTCTGTTAGAAAATGTTATGCAGCATTTGAAATACACCTTTTCAGATGAATGGAAATTTACAGTCCTTTACAGTCTATTTCTCCTACTTTTAACAAAAAAAGTTCAAAGAAATAAGAAATGGCTCTGGGAGGGCAACTAATATTGTAACGTATTTTCCTGGAGAAAGAAATAATTTAGAATTTTTTCTGCAAACTGAATCTGAAGAACATTCGAAAAATGGTCAGGAGCCATATGTCTGAAATCTTCAAGGAATATTAAGACTAACAGGCTAAATGTCTGCCTCTGAGATGCTGTAGAGGATGCAGATTGGCTAAATGATGTCCAGCCTTTGAAAACCTGGATATACTCCAACTTGGTGCTTGGAAAAAAGGGCCTTAATGAGCCTTTGGTATCTGCCCCTATTGTTCTACAGAACATCTTGAGCTGAGTAAAAGATGGATGTAATTTGTGAGGATCTAAACCTAAGACAGCAGCTCTTTCCCTTATAAGCACTGCTTCAAAGGCTTCCTGTGAAGCCTTGAAGATCAAGGAAAAGGGAAAGATCAAGGAGAAGGGAATGAACTATCTCAGTCTGACCTGCCCTTTGGCCAAGCTGTCTGGGGAGGTGGCATGTGGGGTCTTTTAAGCCATTCTGCTATCAAACCCAGTGAAGGAGCATGAGGTCCGCGGACCCATGAATTTGGGTGGTATCGCTTCTGCCTCCGTCAACCTCATCAGCTGTATCATCACAGGGACAAGAGGGTTTGGGGGACCACATGCTGCTCCTGCTGGGGAGTTGCACTCTTTCCTACCCACTAAACTAAGGGAAAGGTGCTTGAAGATTTACCTCTTTTTCACCATCTCGGCTGGAAGAGAATGCACAGCTACAAAAAGAAAATATAGGGCAAGACTCAGGACTAAGAAATAACTTGGAGTGACTCAATTTAAGACAGGTTCATGGAAGCCCTCAGCTCCATCAATTTGTAAAATGTGAAAGTAAACAGAAAAAGGAGAAGAAAAAAAAAAAAAGGTTGACAAATGTAGTCCTGGCCCTGGCCCCCTTGACTCTCTGCAGCCTGTAAAGGCTCTTTTTAATCCTGACAGCAGAGCCTTGCCACTGCGGGCAGTCCCAGCTGTGTTGCTGCTGCCAGAGGAACAGCGGGAGAGAAGATGTAAAGCTACTGAATATCACAGGGAAGTTTTATTGAAATCTCTGAAAGATGATCAGCTGGAACACACTACACAGATTCAGCAAATACCTAAGATTCTCATCAGGTTGGATTTGATGATGAGAGAGCCACCTTGAGAGGTGACAGGCTTAACAAGTTTATGAAGTCCCAAGAGATTTTTAGAAAGTATTATTAAGCCTTGGTGAAGACAAACATAGAAACAAAAAAGGCAGCTCTGCTTGTGTCTCAGGATAGTCTTGCCTCCAAGAGTACACTGCTCCTGACTGCCTTAAATGTCTTTAGAGTGTTCTGTTCCTTGTGCTTCACGATTGTCCCCGAAGTCAAAAGTACTTCAGATGAAACAGAAAAACTCATTAGCAAGTTCTACCAAGTGTGCAACATCCAGCCCCCCGAATTTGGACCAATCCAAGAAACATAACAGAAATTTTTACTGTGTATGTAAACTGTTATTGTCACAACTTCAAAGCTACTCAACCAGTTTTCTGTATACTTGATCTGCTTTTTACATTTCACTAATATACTCAGAACATATTGCCGGTATGTCCAACCATTACAATAAACACACAGTGTTTGTGTTGGCATCTAAGGCACAATTACGTGTTCGCTTGTTTGCTTTTTGAAGCATAAGTAAGCTACACCAGTTTTCTTGATACTCAAAAATCAACAGAATGGACACTTTTGATCCAATAACATTTGCTTGAGAGAGTTATGAGCAACTAAAAAGCTGTGTAGATAGACGATAGAATGGAAATTTATCCATTGCTGTGCTTTGCTGGTGCACAGCTGTAATAGAACACCTTTAGTCAGCTTTGATAGAAGATGCAAGTCTGTTACTCCAGTGGAGTCTACGGGAATAACAAAAAGCTGGCCTTCTAAACATACCTCCAGCCTAAAATCTTTCATGGGGTCATGGAGAATAATGGAAATGAAGGTGCATGTCCAAAAATCCTGTCTTGTCCTGTGAAAGCATTTTGAGAAAGCTCACTATCTATGGGCAGCACTTACAGGAAGGCTGTCATAAAAGAAATGAAGACTGGCTTTATGGTAGCCTGAGATGTGCCAGGCCTCCTGAAAAGAAAATGAGAGAGAAGGCAAGTTCTGTTTTTTTTCAGGCAGGAAACAACAGTGAATTATCCAGCACAGAGCTGTGCTGCGTCTTGTACCCAAACCAGTTCACTTCAAGCCAGCGTGGGTCTCTCTGCCTTCTTCTGCAACTGATAGTCCCTTTGGGTCTTCCTTAAATGAACAAGAAAAATTAGCCTGGATGTTCTCAATCCAGATTTCCCTTCCACGAAGCGAAAGTTAAGAGCCCTTCAGGTTGTGTAGGTTGTATTTATTTTGCTATTTTATTTTATTGAAGGAGAGCTAGCATGGAGTTTGGTTATGTGCTGTGCAAGCTGAGGAGAAAGGCGGGGGTGCCCTGCCTCAGGGTGATGGAGCAGTGCACAGCCCTGCAGGTCTGGTGATCAGCGCTCTTTTGTTCTGTCACTGAAATCCAGCTAGGTCTTGTTAGGGTTTGGCCTTAGGAAGAAAGGGTTAATTGCCCCAGTATTTGCCAGCCGGGGAGGCACTGAGCCAACAGAAAATTAGGAGGGGAAGCAGGACAACCAGCTCTTCAGAGTAGGAAAGGAAAGATGCTGCCAGGCCTTGCTGTTTGTGTTTGTATTTCTGTTTCAAGTTCCGCTTTGAAATAAAACACATTATTACACCTCTGCAAACTACTGAGTTTTACAAGTGCACCCCGTGATACAGCCTACGATTTCACAGAAACAAAGTCTACAGGCACATGGAGGAATACAAAGGCAAAAGAAGACAGGTTGTGGTCTCAGCAGTCACTTGTGCTGGCAGAGGCAAGTATCTGCATTAAAAGAAAAAGACAAAACAAAAAGCAAACCCAAACAACAAAACCCTAGTGAAACATCCATTTGATATACTTTCCAAACTGCAGCTTGATTCAGTCAAGGTTCTTTTCGTGCTCAGCTCCTTTGCTTCAGTCGTACTACTGCTTGTTTTTCAAATTGACTATTTGCTGCAGGAATTTTGTTTTAATTTAGCAGGCAGCTGGAGCTTATTAAACACGATTTTCCGCAGTAGTATTTTATATCAGTACTTGATAATGGCACACCTGTAAACACCCTCTATAACGAGCACCTTTAGGCGCCCGTGGAATCCGCTTGCTGCCGTTGGCGTGGCGGTGATGCTGAGTAACAACGTTGCTGCAGCTTGAGCCCGAACTTTCTTCAATGAATTTTTCCCCTGCCTCCTAATCTCTCCTGACATAATGTTGAAAGTTATTACTTAGCTGCATAAAGAAAACCATCTGTCAGTTATTTACCTTCTTACATGTGGGACCAGGTACCTAGGAGCTGTTACTGCAAGCCAAGGCAAATGCCCGGCTTCCAAGAACGCAGAAATCCGATTGCAGCCGTCTGATTCAAGCATCTATCTAGGCTAAGTCAATAAAAATCTGTTCTCCATCAGAGAACAACTGAGATTCCTCCAAATACCATTTTTGACATCCAAGTCATGGCTGAGTAGCCCTTAAACTTCTTTTGAGAGCTCTTGGAAAACGAGATTTTTAGCAGCTGCAAGTAAGTATTTAAGTGCACATCTTGCTGAATAGACGTATCGAAATTGTGCTCAATTCATGCTCATCTGTGAAGTGTATCCTCTTCATGTTGTGTAACACAAATGCTAACATCTGAGCTCCAGTCAGCATCCAGAGTGCTCCTTGTCAAAGCTACGAAATTTACTGTTTCTCCAGTTTTCCTGCCACAAAGACGGGACTTCTCAGAAGCACTCGGTGTCAGCTGAAGGCTGGTGCTATTGGAGTCACTCTGCGTTTATCACTAATTTCAGTGGATGTAGACTTTGAACAGAAGGCTTTGGGTACGTGTACCCTGAATAAAAATGCNTTCTCTCTCTTCCACCCTGCAAATAACAGGAAACCGTACCAAAGTTTGTGTGAGACTGCTAAGAAGGACCATCTGGGAAAAAAGTCACTCTCGAAGAAATTTGTGCTTTCCTCTCTCATGACCTGTAGGCAGATTTTTGCCAACGTTACTTCATACTAGATATTTTCTGCTGTGGTTGGTAGACTGACTTGAGGTCTGTGGATTTCTTATTGGGCTCCCTGGAGCTTAAAAGAGAACACCAAGACTTCTTAGTTTAGACTTGTGTGCTTGAATTTTCTGTAGCATAGTCTTCAGTGGTTACTGGCCCCTGAGTACACAGAGTTGGAATAACACCAAAAGCCAGTGTTTTAGACTGCCCTTCGTTACAATAAAATATATATATTTTGATAAACAGAGATTTTGCCATTTAAAAATCTGGCTCGTATTGTCAACTTTTTCCTTATTTTGTTGTGATTTCTTAATTTCCTCTGGTAATTTCTAAGAAGAGGCTGGCAGTCCTGAAACAGAGTTGTCTGGATGGCTCTTTACTGACACCCTGGATCCAAGCTGGGTAAATCTGGTCAGTTTGGTGGGGGTGCCTCATCTGAGACTCACTAAAAGAAAAAAAAAGCCTAATTCCCATGGAATTGCTACAAATTAACAGCAATATTGCCAGATGTGGGGAGGGTTAAAGCACTTGCTAATAGATAATTCCAGGCATATGTTACTCACTTCCCCGCAGAAGGACTGAAAGCCTGAGGAACGTATTTTCCGTGTCCCTCCTCCCTTCCTTCCCACAGCCCCAAACTGGATGGATTAATAGAACTGCTTCCTTGAATTACTTGCAAATCATACCAGTTATAACTTGAACTTCCAGAAACAACGTGCTAAAGATTTTGTAGAAAATAAACTTGGATTATATTTACCCTAAACAGTCAGCATTCATGTAGCAGTGTGTCAGCTATGGGAATAACTGTGTGCTAGTCTTAACTTTGCGGATGATCTTTTATTTGCAAATGCTCCATCTTTTCAAGAATAATAAGAAGAGAAAACACAGTGTTGGTTACAGTGAGAACAGTTAGGTCAGTGCTAGGCATTTTTGGAAATCCCAGACAATGGAAGCGAAAATGCTTATTGTGCTGGCTGGGTAGGAAAAATGTGGAACCTATAGAAGCCAGAAGCAAAATGGCCAGCTTAAGGCAGTATTATCAGCAGCTGCTTTCCAGTCATAAATAGAAAGTGCTTTTTAAGGAGGTCTGTTGGGAATACTCCTACAACTAAGTGAACCCATAACAGCATGCTGATGATAACTAAGTAAGTGGAGATGGAAGAGGGGAGTTCAATGGCTCCCAAAGGAGTTGCCATATTTCTTTCCAGGATTTCTTGAACAGAAGTATATGTCTGAGCTGTTTGTGATGCCTTCATAATAAGTATGGTCCTTGTGAGACCTAGAGGGTGTGCCCTGCTTCAATGTTTTGGTGTGTGCAATGAGTCTAACACAGTCTACATACTTAAGGTTCAGTGGCCTGTACTTACAACACAGGGCTGAGCCTGGGCACCTGATCATCTGTACTATTAAATTGCTGTCATGGTGCTGGCTCTGTCTGGGCCAACTGTTGCCCACCCCCAAAATATGTGCATATGGAAACACTCCTCTAGAATAGGATTGGTGGTATCTGCGCTGAGCCCCTTGGCACAAATNTCTAGAATAGGATTGGTGGTATCTGCACTGAGCCCCTTGGCACAAATGCATCTTGTCCTTTTTTTTTTTTGTTTTGTTTGTTTTTCATTTCTTGTTTTGTTTTGTTTGTTGTTTATTTGTTTTTGGGTTTTTTTTGTATAAATAATATGACCACTGTGCACAGGCTGCAAAGCTGAGCTAGGATGCCTTTTGCTGCTCTACGGGGGGTCCTGTCTGAGATGTGTAGTGGGTGTTGACCTAGACAGTTGAACAAAATCTTCAGATTTTCCTGGGACAGAAACAGAAAATTGGATGAATTAGCATAAAGGATATTTCAGGATTTGTAACTTCCTTTCAGCGGTTTTTTATTACAGTTTTGCCAGTGTTGCTCTTGCATACATGATGCTGCACAGTCAATGCAGCAATGAAGGAATCACTGCTTTTCTATGACTTAAGCATAAACTTTGCTTACAGCTCACAGTCCAAGGATGCTCAGACCTAACCATGGGTGCTAGTGAGATCTAGCTCCTCCTCTTTTTGGCTCTTAAACTACCTCTCCCATTGAGTATGAGCTTTGCCTAAACCCATTTCGTTGTCAGTTTACAATTTTTTTTTCATAATACTTAATTTTTACCTGCAGTGGGAGCAGATTGACAGCACAGAGGACTACTGTGAGGGGCACACATGCTGCAAATGCCATCGGAGGCAAGTCAGGCCTTTCAAAGACATTGTTAAAATATCATCTCCGCAGCTTGTGTGGCCATTTGTTAAAAACAAATGGCATTTGGCGAGTCTGGAAACCAGGAGCAGCCATTAGGTGGATCTAAAAAATGTGTCATCTGTTTAGTGTTGTATCCCCTTACGCACTGCCTCTTCTCAGAAGGCCAGTCCCTTGAGATTTGTGAGATCAGAGGGAAACAGGAGACCCATCTGCAACCTGCTGATTAGCCAGTCATCAACAGATTATCTCATACAAAGGGATCAGGGTAATGGGCTAAGGCCAGCTAAGTGCATATATGGTAGTGAAAGCCCCAGTGCCACAAGGATGGAAAAGACCAGATGATGTGACTTTTGGCGTGGGCACCTTTAAACAGACAGAAAAAGAAGGGTGGGATTGTTGGGTGAGTCACTGCAAAGTACTTGGCACTGATATCAAATCAATGGGTTCAGCCTGGTCTTGCGGTTTCCTTTCTTTCTGGGCATGGATCTCTACAAGCTGGGGGAGCCGGTGGGTGTACGGTATTTGCAACCGCTTTATTTTCTCTGGGCTAAAAATACTCTGCAAACTTTGGTTTTATTTTCCATTCCTGACAGCTGAGCCCTGGTCTGGAGGGAATGAATGTGTTATCCCACTGTGAAAACATCTAAACAGGTGGAAAGGACAAGGGAGGGCAGGGAGGGAGGGTGGAGAGTCTGGTTTTAGACAGAAATCCCGTTTCCTTTCTAAAAACAGAGTGAAGGTCCTGCAGGTAATTTTAAACTAAAACTTGTATTCCCATTCTGATGTATTTGCTTATGTGAAAGAGCCTCGTGTTGGGAGATATCAGGAAGAAAATAGTTATGGAGACAGTTTCAGAGGAAAGAGAAAACTGTGGGCACTGTGCTGCTGTTTCAGTCAGACTCAAGCACTCTGCCAATAAACTTCGTTTTTCACCTGTAACTTCTGTTCTGCCAGCTGGAGCCTCCCACACAGCTTTGGTGAAGTGCTTTGTTTTCTCTTCTTCTGAGAAAGCTCTTTGTGAAAACTATCGTAGTTCTGAGGCAGTTCTGTGGAAGCATCTCAGTGACAACTGGTGGTGCTGCTCCTGTAGCCACCCCTGTGCCTCAGCACAGAAAAGGGTATCAAATAGACTAAATTGTGCTAAATGTTATGTTTTCCGTTTTTCAGTATGGAAACATTTTCCATTGAGAAGCATGATCCTGCCTGGTAAGACTTTCTTCATCCAAATCCTGTCTGGATTGCAACTAAGTCTGCAAAGGCGAGGGCTAATGCACTAATCCATTCTGGTACTGTATGTCTCTATAGAAGCTTTTTTAAAAAATAAGAATAAGGGTCCAGAGACTTGTATGATGCAGAATGTAATCAATAAAGTTATTCAAAGTTTTACACAAAAGCACTCACACAGATCATTAGGGAAAAAAACTTTAATCCACTGAGGTTTAGAAATGAGGAATTTCTTAAGTAGCACCTGAGATTTTTTTTTCTCTCCAAGTCTGAAGGGCTTTGTGGACTGTAAATCCTGCCAAAACACTTTTTCAAATAAATATTGGGGAGAAAAAAAAAAAAAAAAAAAGGTGAGCAAAGGAAAGCCAAGCTGAAATGTGATAAACAGCCCCAAGATTTCAGCCCTTTCAGGAGTGACTGACTATTGCCCCAAATTCTCCCCTAGGTGATGGAAGTTAGTAAATAATCATGAATAGTGGGGAGGAAAAATGTTGCTGGTGAGAAGAACAAAGCTATGCTGGTTTCACCTTTCCTACAGCCGAGCCTTTGGGTAGGCTTTGAATTCCCTTAGACATGCCTCTTACCATTCCTACTTTTTCTGCTTATCATCTATACAAGGGCTGCTACACACCCCACGTGCCCTTACTGAAGGACAGGCCAGGGCTGTGTGAGCCCTGGATTTGCCTTGCCTGTCCAACAGCAGTTTTCTACCAGCAAAGACTCTTATGCGTGCCTGAGTCTTTCTCTGGAAGACCATCAGTTGGAGCGCACCAAAAGCAGCCCTGTGGGCATGCTGTCAGATTAGGAACAGACATGAGTGACGTGTTGGTCTGCCAGCCCGGCCTCAAGGCTGTGCCTGTACAGCCGTGCAGACATAGCCATGGTTTAGACAGGAGCCCTACAAGTCCCCACAGCTGCTTTCCAGCGCTGTGCACCAAGCACGGCCTAGAAGAGCATCCTGGAGGTGAGTACCAGGCTGAGTAGTGCAGTACCTCGCACCGGCCTGTGGTGCTCTGGCAGAACACTCTTGGCCAAGGAATTCAGCCACGGAAAGGGCTTTCCTATGTGACAATTCGCCTGGCACCAGATGTGAGTTGTCCTGGTGAACTGTGGTTCCTCCCATATCTTCTGAAGAATGTGTGAGATTTGCAAGGAAGCAAAGGGATTGCGGGGCTCTTGCAAAAGATAGTGTTGGGACCATATGTTGCTCTTGTGGCAGATTTTACCACTATTATAATTCATGTGTCCTCTTTGGACAAAAGTAGAAAGAGGATTGAGGTGGACTGACATGTGTGAACTGTGCGATAAATGAATGAAAAGACACATCTAGTCTATATGCCACACTTGTATAACCCAGGCTGTTTCACATATCACCCATATATACGTCAGATATTTATTTTTAGTAATCTTGGCACCAGACTGCACGCTCATGTAAGTTGTCTGTATTATGCGTGCACAGTAGGTCTGGTGACAGAATAAGAAAGGAGCTGTGACGTATGGTCCTCCCCCTCCACCAGAAGAAGATCTGTGTCCTTAACAGTTGTAGATCAGTGTTTTTTAAACTGCTTGGTGCGGCTGGGTGCATAATCTATAGCTGTCTTAGATAGCCATCTTAACACAGGACTGTCGGACTCATTGGTTTTATGTAAGGTTCATTTCAGAACTGCTGCAGGCCAGTTGGTCCAGCATGATTGAGAATGGTTGATTTAGGCTTGCTCGCGGTGTCATATCTGCTTGAGGGTAAGGGAGAATGTGTGTCAAAGGTCCTCAGAGATTGCTTCTGCTTCATACAAGCCATTGGAGCAAAAGCAAGCTGGTGAGAGTTCCTGCCTTCAGCAGGTAAATGGAGATGGTTATGGTTCATTCAGACACCACAACAGAGCAGTTACACTAATGGCCATTAAAATGGATTCAGAATAAGATCAAAAAAAGTACAGGCAGAACTACTGTTTGGTTATATCACCACCAACAGAGGTATTTTGACTTAATCCTAAATACAAATACACTCAAATACTGAAAATACTGTGATGTGGGGGCTGAGGTTCTACAGAGCACCTGTGAATTAGAAGTCAAGGGAATGCTGTATGGCCAAAGTCTGGTAGAATTATTAGTCTGGGGACAAACCAGAAGCAAGTGGCTGAGAGAGCAGAATGGAGAAAGACAGCTGGAGAAATAAAACATGACAAGGGAAAAAATGGTTTTGCTGCCTGACTGCTGGTTTCAAGGTTAAAGAGAAATGATGAAATCAAAACACCCATTAATTCTAACTATTCAATCTAACTTAGTTTGCTAACTCTGCAAAACCACTGGTTCACTTTTATCTAAAATTGAAAAAGTGTAATTCAAAGCCAGTTCAAAGAGAATAATGAGATAGTCTGGAAGACCATTACCCCAAAACCAGTTACAATTATACGTTATCTGTGTGGACTCAAGCTTCTATTAGCTTGCATTTGCCCTCCAGGGCATCAGACAAAGGCCATCTATTTGTTAGGCTTTGGGGGAGAGGTAAAATCAAGCTGTTTTGGACAGGGTTGAGGGCAAGACTCCCTTATCGTTCCCTGGGATTTCCCAGAGAGACGTAAGCATGTGTGACTTACGCAGTGACTTTACCCTGTGCATGTACTGCACCAGCGATTTGCAAATGCATGACAAGATTTCTCTGGGGTGTGTAGATGTCACCGTATGGGCTATAGCAGTAGCTCTGACTTGGCTTATATAAAGGCACTGGCAAATGGCCAACATTGTTGTTTTTTTTTCAGTTGAGCAAGATTTCTGGACAGAAAAACTGGAATCACACATAGCTGGAATCAGGCCACTGTACCTCCTGTTGGTTAAATACCACTTGCTCTCCAGTGCTGGTGGCTGCCTGATAATCTCGTCTGAGTTGCATATATAATTGCCATCAGAGTATTTTACAGCTTGCGTAGAGGTGGTGTAAATACCTTAAATCCAAGGAAGTTCATAATACATTGGATAGTTGAAAGTTGCTAATTCTTACTTTGCCCATCATAAGCCCTATCTCTCCATCTGCAGCTGTGATTTAGTAACAGGGTGCTGTTTTGCAGTCTTAGATTAATACTAAGTCTTTCAGTACAAAATTAAGTCTCTACATAGCTCAGCTGAAGTTAATGGATTGATTGATACTGACGATTTGATGTTATTCTGTTAAAGTGTTTTTGCAAGGACAGAAAAATATGCCATGGTATGTTTGTTTGTATGCTGTGGAGCATAAATGAAAGAGTTGATGGAACCGTTTTATGAAAAAAAAGGGTAATAATATCCTGGCTGCCAGTAGTCTTTGTATTTTTATTGTCTTTGATTGTTTATAGCCTTCACTGGCTTCAGTGGACTTTGGATCAGACAGTTAGTAATTCATCTTCAAATCTTTATGCAAGTGACAATGGCAAGTTCACTATGTGTGTGAATTCCCTAATCTTCCGGGAAAATTTCAAGTTTACTTTGTAATCCAAAGACCTAACGGTAAGTTCTGAAGCTACTTCTGCCACCCCTATAAAATGATTGTTTATCAACCATCTGATGTGTTTCCTTGCCAGAATGCTAATGTGAGGAAAAGTAGGTTGTATGACATGCTGTGTGTGATGTTAGGTAGCCATTGGCAAATGATGACTTTTAATAGTACACACCATTGCAAGAAAAAAAAAAAACCAACATGTAAAATGCTGTCCAGCAGAGGATAATGGCTGAAGACTAAAGAAAACGACACACGGAGATAGAAAAACTGTTACTTCAATATCCAGTGCTAACATATCACATGTGAAAAAGAAGTTCAAGGTACCTCTTATTTAAGTTGTTTAGGACAAGTAGTGCAGCAGGGGGTGGAGCACAGGCGGACACATAAATCTCTCTGCAGGCTCCCTAGTACTTGAAGATAATAAATACTCTGTGAGGAGCTCCTTGCAAAAAAAGTTTTAAGGAGAATGGAGAAGCAACCACTCCAGTCTAATTTCAGATCCAGACAAAGCTTAAGGCCTGTGGTAATGAAAGACAACTCCTCTGGCAGAGTTTTGCAGGTGACATGGCATGGTGTCACCATCCTGTCACCATGCTGCGCTGAAATCTTATGTGCTCTGGATGGTGTGATCACATGAATGTTTCTTCCACTCAATCACCGCTCCTCTGAAAGTATCAAGCCGTGGTCTCTAAGGTGAATGTGGAATTTTGCTCATTATTATTGCAGATTATTGTATTTCCCATAACAGTCATGGAAACCTGATTGAAAAGACATAGATCCCCATGGAGCAACAGCCAGGATCTGGATCCCAAAATATCCCTCGAAAGGCTTCATGAGGGTAAGTGCTGGATCATCCTAAAGCAACACCAAGCCACGATTGTTATTTTTCTCTGATAAAAAACATTAAAAAGCTCTGAGGACTAAAACAGATACCAAAGATGAAAGCCTAATCTTTGTCAGAGATCCAGACACTGACTGTATTGTAGTTTCAGCATGGGCATGTGCCTGACATAACATCAGGGGGGCAAATAAAATTGGAGCACTCAATGTGACCATGCAAAACTGGGATTTAACCCTTTTTCAGGATAACCAGTCACAGCCTGGAGTGAATAGTGACCGTGTATTTTGTAAAGGAGGAGTTGTTTTTGTTTTAAAAAGAGCATTCAGATCACCTGAGTTTGAGACAATACTCAAAACAGAGCTGCCAAATTTATCATTGACCAGATCTGTATGGGGCCAAAGGAGGTTGGTACAGAGAGATTAGAAGCAGATTATCAGCATGCTTTTAGCTTTATCTGTTTCTAGAAGCAAATAATTAGCCTCAGACACAACCTCAGCTTTAAATAAGTTTTAAAATATATGTTATTGGCATGAAAAGACTTATAAAAGTTATAGGGGCTGTTATTTCTGCCAGAAGACATTAATTCCCAGAGGAATTAATTTCAATCAACGTGGTTTCTGTAACACTGCTACATTTTTGCCAGGAAAAGCCAATTTCAATAAATTCTTTTCGTTCCTTATTTCAAATCCTTGGTGTAACCTGCCTGAAGAGAAAGAGGAAAAAAAGAGAGAGAGATTTGATGTCAGCAACTGGCTCATTTATCTTCTGGAGTTTTGTTACGAAACTGAGAAAATTGCTGGTAATGGCTTTTTTTTTTTTTTTTATTTTTTTTTTTTTTGAGATAAAGTGGGTTGATTCATCCTGGTTTCTGAATTGCATGTGACCCAAAAACCCTGACTGAAGCACAGCCGACAAGCTCCCAGTGCTATGAAATGTGTCCTGCACAGCTGGGCCTTATATCACCCACGGAGAGATTGTCACCCGGGGAAATAAGCATAATATAATTGAGAATTGGCATTCATTTTTGCTAGTGCCGTGTGTGGGTCTAAATGTGGGTTTCTGCTAACTTTGGAAATGATGGGAATGCCAATGGTTTTTCAGCAGTATCCAGGTTCCCTCATGATCTTTCTTGACAGCCTGAATACCTGACGTCACATCTTTCAGCTTGAACAGCCTTGCACAAAGCATTGTAGGATTCTTCACAACCACAGAGAAAAAGTGGTCTGATCTTAAACTAGTACGTTTACATGTTTTTTTCAAAGCAATGAAGATTCAAATAGATTCCTTACACCCTTATGTTGCTTTCACAGCCTTGATTATAGACCTTTCTGGAGAGCACGAAGAAGTCCTTTTTCATATTTGAAAACTTATAAGCAGTTATTGGAAAAAAAAAAAAAAGGATTAAAAAAAAAAGTATTGTCCCGTATCTCAAGACGGGCAAAGCGATAAAAGCAAATGAGAAAGGAAAGAAAATTTTGTACACTGGGTTAGACATTATAGATGATTTATGTAAGACAAAACTTCATGCTGCTCGTGCTCTTACACTGAAGAATGAGAAAGTTATCAAACTTGAAAAATGCTGACTATGTCCAGCCTCCTGCTCTCCTGGGAAAACATCTTGCCCATACTATGCCCCTAGCACTGTTAGGTTTTCTTCTGCCTCTCCATTTGGGGTGTCCTCAGTTGGTGAAATCTACATTGCAGCTGAACACAAGCCCTTAGGAGGCCAGACCAGAAGTTAAGCCTCCAGTAGATCTGTGCCAGGAGATCACCTCTGGTCTGCTCTTTTGTCAGGGAGAGCTGAGATCACCCGAAATGACAGATGTTAGGGCAGGGGTAGGACTGGCAGGTGAGGATGGAAACACCTCTGCCACAGGAGATCCACAACCGAGGCTTTTCGTGTCCCATACGACAGTGCAGCTCCCTGTCCCCCTCTGTCAGCTAGGTCACGCTTGGTGACTTATGAACCATCTACTGCTTCTTTCCTACGGGTTTAATCTCTTCAGCTCACTGAGGTTTTAAATCCAGAAGTTATAGGCTCACTTGTTACCAAGAAATCCAGAACAGCACTAAAAATACCTAAAAAGGGCATTATTCTCAATAAAACACAACTTTAAACCCCAGTTTTCTCCAAGCCATTTGTTGAAAAAGCAGTTGTGCTTTTTTCCACAGGGGACTCTCAATTTCTCTACTCAGTGCCGTCACAACTCTATTTCAGGGAAGACGACAGTGACACACTTGTGAGGCGAGGTAAGAGTGACACAGCAGCCTGGCCGGTGGCTCCCAGTGGAGGGTGGCTACTGGCCTGGTGGGGCAGCTGCTTCTGCAGGTGCACAACACCTGCTCAGATGGCCAGAGTGAACCTGGCTGTCTCACAGCATCCTAAAGAGAAAGGGCAACTGGTGTGAGCTGCACGGTCCCTCAGCATGGCTTCCCCTAGGAATGAAAATAAAACTGCATTTCTTAGTTATGGGAAAAGTATTTACAAATCTATGCCTGAGTTGGGGGTAAAAAAATGACACAAGCAGGGCCTGATGTATGCCAAATATATGAGCTGTTCTAAAAGTGCAATGTGTCATAGGCTCATTATTCATCAATGCTTCATCACACTGAGTTTATGGTGGCATTAAAACTGGAGAAAAAAAGATGTCATTTACATGAAACGCTGGAGACACTCCCTCCACCCTTTGATTCCTTCAGTAAGCTGGAAGGAGGTTTGTGTGTGCATGAGAAAGTGTGCTATACAATGCCGGCCTTTATTCTCTCCTTGAATTACTCATACTGTGCAGTATGTAGCAA
>VWYH01005256.1:351841-509680 GCA_013399365.1 Pampusana beccarii | reverse complement strand
AAAGTTTTGGGCTTATTTTGCTCTTAAGAAATAACAGTGAAACACTGAAGCAAAGCTACAGTGCATTGTTCGCTTCTGGAGTTTATTTTTCTAGTGTTTTTTGGATGCTGGTATCTCTTTCTGTGCTTCACATTGGAGTTGTTACTTCTCTACACATGCAGGACAAGCCAGATTCCTTCCCCAGCCCCCTAAGTCCTGACCTCGACAAAGGAATGACTGTTGTCCCACTGCATGAGGGTCTGCAGGCTGTTTAGCAACTGCGGTGGAAAGCACCGGCTGGCCGAAGGGAGCTGGCGCTGGGGAAGGGGCTGGAAATCTGGGAGGGACTGGGGCAAGGTGGAGAGCTTTGCATAAAACCCCCCAAATCTCATTGTAATGCAATTACCTAGCAGAGGACTTGTGAGTTCAATAGCTGACCTCCTTCCCCGGGCATTTTTTTTTAACTAAGTTTTCGACCCTGACCAAAAAAAAAAAGGGCGTACTTTAAAATCCCAGCTGTGACACAAAGCAAGGAGGAATAGGGGAGGTTGAGTTCACGGCTGTCTCACAGCCAGGGGACCACGCTCAAACAGGGGAACGAGACCCACTGGAAGGACAGGGAAGACAAAACTAGGAGTGTGCGCCTGCGCGTTGGCATCTCATGCCGATGCCCACCCTAAGGAATTTGGATGGGTGTGTTTTGACTGAGTCGTCAGGCCCTTTGCTAAGGTTTTAAGATCATTTGATCACTCATTTTAGAGGCTGTTCAGTTTTTCAAAGTTCATTTCCTAATATAGGCAAAACACCAACTTCTTTTTTTTGTTTGTTTGTTTTTAATTTTGGTGAAGAGGGGAGAGTCAACTTTTACTACCTATGGCATTATCCATCTAAGGTTTCTTTAAGCCCATGCTCCAGTCCAACATAACACAATAGACTGGACTGGCTCCAGAGGAGTTTGTTTAGTCCCATATATAATTATTGCCTTGTAAACAGGATGCACCTTTAAGTTATAATTTAAATACGATAAATGGGCCAAACCCTAGAGTTTTATTATCCCAGGACACAGTTATTACCAACTTAACAGGAAACACCTGCAAGTTATTGTTATAATTAGAGATGGCTGAAAAATGGGGAAATAATTTTGTGGAAAAAAAAATAGAATTCTTGACATTATTTTCATTCTGAAAGGTTCAAATGTATCCATTTGGGCAGAATTTTATGCACCTTTTTATTGAAATAATGTTTTAATGTTCTCATTTGCAGAGAACTGTTACACTTTTCCACCGAGAGCTAGCTTTTAGATAGAGTACTAAAAGGAAATGTAAAGCCTTGTAAATTTTAAGTCTCATTGAAACTGTGATCAGAGGTTTGGTGTCATGAAAAAATGTAACAATGTGGGAAATTTTTTGGTTAACGATTTTTGTTCCCATAAAAGAAGACTGTTTGTAATTGGAATGAAAATGTCAAGCTTTTCTGATTATTATTTTAGTGCAAAGGGTATTGACGTTCTTCTTTCTGCCCAAACCTTTGCAGCCTGTGTTCTCTGGTGGTGGCAGTGAAGCTGCCAGAAGGATTCCTGTTTTTTAGCTCTGCCTCTCTGGTTGGGAGTCACTGTCCCCTTCACCAGAAAAGCTGCTCTGCTTTTGTGATCCGCTCCGATGTGCAGCGGCCAAAGTAAACTGCACTAGGAAAGGTCTGATGCTTAAATATCATAGACGTGGGTGCTCAGCCTTACTCGATGCAGCCCAGCTAACCTCCTGAGTATTTGTAGTGGGCCTGACTTCAGCCCTCAGTCCTCACTCCAAGCCTCATTCACCCTCCCTGGTTTGGAAGCCGCTCCGTGTCCTGCCAGTCGGTCTCATCTCTTGTCTTGAACGCTGTCCAGAGTGGGAAGTCTTATAGGAGACAAGGACAAAGAGAGAGATCGTACCTTTTTTGCAAGGGGCAGCAACAAAAGCCCGGTGGAATGACTTGGGAGTCGGGACTCAGGCAGCGAGGAAAGCTGTCTCGGCAGTGGGAGGTGTGAACTTTACTGCAGAAGACTTTGGGGTGGTCGCAGTGCACTGGTGGAAGGTCAAGAAGTGTGTATTATTACTGTAGTCGCTACCTGAGGGGGCTTTCCCTGTAACTCAGGGCTGACGTCGTTTTTGAAAGAAAGCGTTTCATTTCAGAAAGTTATAGAAAATAATTTGAAAGTTTTACGTGGTTTCGAAGCTGTTATTGTTCTACTTGATCTACCACTATCGAGAGCTGAAACAGACCTATTTTATTTTGAAATCATGAAGGGCATGGAGATTTTTTATTCTACTTTCCAGTTTAAAATGTCTACTGCATGGGCTGTGTGATAGGAGGGCACAGTGTGCAGCATCTCAGTGTTCATTTTAAGTGTTGCTGCTACATTAATGTGCCATTGTCAGAAGCTTGTTAGATGTATAACCACCAATATGCATGCATTTCGATGACACCGTTAGTCAAAACATGACAGGGATGAAACAAAACATTTAATTAAAATTGTTTCCCAATTTTTTGAAATAAGTTTGTATTAGATTAAGGGAGCATTACTATATTAATTAACATCGAAAATGCATAAGAAAGAATGGACCGTCAATCACCATAGATTATTGTAGGGGAAAACAGTTTACTTCTGACTTTTTAACCATATGGTTTGTAGTGCTGCAACTTTTTCAGTTAAATAATACTTTTTTCAGTATGAAAATGGGACATGGTGTGCAGTTTCATGAAAAATCTTTTGAAATAATAGAATATGTCTGTAAGGGTTAATTTTGAAAGTCTATGAGTCTCAGTAGACTTTCATAGGCCTGGGTCACTTAAATATGGGGCTGGGACTACCAGGTTTGTAGAAGGCTTTACAAATGTTAACTAACACATACTGTCTATTCAACCTTCCTAGACTAGATTAGGAAGTGTGTATTTTATAAATGCATTTTTAACGTAAAATGTATTACACTAATTTAAAGCAGGGTGCTGTTTGGACAAAAACACTCCTCCTTTTTGCAAAACTAATAAAAAGACGAAGACCAGAAAGCAAAGTTGGCTGGAAACTGTGGGAAACAAAAATGAAATTGAGTTATCTACATCCTTTACTTCTTGCCACACTTAACTTGTCATTTCCCTTTAAATTCAGATTTCCCTTCTAAATGTGCAAAGGTGAAATGTCTTATTACTCCCTCTTGTTATATTATAATTATTGGCTTTTTAATTTTGCTACAACTAAATGGTGAATAAGAGAAGTGACTCGAACACATGCTGCTTCTCTTTTCTCTGGTACCATCAGACTTTCCCATTGTGCATGCATAAGTAGGAGAGGACATGACTGAGTAATCAAAATGAGTCACTTTCTATCTTTAGTGAAATAACCCTCTGTTCAGCATTCCCCTTTGCCAAGTAGCAGGCAGCAATTGCAAGTAGGTAATTGCACTGCTAACACATGCCAGGGCTCAGATAAGAACCAATCTGGGTACACGCAGTGTATTAACAAATTCTCCAAGCACTGACTCTGCAGAATAAGATTCAGCATTTTCATCCAAGATAATATGCTCTAATTAACCAGTGCACGGTACTTTACACTAAATACAGGGCTTGAATAGAACTTTGGGAATGGGATAATGGAGGCTTATTAGGTTAATAAAGAATCATGTGTTCCAAGGCTGACTTAAAAACACGATTAGACTTCCTTTAAAATAGGCCAAAGTATTTCGGATTTAATCAGTCCCCTGGAGGTTATTGAAATTATGAAATAGGTTTGGCAATTGATAAGTGACATCATTTATGCTGTTCAGAAAATCAAAATACTTTAAAGAAACGCTAGGAGCTTTGGTGGCTAAACGCCACCTTAAAATAGTCTCAGAGACTGGATGCTTTTTGTCCAGCATTTGAACAGAAAACATCCTATTACAAAAGCGAGAACCAGTCTCTGATGCTGCATAAGGTTTCTGTAACAGAAAGGAAGCTAAATGTTATGCCATCTGTCTTAATTAAGATTACTTGTTGCTATTCTCTGGGAAGATTTCTCCTCTAGGTCTTTGACTTAAATTTAGCAGCAGTCCAAAATTGCTTTGTTGAGAAACCTTGCTTGGACTTAAGAGATGCAGTGTACGTACTGGATGAGTTTCACTGATTCACCCTAGTTAAGTGTAGACATTCAATCAAAGAATGCTTTGCCCAAAGCAGGGGACTTCAGCTACTTCAATGTGTTGATGGCATCTTACAAAATTCTTTCACACCATGGCATGAAGGAATGGTTTCCCATCAAACCTTCAGCTGGAAATACTACATATTGTAGTTGGTTCATATAATTCCGTGGGCTAGTTTTAGATCATCTGGTCTACAACCCTGAGTATCACAAGTGACCCATTATCTGTGAACTGCTGCTACAGTGGTTTCCATACTGACTTATCTTTAAGCCCATGTAGTGTCTACCTGACATCACTGCGGCACATTTAGGTGGCTGCAGATGTTGGGATGCGGATGTCCTGGCACAGGGACCTCATTTCAAAGCTCTATGGTAGATTTGTAGGATTTTCTGAATGGACACAAACTCTTTGAGGGCCCAGTTCCATAAAATGTTGGGAATTTACTTTCATCAGTGTTCTCTCAGCAACTTGAAACAGTTGCTAGACTGAGTTGACAATTGACAAGATTGTCTGAATCCCTCCTTGAGTCTTTTATTGTGACTCGATGACACAGTAGCATGCACAGCATTAATTGCCTTTCAATTATTATTTTTTTTTTTGAGGGACATATTCTTCTTACACATACACTCTGAAATGTATTTGCTATGCCAGCAGTCTGTGCCATTATTCCCGCTTTTTATCAATTCAAATTTTTCTTAGCTGATTATGTTGTAACTGATGAGCCAAACACCTCAGGGCCGGATCATTAGGCAAAAATCTCACCTGAAATCAAAGGGAGTTACCGCCTAGAGGGTAGGACTGTCTGTCATGAATATTGAAAAAACATCATCAAAATGCATCATGCCATCACGTGTGCGTAATCAGAAAAGCCAAATGTGCTCTAGCCTTTTTAGTGGAAATAATATTTAAAAAGAAAAACACTGGAAGGGTGGGAACACATCTAAGGAAAGCGTCTGCAAGTAAAATTTGGTTGATGTAACTAGTTTGGTACGTTTACAAGGCATTACTTCTAGGACTGGAGCTGGCAGAATTTAATCTTTCCTTTTCAGATCTCCTCAGATTAATTTGAATTTTCTCACATTTTTAAAAATCAAATGTTCATCCATCTTTTCTCAATTTTTCTCCACTTATCACCCATCTTCCTCCGTCGTAGCAGAAACTGAGCTCTACTCAACCCATAACTAACACTCAAAAGACTGTGACTCTTAATACCTACAAACAAAATATCTTAAACCAGTCCAGCCTGACAAGGTACAAACCATTCTCCTAAACCCCACAGTTATTCATTGAGTACCACAGTATTTCACTGCTAGCTTCTCTAAAAGATGTTAGAGAGAGTAAGTACATAGGACAAATCCAGATTTGTATAGGGACTCCCACATGCTTTGCATTGAACCCTAATTTCACTACCCCTCATAAAATTCAAATATTTATATAGTCAGATAAGTTCCAAAACCCCCAGCTAAGAGATATGCAGAAAATACATGCAGAACTGACAGATGTAGCACATGAATATCAGGTGAATATTATCTGTGGATGTCTTTTTATCCCATTATGTGGCATAGGTCTGAACAAAGCTGTCCTTGACCAGGACAGGCTGTTAGGAAAAATATTTCCTGAATTATGTACAATTTTAAAAAATTATGTTAATAGTTTGCAATCCAATAAGAGTTATGTTCAATCATGCAGTGTAATCCTGCTCTGTATTGGCTTTACAGAACAATTAAGATAACAAAACTCATAGTTGTCCTTTGTTTACTTCGAATCATATTAGAATACAATGAGATAAGCAAGCAAATCTTGCTTTCATGTTCTGGAAATCTGTTTCCTGCTTCAATTTGTATGTGCACTAGGAAACAGTAACTTAGGTATGTTTAGAAGGTCATCAGCCACTTTGTTCATATAACAAACAGTTGTGTAACACAGGGTGTTTCAAAAAGTTGGATCCAATTTCAAAGCATTCTGGATTTCAATTTGGGTCCATCTTTTTGAAACATGCTGTATTTGCCTAGAATTTGTGTGACTCCACCTGGCTTTTGCACCAAAGAACATGTAGAAATATCACTGAAAGAAGACCTTGCTTCCATTTTTAGACAAAAAATTAAGTTTCTGCAGCCAAGCCATGTGCATTAATAACGAAGACAGCAAAAGTTATTTTGTTTCATTAATATACTCAGTCTTGTTAAGAACTTAGGCTTCTTGGCAAACAACGACAGGACAAGGGGTAATGGTTTCAAGCTGGAACACAAGAGGTTCCACTTAAATTTGAGAAGAAACTTCTTCTCAGTGAGGGTGACGGAACACTGGAACAGGCTGCCCAGGGAGGTTGTGGAGTCTCCTTCTCTGCAGACATTCAAAACCCGCCTGGGTGCCTTCCTGTGTAACCTCATCTAGGTGTCCTGCTTCAGCAGGGGGATTGGACTGGGTGATCTTTTGAGGTCCCTTCCAATCCCTAACATTCTGTGATTCTGTGATTCTGTGATTCTTGACATGTCTCTGTGGGTTTCCTCCTTAGGTCCTTGTGTTTTGCAGAGGACACACACGAGGGATAAAGCCCTTCATGTTCAGGCCAGTGGAGTGAGGCCGGCCCTGCTCAGCCAGGTTTGGAGGGGCAGGTGGCTACATTTCAGGCCTGACTTCCATAAGCTGATGCCAGCCCTGATCCACTACTGCTCAGATTCTACTGGTAGTTACGTTAAAGGCACCCGAAAGGCCCTGGAAGTCTGTTCTGGCCTCAGATGGTCAATGTGGCACTCATTTGCCACAAAAAGGCGAAAGGAAGAATTTCTCTTATTCAGTGAGTTAAACACAATTTTGGCCCAAATCCTCTCATGGTAGGGTACAGGTAACTAAGTACACGTTTCTCCAGTGGGACACTGGTCCCTTTCCCTTCAAGAAGATCAATGGCATGGTCAAGATAGGAGAAACCAGGTGAGATGATGAAAATGAAGTTGCAGGTACCTCAGTGATACTGTGGTTGTTCACGTGCGGTGTCACCAGCACACGGCAGTGTGACTTGCTTGGGTAACACGTCTCTTGCTTCTTTGGTTGCTGTTCCTACAGCCTGAAAGCTCTGCAGGACAAGTGATCCCCTCACCCCAGTGACAGAAATGGGACTACTGAAGGGAGCAGAGCTGTAATAAGCAGGAATGGCCCTGGCCAGGAAAGAAGGAAGACCCTCAAATGAACAGCATTAGATGGAGAGAGGAGAGAGAGTGAAGCAGTTTGGGGCATCAGATCTGATGGTGAAGCTAATGACACAAGTCACTTCATGCAGAGACTTGGTGTGCACAGGGCAGCTGCACCTGCCCAGGGCTGCTGCGGGAAAGGCTGGCATCAGTGTCTGGGGACAACATCAGCTCCCTTCCCTGTGTGCACCAAGATGCTCACAGCTCCTTCTCTGCACGTCCCAAGATGCTCACAATTCCTGCCCTGTGCCCTGGGCCTCTCCTGCTCAACTGTTTGGGTTCTCCTGATGTCAGAGACTGGGGTCTGGGAGACCTCCCTGCACAGATGACGCATAACATGGTCCCACCGCCCTTCTGAAGGACAGTGACAGGCCTGGGTATGAACTCTGGCAGTTTCAGCTCAGAGAGTCCAATCTGAGTAAGTATAAGAAGAAATGCACTCAAACTCAATCAAGACTTTTCAAGAGGCAAGATTTTACCCTTTTCCTGTCTGTAATTCTTCATCCTGACTCTTTTTAGCTGCAGCCAAGTCAAACATCCCTAAGATCTGAGACGGCTGCATTCAGCAAAGCCACACGCAGCAACTTCTTAAAGATGCAACAAGCCTTTTGCCCCCTCTCTGTTGTGTGGCTACCCTTGGGGCCCCCTTTGTTTTTGAAAAGGTTCAGTTTTGCACATCTGGACCTGTGCGATGCCCTGCAGGGAAAGGAATATGTTTATGGCAAGTGTAAGAATAAATATTTACCAGAATTCATCTGTAGCAACAGAGCAGGAAAACTATTTAAAAACAACAACAACAATAAAGAAAGCAGTCAAGAAATAATGGAGTGGTTAATCCCGTTGGCTGGACTGATCTATTTTTACACTAGGAATAACAAACAGAATTGCAATGGATTGTACTTATTATTTTCAAAACGGTAGCACTGAGGGCCTCTGTTCAACAATCAGTCTGTCACTGATATTGCTTGGTTTCATATCAAAAACTGAAGCATCATTTTTATGGCATATAATGTCAATGTTCGCAATAGAACCAAGTGCTGAGGCTTCACTCCCACTGAAGTGAATTTAAAGGCTCTCACTGACTTATGTGGGAGTTGGATCAGGCCCCATAGCAGCTGCTTATGTTCAAATACAACATATTGCTGCTGCAAGTAGAGGCAAGCTTTAGGTTGGTATGATGATTATTATATTTTTAATTTTGTACAGGGAACAGATATATATTGCTGTTTGGTTTTCAGAACTGCTTTTATCTTTAAGTTTTACAATAACTTTTTACTAGGCTCAAAGCTGGCACTCAATGGGTAAAGGGAAGAGTGAATGCCACTAGAGCCTCTGCCTGGGAATAGACTAGGCGTTAACAGCTATCTGTGTTTGGGTTGTACCAGGCTCACAAAGAATAAAAGAGTAATTTCTCCCTGGTGAGAACCATTTTTCTGAGATTTCTCTGGGGAGAACAAGGGCTCAAGGAAGTGGACACCTCCCAGGAAGGAGAAGAAGTAGTCAGGTGCTTGAGTAAGCATGTAAGCCTCAGGAGGACCTGCAGAGACAGACGTCTTATGGAGGATGGAAGGGGAAAATTGTATATGCCTTTCTGGAAGGATCATGCTAGAGCTGCAAGAATCTCATTGCAAGACTCAAAGGGAGACAATACAAGCCATGTAAATCTGAGGTGACCTGAAATCTTGAGAGGACACTGATGCAATACACGAGGAACAGCCAGCAATGAGGAGAGAGCAGCAGTGTGATTTAGCAGTGTCTTAATTTACTCAGATCTGTACAGCCATTATGTTGCTTTTAAGAAAAACATAATGCATCACAGGCCTTTTGCTGTAGCTGTAAAGTCGTAAAGATGAACCTTTTAAAGACGGAGAATATGCCACAAGAAAAGGAAGAGGAAGTGGACTGCAGTACAGAAGATCAATGGCCACATAGTACGTCTTCTGTTTCCAGCAGTGGACAACAGCAGATGTTTATGGAAGAGTATAAAACTGAGGATGCGTAACATTATTCATTTCCTTGTTTGGCCTCCCATTTTGGGTAATCAGCCCTTCAGGGACTTCCTGAGATGTATGTTCAATATGGACAGTCATGTCCTACTGATAGAGCTTTCCGGTGTGAATTTGTCCAGTGTCTCTTTGAACCTCTTCAAATATCCCTCTCCTCACTGTCCCATCGCAATAAGCTCCACAAAGTTACTATACGATGGCCAGTAAAACACAGAGCTTTTTTCCCCCCTGCAACCTGCTAATATCATTTTTTGTGCCTTATCATTTGTGTTGTAAAACCTAGTGATTAATGGTTAACTGCAGTCTCTCTCTTCCCATTTTTAAATTTAGAGACTTCTCCTGTATCTCCCCTTGATCATGTCTTTTCTGGAGGGAGGTCTCCTACTCTATGCTGCTTGTGTGGTGGAACCACACACACATTTGCTCATCCTTGGTGTCCTTTGCTGGGCCTTCTCTAGTTCTCCAATTTCCCAAAATGGCTGTAGCTCAGACCTGCATATTGTAGTCATGCTTTCAGAACGTATTTTTTAGCTATCGGTGACTCTGGGGGTGCTGGCAGTGATCTGATGGCTATGATAGCAGAACCTGGAGGCTTAGTTTACAGTTGCCTGACTAGAACACCTAGAAATTTGAAGGAAGTGCTTGGCAGTTTCTCAGGTTGGAAATATTTTTTTTTTAGGGAAAAAAATTTGCTTGTAGACCCCAGACCTCCTTGATCAAGGTCCAGAATAATATAAATGGGACTACTGTCCAAACAAGCCTAAAACACAAGGATTTGTCTCCCTGGGGATCCTGTGTAGAGCAGAGTGAGGATGAAAGCTGTGTCCTTCTCAAATCTGTATGTGTGATCCTGGAATACACATAATGTTTCAGGTGGTGTTAAAGGCCTCCACTCCTGTTCTTCATTCCTCTGAGTCTGTATGTAAGGGTAGCTGCTAAAAGAAGGTTTAAGGCATGTTCTAAATCTCTTGTGACTTTTCCTTTATTTTTGCCAACTTTTTCAATTTCATCTGGAGTGTTGAGGTCTATGTAATTTTGCTCAAAACACCGGTAAGAAAATAAATTGATCATCTTGATCATCTTATTTATGGTAATTTCTTTCCTTTCTCTGTAAACTCAAATTATGTTCCCATAGATAAACAGGTACGATCAAGGCCCTTTCAGCCCGAAGGTATTTCTGGTTTCCTCAAGAAAGCAAGTGTCCATGTGAGCTGGAGATAAAAATTACCTAAGAAAAATCATAGCACATATATTTGAAAATCCCAAATTCAATCTTTGGGTGATTGTGGAAAGATCTATAAGACATAAATCCTTAAAAAAAATGAGGAGGTAATGATTTTCAAATTAGATATTTAAAAACAAACCACTGGCTGCTGAACATGATGTTTTCACTGCTTGGAGTGTAGCTAACAGTTTATGTAAAGAAGGCAGACAATTCAAATAATGGGAAGACAGCTCCTTCCCCACCCTCTGCAGCGCCGCAGCCCTGTTTTCATTCAACTCTCTAAATTCTAATCTAAACCATTGACCAGATACAGTGTGGAAAAAAATATCTTGAAATAAACAGGTTTCTATATTTATACACATTCTGCCGTGCTTACAATAAAACTGATCAAGAAGATGTGTGTTTCTGGAAATCAAATCATTCTTCACAGAAATAAAGATTAAAACAAAAGAAAAGTGAATCCAGTGTTAGATCAGCAGTTGAAGGGCAGAGGAGGGATGTCATCTGAATTTTGCTGAAAGGTTTGATAAGCCGTGGAAGAGCCCTGAAGGATTAAAGCACAGAAGCCTGGTGATATCCATCCACTGGTGGCCAAAGAACACAGGATACACAGTGAACAAGCAAAGGCTGACATAGTCTACTGAGGCTGGTATACTTTTTTCCACATTCACATATTTATCTGCCCCACTGTCCTCTCCCTCCTACCTTCTAATGCTAGGCATGTCTCAAGGAGTTCAGCTGTCCTCAGGGTCTATGATGGCACATGCTACTTTCTCTGTTTTGACCAGTCTTAATTACGTATTTTAATTGAGCATACAGCTGCTCTGATGAAGGACACAGTGATATTGCAAGTTAGTGAATAGCAGACTTGGTATTCGTGGCATTTATTTCCATGTAAGTCAGCTACCTGAGTAACATCCACATGGGTAGACCAGTTCCCAGGTGCTTTCTTTTTTGAAACCATTTCTTTTAGTTTTCCGTAAAAATCAAAGTGAGAAGATCACTGGAAACAAAACTTTGTCCATTATTACCCGAAGTTTTGTCAGCATTGTGCAATTTTTACTTGTTGTTTGTAATTTCAGACCAATAGAAAATACTGAGCAGAAGTATCTGAAATACAAAGTCCTGCAATATGAAAATCGTCCAAGGCAAATCTTACTGGCATGATATTTATAATATCCGGATTAAGCCAGTAGACATACTGACTAGGTATAATAAAAGCACTATCAGTTTAAGACTATTGCTGGTATCTTGACAATGTGGTAAATGACATCCCATCTCATTTTGTGCAGCAATGTAATCTTATTGACTTCAGCAACAGTTGCATGAAAAATAGGGCAGAAACTGACCCAATATTAATGGAAAATAAGAATATCACCCAAATCTAAGGTTATGCAACTGTGTGGCAACGCAGAAACACAAAACAGTAGGACACTAAGTTCATGCAAGTGATTTATAAGGGGACTTTTTTCCATAACAAAATTATGTACCCTTAACTGAATGGCTTCTTGCTATTTTGTTAAGTCCTAACTGTGGCCTGTTGTGTCTTGATAGCCAGAAGTGACTCTGCTGAAGTCAACAGAATAACCTCTGTCTGTAAGTGCTCCCTTACAGTGAAGTAAAAGGCAGTGTATTTGTTTCTGAATGGGAGCAATGATACTATGACAATGTACCTTTTACTTATTGCTATAACGGTCCTTTTACACTTGTCATAATTTTTTTGCATGCCCAATGAAGGATATATGTTTTGTGACTTAATTTTCCAGATTCTCCTGTACTGTTTCTCACCTAGAAAGCAAATTAACATGTTTTCAGCATGGAAAACAGAGACTAGTTTTGCCATCTGGGACTGCAGAAAGCAAAGCAGAGGAAAAAACATATAGTATGTCTGAATATGGGAAATATAAGAGGCAATACATACGCACAGAATCAAGTAAAGCAATATTCTATATACAGCCGTATTTAACATTTAACACTGAGGATTTGTTAAAAGAGAGAAGGCAAAAGATGCCAGCTCAAACCAATCCCCTCTAGAGGTCAGCTGTTTCAGGACCAAGCTTCTGAGATTTCTCAAACAAAAAATGGAAAATATCCCCAAGCAAAGAAAATGTAGTGAAAACCAGTCTTGGACACATGTTAAATAACAGCAGTGGATCGAGGTAATACAGCATTGGGGAGAAATTACAAAGGTCATCGCTCCTAGGGCTTTATTTCCGTGAGGTCTCAAACTTTTAAGTTTACTTTAACTAAAGCTTAAATCACTCTCAGATGATTTCTCTTAAGGAAAAGCATGCATTAAAAGAGAATGGGAAATCATACACAGGTTGAATGTCACAGTTTGGTAAATAACAACAAATAACATTCCTAAAGGAATGGCTGCGGATTTCGAGGAGACATGGACTCATGCAGGATGTGAGTAACTCCCATAGACTTCCCACTATCTTTAAGTGGGCTCCTACTGACGTTATTGGTATCCTGTGGTGAGAGAATAGGACCACTATTTTTAGATTTGTGTACGCCGGCTGTTTTTTGGAGTTACAACACTAGTATATTTTTAGGGGTTCCTTATATTAAGTCGAAGAGCCTTTACGTGGTGGTGTGTCACACGCAGCATGCGAACTTCCCGGAGCTCCTCTGTTCCTTTGATCCTACCAGCCACAATAGCAGCAGAGCCGACTCACTGACCATGACTGTTTCTTCCTTAATAGGAGCTCCCCAGGTAGGCAGAAATGTGCCAAACAGGGGACGGTGACAGCCACGTAGACCCTGAGTCCGGCACTGACTTGACCTCCACTGCAGATGGGAAAAATCTGAGCAACATCAGAGATACTGCAGATATTCCAAGTATTTGCCTTCTGGCATTCTCTAGTAATATTATGTCACCATATTGTAAGCATATTTTGCATACTTTGCAACTATAGTAATGTCACACTATAACAGTAGTAAATTTCTGGCCAGGTATAGATATCTGTGCTTATTGTGTAGATGACAGGGTTTACTGGATAGACTACAAGGCCTGATGCACATTTAGAACTCGAATGTATCTTGACTAATATGATGATACAGAGAGGTCATTTCTAGATGTCTTTTTACGGTGTGTGTTTCTAGGAAAGACTGAAGGTCAGTTTTCCTTTGTAAAGTTTCTTTGACTTTTCCTTTGATGATTGTTATTCAAAATAACAAAAATATGATCTTCTACTAAATCTGTATTTTTCTTACTGCCTTGCTTTTCAGCAGTGAACACTTAATTTATGTTGTCAGTAACACGTGCTAGCTGTTAGAAAATCCAAATAAAATTATACAATGCCTCTTGATGGACATAGCCTTTCCCCACTCCTCACTTCTATACACAACCCTTCATGACAGCTGTTTAAGATACATGGTACTGACTTTCTCCATAATGCCAGTACCTTACGTGAGTTTGCTAGAAAAATAACACAATATTACTTTTAATTCTGAAAACATGGGAGGAACTAAATTCTTATGTAAAATATTTTGAGAAGAGTTATATGAGTTTAACTTTATGCGTTTTAACAGAATTTGCAAAATACTTATACTTGAGGTAAGGAAACAGACAATACATTCTGACATATTTTGGTCACAATTTTCTGTACTGGCTCTTTAGACCAAATCCCTCAACACAGTGCATCTCAAAGACTTTCAGTAGTTTATGAAGCAGCATGACTATTGTCTGAGAGGTATTTTGTTTTTTTCCTGGTCTCTCCATTTTGCTGTGCAGGTAGAAGCCTGTGCAGCAATCATGTATTTATTTTTTTTTTCTTTTCAGTTGTGTGTGTGTACATTGCACTGCAAATTCATGTTAGTGAAAGACAAGCTGAAGAAGAGCACCTCTTTATATTTGGAGCAGAAACTGGTGACATCTGAAATAATGTAGTACACTGAACTACAGTGCACAGAGAGGAGGGCAGTAAGTTACCCTTGTTCAAAGTATGTGTAAGATAACATTTTGGTTGGCTTGCAACAGCCATGCTGTGGAAGCTCACAGGCTAAGAAAGGCTGGGCCTCGTTAATACTTGGATGGGAGATCTCCAGACAGCACTAAGATTTATTTCAGGAAGTTGCATTAGTGATTTTGTAGCTGGCACTTTGAATTGGTGCTGTCTCGGTGTTTAGTATTTTGGTAGGGATAGAATATTGCAAGAGGGAGACGTCTGTATTTTCAGCTACTTTGTACGTTCTTAACTTCAACATAAAAGGGGAAAATCAGATCCAGGAGATAAGAGTGAGCGTTTTAGCAGTAAAAATGCACTGTTGCTAGTCATATGTATAGAGGAGTTTTAACTGCAGTGCTCTTGGCCAGGCCTCTGCTTGGGTTCTTTCTGCCCATGAGTGTGGTTTCACATGGGACTTGAGTCAATCTAAAACCACCTTGCCGCTGTGACAGGAGTGGACCTGCTCTCCTCCACCACTCCCAGGCATATACTCCCTACTCTGACCTGCTCTGGCTGAAAGAAAACCCTACAAAACACAGAGACAATGCAGAAATGACCAGATAGATCGATAAGGTGACCCAGTGGTTTGATTTAATGATGCCAGCACAAGGGCTGTGGTGGAGACCCATGGCTGGGACCAAGGCAGGGCTGTTCTACTGCCCACCCTCAAACAGTCACAGGTGATTGTTAAAGCGGAACCCTACAATCCCTTGGTGGTTTAATTTTGAGAAGACATTCTGCTGGTCCTGTCCCAGGCTTTTCTGTTCAGTGTTATTTCCATCAGCTGTCACACCCCCTCAAAGGGTGGCTGCTGAGAGAATGAGTGATAGGGTTCCATTTATCTTCCATGCAAAGGTTGCTGACCTTACACAGAATAAAAGACCTAAAGTTTTCAACTGCCTTTGTTTCCACAGAATCCAAATCCATGGAGAGTAAAGAGCTCCCTCCTGCAGCCTCTCTAAGCACACTGCAGAGAGTATGTGAGGCACAGGTTCAATGTGAGCATTCGGGTTGCCACCTCATTTTTTCAAAACACATTTGGCTTCCCAAATGCCGTGTGATGCACGGGAACTGTCTGTCGAGAGGCTTTTTCTTCCTTTGGGCTCATTTCTAGGGGATAGTCTGAAGTGCCCGACTATTAATACTTGTAATCAGGGTATGTGTGTATCTGTGTGCATATGTATGTGTAAACATGTACACACATGAACTCTTCTGGCATAAAAGGAAAGACAAGTCGTTTATTACAGAAGCAATTCTACCACTATATGAAATTCGAAACTCAGTGGTTTGTTCAAAATATTTTATTTTTACTTTTTACTTTTGCTCTGCTTTATTAGGCGGCAACTTCAATGAAAGGGAGGAAGGAAAACCAGAGCTGTGCACCAGCCATTGACGGGAATGGAAACATATCTGTGTTTCTTCCAAATGTAATCTCCAGACCAGCCTTTGCTCATGCTGCTCTTTCAAGCAGCGATATGTTGGAAAGCATTTCACAGCTCCAACTGCTTTTTCTATGCACAGGAGAGATTCCTGGTCTCAGCTGTGTAAATGTTTTAACTGAGATTCATGCTCGGCTATTCAGGTCATTGCTTTCTCTTCCGGCCCACACAGGCCAAAATGCATCTATATAAGCATAAAGCGTCCAAAATCAACACAGTATTTTTCACTTGAACACACCCATGGCACGTGGCTCACTCAAAGTACAGGGTACAATGCCAAGCAGTAGATTTGTACATTTGCCTGATATGAACTTCACATGATTTATGAAAAAAAGATGCAATAGCCCTGTTGCGTGCCTTTGAAAATCTGACTTGGCAGAAATTCTTTCCAAAGAAGGAACCGAAGGAAACCAAACTCTCCCTTCTGTCTTAAGAAAGGACTAATCTAATATAGGAAGTGTTCTCAAAATATGTCATTTATATTCAGAATTACAATGTATTTCTTTCTGAATTCAAGTAACCCTCTAGCTCCTTTACCAGAAGAATAAAATAATTTTCCTTCTGCTGTTTTGACTTCATTATATAAGGGTTTTAGGGACACCTTGATACTTACCAGCAGTTAAATGATTAAAACACCTTTAGTTATAGAAAGACCCAGGTAGCTCTAGAGACAGGTTTAATCAATGCACCAATTTGGAGGGATTATGTTCCCACCCACATATTCTCATTCTGCCTGCAACTCTTTGTAATGTCAAATGAAGATAAGGACACCTAAGTCACACCCTTCTGTGGTGCTAAGACTCTCCTTTTTTTGACACTTCTCTGGAGATTTCTTTCTAAAATTCAGCATAACCATAAAACCAGGAACTTGAGTACTATTTTTACTTAATGCAGAGGTCATGAGGTTTTTTGTGATCTAAACTTGAGGACCTCCCGAACTCAGTGCTGAGGTATTTTAGTGTTTGATGCGTCCACTGCAGGGTGAAAGAGGCCATGTTCTCAGGGCTCAGGAATCGGTTTTGGTATTTCAGTAGCTCACTCACTGCTACAAATACTCATCCTTGTTGCTTGAGACTGCAAGTTTAAGTGATGGTTTGGGACCTGAAGAAGGGCTCCCAAACAAAGGTTTGTAAGGCCCCCGTTTCTCATGGGCTTCCCACAGTGTTGGGCTGACAGACACTTGCCTGCTGGCATACACAAGGAAGGCAGAAGGCTTTAGTGCTGTCCCAGGGTCCTTGAGAAATAAAGATAGATAGGTCTGGCCTTGGTATAAGTTCATTTACCATTTTAAGTCTAAAAGAACATGTATGCAGTTGATCTTGCAAAACAGGAGGAAGAGGGCTTCCATTTTTCCCTAATCTTGGGAAAAGAAAATTAAGGGCCTAGAGCTGAGAGGCTGATGTAGCTGTCTTAAACCACCTCCGTTGGTGTATCATTGTCATTGTCACCATTATCACGAACTTCCTCTGTCAGCTGCAGTCTGCGGAGGGAGGTGCTGCCTATGAGCCTTGCCACACAAGGACCATGAAAATGTCTTGTCTACAGCGAAAGAATGCTCCAACTAAGCTATTTGATAAGCTTCAATTTTTCTTTTTCCAGCTTTGTAAATCTATATCCATGTTCCATCTTTGTACTTGTTTCCAAGAGCATTTATCTCCACACGTTTGGGTCAAAGTCCCCATAGTTCTGGCACAACAAAGCCACCATTTTTGGTAAATCAATTTTGTCAGAGAAAAAAAATCAAGTAGTTATCTTCTTTTGTTCAGGGCAAAGTTGCTCTGGCCTCTAGATAGCCCAAACTGCAAATGTATTTGTGTACATCACTGTAAGAAAACAAACTTCCCACAGGAGGTGGAATAAAATTAATTTGTGATGAGAAATGCTTAATCAATCTCCTCCTCAAGGACATGGTTGCTTACTATGTACCTTACCAGCTGTATTCATTGCAAGCCTATATGTCTGCTTCAGGTGTCACTACAGGCAGGTGATTCACAAAATGGGCCAATTCAAAATGCAGCTCACAGAAGACACAAATCAAAATGATACAGAAGTGATTTTTTTTCCCCACGAGTTTCTTTACTCCCTATGGAATGTTTAAAGTAGTTATGGTGATATTTTAGGAAAACTGTCATATTGCCTCAACCCCTTAAATGTAATTTGCCTCAATGTCTTCAGTTCACTATGTATCTGTGACAAGATATATTAATATGGCCTCAATGCTGGGGTGGTTTCAAAGTCATATACAGGTGCAGATTACCAGAATGAAAGAAAAACACATTACGTTTCAAGTCAAGGTTGAGATATAGAAAAGGAACCTTGCACTGGTGAAACTCAAATCATTGTAGGGCGAAATATTGTACTGTACTCAAATTCCTTGAATTTCACTTAGTTCCACTTGATTGCCTTTTTTTTTTTTTGAAAACCTCCGATAGGTACTAGTTTCCACCTCTGCTCCAGAAAGATGTGATACTAGGACAATATGGAGTAGCTACAGGACAGGTTAAGCTATACTGTACAGTCAAGTCTCTTTCACTATTTTAGCTAGCTTAAGGGAAAGCAATAAAACCACCCAATGATGCATAAAGCAGAGCCCAGCTTGAATGAACAGGATTACTTTAATATTACAGTTTACCTCTGTGAAGACCTGAATAGGCGTGCTGCCTGTGCATCCACCACTAGTCACGGAAGGGTTAGAAGAATTGAAAAAAAGCAAGTGGTGGAAACAGTCATTTGTGGATGTTTTTGCCTGGCACTAGCACTGGCAGTGGGCTGGCCTAGAAATAGGCCACCTGCCTGCTTAGTGGGGGACCTGGGGTGAAAGAAACACCTACAGGTATTGCACCTAGACCCCAGGATACTGTTTCATCTGATCAGTCAATATTTTTATGAACTGGTTTGTTTGCCACTCTGTGCCTGCTACGCTTTCTTGCCTTTTGACCTTAGCTGGGTTTACTCCGTTTTCCTCATGAGGTGCCTTACCTGAAGGGTTCATCTATTCCTGTTTCCTGAAGACACCTCACTTTGCACTAACAAAGTTTTTAAATTTCTACATGCATGTTTTTAATTTAAAAATTATTGGAGTTTTTGGAGTGGAGAAGAAGCGTATTTTTTTCCAAGTTTTCAGCCGCATCCTATTAGTTTCTAGTCAGTATGTGTAACGCTGTCTTATAACAGGTGGCATAGCAAGTCATGGTGTTAGTATTTTCCTTATGGTAGCAACCAACGATCCATAAACACTGTGCTTGCTGCTGCAGAAACACTCACTTGTTCTAAATGTTTCATAGAGCCAAGATTAGTGAAATGTAAAAGGAAACATGAACACCCTTATTATTATTTGGAATAAAAAATGAAGGGTCATTTAGAGCTTTTACCAAGTCCAGACGGGACGCCGGTGTCATAGCTCCAACTCCCTTAATGCCAGAACCATGCTGTAGTTGCCAAAACTACCCTTCTCTTAGTAAATGTTTAAATGTGGTGTCTTCTCCTCCAGCACAGGCCACTACAGATGCTTGCAGTCTGAATGATACAACTAAATCAATTTTCTTGTTAGATGTGCTAGAAAAGAATGCAGATTATGTCTAACATCTTATAATTTTATAAGTATATTTTGGTAGCTTTGATTTGATAACTGTTTTAGAAGCATGCAGTGAAGTGGTAATCTTAGGACACATGATTTGGTGTCAGCAGTAATACAAGATGTTTCAAGCCTGTATCCTGCTTGTTCCTGCTTCCTGAACTGTGCCAGCAGAACTTTTACTGAGACCTTGCTGTGAATTTGGTAGATCCTCTCCAAACCATTTTTAAAGAAATTTTAATTTTAAAATAAGGCAATTTGTTCTCCTAGAGGAAACAATGAGAGGTGTGATAGTGGAAAACCTGAAGCTGTGTTGCTGCTGAACACTTTATACTCTTAGACCTCTGATACAGAAAGGAAATAGTAGGAAATTTCATTTAATATCTTTGTCATACGTCCTGACCAACACTATACCCACGAAAGATAAGTGAGTATGCATCTTGGAAATAAGTCACATTTAATGAAACACACAGGCTGAATCCCCACCACACCACTCCCCAGGTTTTGTTTGGCTTAATCTTAAATTAAGATGTGAATATTTCCATGCAACAAAACATCTATGAAGTTCCGTGCTTTACTTATAATCCTAGGGGGAAATGTACTATTGCCATGCTAATTTGGAGAAGAGGATGCCAAATGGGTAGAAAAGACTGCAGAATATACCTGAAGTTAGGAGAGATGACACGTTGTGTGGGATATACAATACAAAAATTTAAAATAAAAAGAAAGACAAGAAAGTGCTAAGTCTAAAGCAGCCTAGAGGTACTATATCAGTCATATAGTGCGTGTGAGTAAAATATTGTTAATTAATGAGGGTCAAAATATGCTTAAAGAGGATGAAAGAAGCAAAGAAGTCTGGTATAGAAGCTAACGCAACCCACTCAACAAGCATTCACATTGCAAGCCTGCAGCAAATCCTAGAGCTGCTGATAAAAAAAACCTCATGAGAGTTTCCGGAGATGTTAGTCCAGGAGATAAATCTGAGAAAGAAAATCCAACAGCACATTGTCTGTTACATGTAAGAATATTCTAGGTCCATCTATACAAACATCCTATATCTACCAGCATCCATGAAGAGACAATGAAAAGGAGTTTGCTTTCCCTATTTTATTTTCCCAGCAAACTGTGACCAAAGGTTGTAACTGTGCTGTTAGAGCACTCAATACAGCTTGCTTTTGTTAATTCATCTGTATTACCACTTTGAACCTGTTCATGCATATCTGAAGTATCTTGCAGTGGTAAGTTCAACATATTAGTCACAAACACAGTATATGGTTGGACTCGATGATCCTGGGGGTATCTTCCAACCAAAATGATTCTATGATTCTATCTTCTTCGATTCAGTTGATAACTGCTGTTTTCATTTGCTGTGCCTTTTTTCTTGTACAATTGGAAGGAGGGAATGGTCATTGCTCCTTCTTCTTCTACATGTTATGTTTGATTTGATGGGCCTTATCCAATGCCTCCAGGCTGAAGAGTCCTATTCTACTGAACCTAATGTTGTACAGAAACCTCCCATGCTTTTGACTGTTCCTGCTCCCTAGCTGTACTTTTTCTCTAGTTATATCATAGTCTTTCTAGAACCACATACGGGATCCACAGTGTGGGCTCACCAGGGATTTATACTGGAGTATAATGCAATATATCTTCTCTTCACTTTTCATTTCTCTCCCAGTAACTCCCAAGTGTATTTTTCACTGCTGGCCTCGCTGTAGAAAAGGACTCCAAGGCATCCTTCACGAGTGCTAGCTGCTCATGCAGGGATTCCCACTGCAGAAATCCTTAGAGTTCATTCTCCTCTTATTAAGTATTATTTTGCATTTACTGACGTTGAGCTCAGTCGGCTGTTATGTTAACCTGACAGCTGAAGTTCTGGGTACCTTGAATAATTTTGTAGCAACTGAAGACTGCCACCCATAATTATAAATTAGTGGTGGTTGTTACCACTGTTCAAAAACAAACGAGTCTCATTAATGCTTTGATCTTATATGTTTATCATATTAATAGTATATTCAATCAACCTATCCTTTATGTGACACAGTGAAGTAACAGATAAGCAGAAAAAGACATATTGACAGAAGAAAATGTCTGTACTATTGGAGGGAAAGGATTTGCCTGTTGCAGCTCAAGTCTGCATGAAATGAAACATAAAAAAATGTAAAAGAGCCAGTGGTGCAAGTCAATTATATCAGAAAGTATTAGTGGACTCCAGGGATCTCTTTCTCCACCTGCCACGGATGTTCAGAGGAGCCTGATGTCTCTACAGCCCCCAGGGCATTGCTTTGGTCCGTGCATACAAAACTGCTGTCCCAAACTGAAGTTCCCGAGGATTTATCACCACCGACATAATAGTCCTCTTTAATTTGTAAGCCTAGTTGCTGAATTCTTCATGTGTATTATGCATTGTGTCAGAAGATGAAACCTTTAACAATGCAACTGTGGCAATCCTTCAGTGATTCCATTCAGAATATATGTAAGAGAAGCTGTGCATAGCGTTTGCCTCTGATTCTTTTATGTAGTTAAAATACACAAGATTTATTCTCAGCTGTTGAACCAGCCCCCTTTTCTTATCTTCCTGACAACTACTTGCAACATCTGTCAATGCTGATTTAGGAGTTCACCAAGACACAAAGAGCGCTAGGACAATTACTCTGAGATACGTACTCCGTTGTCAGGATGCTCTTGTCTTGGCTTTGAAAAAGTATGTTCAATGCGAATAAGATAAAACCATGTGACTTTTTTATGGTTTAGAAAGTATATGTTGGCAAGGGCTTGTCTCTAATGAACTCTGTTTCTTCTTTAAATAACATCAGGGGAAACCCTTATCATAACTCTTTTTAACTATTGCAAGACAATAAGCTACTCTACCCAAATAACACATGGCATCTTTCTTATTTCAACCTTCAGTATATTTCTTTGATAGACTTCAAAAAGTCCTCGTCATCACAGAGGGGCAACACTGGCAGGTACAGAGCTCAGAAAAGTAAAATGAAATTTTCTTAATTGTTTCAATGGGAACAGATCTTGTAAAAAGAAGGAAAAGGATAAAATGATGGAATTCCAGCTGATGGGGATATATGGTCCTTCTGCTACCACAGAGAGCCTAATGAGCCTAATGTATCTACTGACAACTGCAGAAAGATCTATTTCCTTCAGGATTTGTCTTTTTTTTTTGTTTGTTTGTTTGTTTTTGGGTTTTTGTTTGTTTTGTTTTGTTTTCTGTTTGTTTGTTCTGTTTTTTTAATACTTTTATATTTAGGGACAATTCTGTTTTAATACCTACTTAGTGTTGAAGAAACAAAGGAAGGACAACTCATTTCACTTCCAAACTGAAAAAAAATTCAGTGCACAAATTTTTTTTTAGCTTTTGAAAGCAGCTCATTAAATACTGTCAGAAAATAGCAATTAAAATCACAAATACAAGCAAGCAATTACTGATGAACATCACGAGAGCCCCAGTCTTGCACACATTTATGTGGCAAGGTCTGGGACTGCCTACTGAAATAACTGCAATAATAATGCAGCTGACAGAGATGACATAGCTGAAGCAGATTTTAATATGAGAATTATTCTTTGCATGACCTGGGTGTTCATGTGCATGTTTTCACAGGTAACGGAATTTTTTCACCTATTCACAGCTTGGTTAAAATCCCACTGAAGTTGACAGAAAGGGTCCACGTGCTGTAGAAGTCAAATCAAGACCGTAAGTAAACCTCATCACCTCCAGGTGTTTAGTGCAGCACCGAGTATCTGCTCTTTGGGCTGTCCTATTTAGAGAAATGTGTGTTTGATGGTGCTCAGGTAAGGCTATCTAGAGCCTCTAACCCAGCATAAATGTTTCCACACTGTGTGTAAAAAACTAATGCTGGATGCATGAGGCAGTGTAGAGAGGCCATCTGCCTATGAACAGGCTGGTGCTGGGGACGGATTGTGGGGTGGGAGAGAGAGGGGGAGAACAAACCACCCATCACTACTGAGTCACTGGAGGGCCCTTACTTTGAGAGGTGAAAGGGAAGAGGCTGCCCACTGTGGCTGCATCCAACTTCGACCCAAGTTTGCATTTGGAGAAGTAACTTGGATATCTCTCCCACTACGAAGAAATCCGCAATTCGCATTTGCCTTTACGTTGCTCTTTAAAGACCGAGATTTTCCCTTTTTCAGACTGACACGTATGTACAGCTCTAGACAACCTTCTCCTCTTACAGACAAAACCCACATAAAGAAAAACCACTGCAACTCACAACATCATGCTGAAAGCTTATGCTGAACAGAAGAAGCAAAACTGCTAATAATTATGGTTGCTCAGTAGGTACAAAATAATACCTCCTCCTCTCTTTCCCACCAACACCCTGAAGAATTAAAAAGAAGCACAAACACCACAGTGTAGTTTAGATGAAAGTATTACTAGTTGAATTAAATCTCTCCAATACCAAATTACTTCACTTGCCCATTTCATTAATTGACTGTATGGGAGATTTGCTCAGTACTTGGCCAGGGCAGATTTCTGCTCAGACTTGTAATCTGGGTGGCTATGAAATCCCTGTGTAGACTTATATGTAAATACACATGAATAAACATATAATCATATTAGGAAATCAGTGACTAAAAGTTTCAGGCCTTTGTGACTGGCTAGCATCACAGGTAATCTGAGATACCAGAAGTGTTCCCAGTATTACCTGAAATGCTAAAAAGCTGATTTTATCCTAGCCACAACCACATTACATCTACAAGATTTAGAATATTTATGAAAAGGCTTCTATTACCACTGCAGTCTGCCTGGCATGGTGGTGCAGTACTGCTAGGAGCAGCAAAATCATCTGTCAAGAGACCGTGTCAAGTTGATCCTGACTAGGGTAACAGTCCTCTCTTCTCTGGAGAACAAGTTTAGGTCTGTGATGACAAACAGGGGACATGAGGATCATCTGACCCACTCATGTAGGTCTGAACTTCCTTTTTCAGTGTCCCCAGGGATCCAACCTCTATGGCACTGCAAAGTATTCTGATGGGCTGCCATGTGTGGCAGACTGGTTCAGGAAGCTGCTGCACATCTAACACTAGAAAGGAAGTATTGCTTCTGCTTATGGAGAAGAATTCAGAGAAAAGATTTATTTTCCTGTGACTAGAATACTCTGAAATATGCTGTTGATGTGTCCATAACAACTATGTAACAAAACTTCTAATAACCTTAAAGGTCCCATAATAAGTTTTGCACTTATAATGTGAGATACGTGTCTATTTTGTGAAATGACTTACAATTTAAATAAATTTAAAATATAGTCCAAAGCATGGAAGTAAGTGACAGCATGGTTCTGTAGAAATACACATGTAGAAAAATAGTGCCAGATTTTGAGAAATTAATGAAATGGTAATTTTACTAAATAACTGACAGAAACAATTGTTTTGCAAAATAACTGGAAATTTTAGTCATTTTGCAATGTGAACAGGTCATGCTTATGTGTTTGCAAGTGAAATTAATGCCTGAGAAAATGAGGGACTAACAAGCAATCTCTGCTTCCTGGATTCACTCCCTAGCAATCCAAACCTCTCAGATCCAGCTCTGGTATTCCATCTGTCTTTTGACCTGAGCTGTCCTTGCTAGGTTAACTGTAGGCTTGCTGGTAAGATGTTTTTCTGTTGGATGTTCACTAAACAGCACTCTTTACTTCTGTTTCACTTCTGCTCCAAGTAAATATAAGAACAGATGTCTCAGGACTGAGTGAGTGATATGGCTCCTTGGCTGCTTCCGCTAACCTGACCCAAATGTATTTGCAGTTTAAAAAATTAGCAGAACGTCCAAATGCCAAAAATTCTACAACTAAATATGCAAACAATTACCAGGCTTGTGTGCAAGTGCGGGTGTGAGAGCCTGTGGGTGTGCATGTGCATGCCCACAGCAAATCCACACCCACACAGACTGACATTAATCACTCTCTTTGGGACGTTTATTCCTGGCTCATAAGGATGCATTCAGAGAAAAAATATTTGGTTTTGGAGTGTACTAAACAACATTAATTAAAAAAAAAAAAAAAAAGTTTTTTTGAGGGAGGAGATCCCAGACAACCACACAAAGGTTTTTCTCTTCTATGGTGTTAAATAGGCTGACTGGTAGAAACTACTGGAGATGACTGCCAAGTTGTAAACTGTGCGAGACAGAGACCAGCTCTTCTTACACATGCACACAACATGCAGAATACAGCCTATGATCAATGGCAAAGTGTTGGTTAAAGCCTTTTCCAGGAGCAGGGATCTTTAGTATCCGGGCCTTTCCACTTGCCCTCTCCTCAGTCATAACACTAGTTTAGGTCTCTTACGGTTTGAGGACATTATGAAAAAAAATACAGAACACGTGGTGAACATTTGAAAACATTTGTACTAGCAGGTTTGACTCTTGCTAGCAGGCTAGTGAAAATGAATATATATACATCTGAAAATGAATATACACATTGTCATCCACCGTGTAATTCTTCTCTAGCAGCCTGAAGAAGCTACAAGATACTTAGAGGAGGAAAAAAACAAAAGGCTCAGCTATGTTCAGAGATACCCTGCATCTTCCTTTGGATGCAGGGTATTAAATTCTGCATTCCCTCAACTCTTCACCACTGCCCCACTGCAACATATCTCTTTCTTAATCTGCAGCAAGCTGGAAAGCACTCATGAGAGCAGCAGAGCTGCATGTTGGAATGGGCCAAGGTTTATGGTAATAGGAGCAAAGAAATGTAGCCAGAGGTGGTAATCTCTTTGGCTTAGAACAGTTATAGCTCGAAGGAGATATTTGCCTCCCATCTTAGTTGTTTTGTTTTTTTTTTTATTACATAGATTCAAACACCAGGAAAATTCAACTATTACCTATATAGGAAAAAATAATAATTGAAGGGAATTGTTTAAGCAAGGCTGGAAGAGAAGCTGCTGTCAGATTTCTGAACCTTATGTAATTTATGATCCATGATGCTACGGCTGCATTTCTCAAACAAAATGACTGGTGATTGTCTCTTCACATGATGGGCCAGCTACCCAGAAGAAAAAGGACTCTTGTTATCTTACTACTGTCAGATAGTTTCACCTCCTACTTTCATGTGAGAAATGCTCAAGGGACCAACTGAAAGAGTGACCCTGAATCTCCTCTGACTGACAATCTTCATATAGTTGGATTCGATGATGTTGAGGGTCTCCTTCAATCAAAATGATTCTATGATTCTATATTGTGAAGTTCCTCATCTGACTGCACTACCAAGGAGAAAAGAATCAGGCTTCAGGTGCGAACTGATATAATTTTTATTTCAACAAAAGATCTCCTGGAGTCCAAAAATATCATCCCCTCCTCTTGTTTAGTCCTTTTCTCCCTAGACTGCATTTATGTTGCATTGAAAAAAGTCCTTTTGTTTGCAAGGCCAAGCTACCAGATTCTCAGATCTTACTGGTAAAAAAAAAAAAAAAAAAAATTGTTATCCAAACACACGTATGATTTGGTGAGTTTTCTGAAGGAAACCTATACTTAAATTGTATGAGACACTCTGAACTAGAACATTAAAGTGCCTGCTAAATATTTATTTTTAGGGAGAGGTCAATCCAGAGTTAGAGGAGATTGCCTTCATGAAAATGCAGTGGATAATACACCTCAAGCATGAGTTAAACCAAACATGATCAATGATGAAATCCACTTCTATTTTTTTCATTCTGAATAATAATTTAAATTTTATATATCACATCCATACACATGTAATGTACACACACGTATAGATTGCAGCATAACAGTAGACAGCATATACTTGTCTACATGAACTTCTGTGTGTATGTGTAATAGCTGCCAAATAAAGAGAACTTTTGTCTGCTGATGTGAACACATTGACCTGAATATGAAAGAATGATGATACAGCTAAAGCAGTAAAGGAGCAATTTCTTCAGAGCAAATTTACTCAACAGCTAGAAAAATGAATATACAACACTGACCAAACTGAAAACAGTCTCAAACTTTGTTGCTTCCCAACCGCCATGACAATATTTGGAAACAGCTGTGAAACATACACAAGGACTGGCATAATTTCTTGGGTTTGCTGCTAACTTTTTCCAAAAAAGGGACCTTCAGACCTGTGCACCTGGAGGACACCATATGCAATGAAATAAAGGAAACTAGTCAGAAAGACTTCTTTGTCTCCAACTCTAACAAGACTTCTTCGGGGATGTAAAAATGCAGTAATGCTGAACAGCTGCTAGGGTAACCCAAATACAATACCCAGAATCCTTTTTCTAGCCTGCTATTTTATTATTTATCAAAATGTTTTAATGCTCCTTCACTTGGCTATTAAAAATATTATTAAATGAAAGAAAAACCATTCAGAAGGCTTTGAGCTTTAACATGTTTCACAGAACACCCAGTCGGGGCAGAAAGAAGGTGAAAAAATCTTGCTAAGGGCTCAGTGAATGGATGAAGTGTTAGAGGTGATGTGCGTTTTCAGAAGACATTAGACAGTATAATTTCAAAATTTGGACAGGACACCTCCCCCTTTTCAATCTGCAGGCCATGTATTAAAGCATATGGGGACACTGCACTGGAAAGACTGTATCCTTAAAGTCTCAGGTAAGATGTTCAAGGGATGAAACGAATGGGAAAGGGCAGACGCTCAGTTTGGGCTTCTTGGGGTCATATATTAAACCTGAAAGTTTCTGTTTAGTACTCATGTTTCTCTTCTTTAAATGCTATCACAGTAAATGAGTACATGTTCTGTCTTGTACACTTTTCAGAGTTCTTATGCATCTTGTTTAAAAACAAGAACACAAGTCCAAAACCAGGAATACCTTCTCTGATACTGACAATATTAGCTAAAAGCTGATGTAGCTACACCCATTTTAACCCTGATACAGGAGGGGAATCAGAAAGTATAGAAAGGAACATGCACAAATCCATATTTTGTATCTGAAAATTTGGAAGACTAGTGAGGAAGGAGCAAAGCCAAATCTAGATGCGAGTTTGGCAAGTGGTACAAATCCCAGCTCAAACCACTCGGGAGCTTTGGACACTCAAGTTCTGCTTCCAAATCTGCTGCTGGGTCTTGAGCACATCTTGAATCTGGGGTGGATAAATAAATCACAACACCAAGAGAATAATTTTTTAAATTCCCTTATATGCAGTAAGATTGTTTTTATATTCAGTCATACTCGCCACCTGCCTTGCAGACAGGATTTACAGCTGTCTGTTTCTTGGAAACTCCTTTGGCTGGCCATTGCACTTGCTGTTTTCTTTCTAGCCAGCAGGGAATGCTGGTGTATGGAAGCATCTCTCCCTCTCCCTATCATATGCAGAAATGCCTCTTCCTCAGTTTGGAAAGTGTAGAAAACACTCCCTGCACAATCTGGAATTTATTTGCTTCTGGAGCAGCGGTGTTCAGACAAAATGCCAAACTGGTTTTCAAGTGCAGAGTATTCTCACCTTAGCCTACCCTGCTTTGTTTGGGTTTCTAGCAGTCTTAAAGTAGGATGTCCTATTTTACAGCACTTGCTACTAATGCTTCATCCAAGAAGGATCTTCATGCTGTAGTTGTAGAAAACCTAGTTTGTCTGCAGGCTGGAAGATATACTGGTCTTTAGGTTGTCAGCCTCTATTCTTAAACATGTAAATGGTCCAAAGACTTCTCAGAGCTTGACACGATATGACGAAGCAAAAGTATTTATGTTCCATGACTATTTTCCCTTGTTAGACCCAGTGAGGATAACATACAGATGTACTTTAAGACCTTCAGTATTATCAAGAGAGAAAGCCCTTTTGGCAGGCACCCTTGTTTTTTCAATAAACATAAGATTTTTCTAGGTTTTAATTTATAGCAGTGAAAGTTAGTACCTTTTCCATTCTGTAGATGATGAGACTGAAAGCTGGAAGTTAATAGTACCATAACCCCCCCCTAAAACCTTGTTTCCAAAACCTGAACACATTCTTTATTTATACTTTTTGAATCAGAGGATATTTGGGAGCAGATTCTCCAAAGTAACTGAGCTCCAAGATAAATTTTCATGGGGACATTCTCCACTTTTCACTCAAAAATTGCAATCCCAAGAAAAAAGTTTCTCCACAACTACTGTGCCCCTCAAGGGTACCAAATGGATATGTCTGCCTAAGGAGAGAGGAAAGACGGATTTTGGGCTGCAGTTGCAAACCTGCTGGGAGGGAAAGGAGGTGGTGCAGCTGTGGCAGAGAAATGCACAAGTGTTATCTGACTTGACTTTCCAGATCATAAATCTGCTGATCTCAAGGGGCATCCTCATTTGTTGACAACCATTCTGCCTCAGCTATCGGCACTCCAAATGCCCAAGGAGAAGTGAAACAAATGAGTGGTCAGGTTCTCAAATCCTGTGTGTGACATGCAATATGAGACAGGTGACGTGGCTGCTACGTAGCACCATGTAACAGGGAAGGCAACAGGTCATGTGCTGTCAGGAAGGAGAGAGCACATTGTCTCCTGGGACTCCTGAACGTGGGGTCCCACCAAGTGTCAGTCACTTCAGCTGCAATGCCACAGTGCTGTTATCCCTATATAATGTTTATTTATNGAGAGTTTCGGCTCATATCTGACAGGTTAAGTTCAGATAGATGAAGAAGGTGTTGCCCCTACCTTCCCTTCTCTTTGAGTCTGTCACTGCCTGTGGTAGGAATGGCTGATCCACACCTCAACTGCTGTCGTTAAAGCAGCTGAAGACCCTGAGTTTAACCCACCAACATTTGCGAATCAACAAGCTATGCATGAACCTAACCAGACCTGAGCATCTGATGCTGTGCCCTGACCCTTTAATTGCGGAGTGGGAAAGTAGTTGCTTTAAGGGAGCCATTTCAGCTGATCCTCAGCGAGTTCACAGATGGCATCAAACTGGGAGGAATGGCTGATATGCCAGACGGTTGTGCTGCCATCAGAGGGACCTTGAGTAATGGGCCAGCAGGAGCCTTGTGAAGTTGAACAAGGGGAAGTGCAGAGTCCTGCACCTGGGGAGGAACAACCCCATGCACCAGTATGTGCTGGGAGCTGCTCAGCTGGAAAGCAGCTTTGCAGAAAAAGACCTGAGGGGGCTGGTGGGCAACAGGTTCAACATGAGCCAACAACATGCCTTGACAGCTAAGAAGGCTAATGGTGTCCTGGGCTGAACTGGGAGCAATATTGCCAGCAGGTGGAAGGAGGTGATCCTTTCCCTTTATTCAGCCCTGATGAAGTTACCCTGGGAGTACTATGTCCAGCTCTGGGCTCCACAGTACAAAAAAGACACAAAAAGGCTTGAGACAGTCCAATGAAGGGGCACTCAAATGATCAAGGGATTAGAGCATCTCCCCGATGAGGAAAGACTGAGAGAGCTGACACTGTTTAGCCTAGACAAAGGAAGGCTCAGGTGGATCTCATAAAGGTATATAAATGCCTGAAGAAAAGATGTAAAGAGGAAGGAGCCACGCTCTTTTCAGAGGTGCCCAATGGCAGGATCAGAGGCAATGGGCACAACCTGAACATCAGGAAACACTTTTTTACTGTGAGGGTGACTAAGCACTGGCCCAGAGAGGTGGTGGATTCTCCAGTCTTGGAAATATTCAAAAGCCATCTCCAGATGGTCCTGGTCAACCATCTCAGGTTGGCCCTGCTTGAGCAGCGATATGGACCAGATGGTCTCTGGAAGGCCCTGCCAACCTCAGCCTTCCTATGATTCTCTGATCCTGTATATGGTGCTGCATGACATATTTTGCAAACCGCATTCTGGGTATTCTTTTACAGAAGCATTGATCCTTACAACTCAGTATGCTACAAATACACCACAGCTGAATGAAATGTCATGAAAAATGCTCTCCAGTGCCATTCACAAGCTGACAACATGTAGGAAAATTTTAGGCTGCTATTGGATAGCAGGTGGCATTTGCTGCTCCAGAGGAGGACCTCTCTGTCTCCATAGACAAGGGAAGCAGACCCATGCTGTACATCCTGCCTTCTCCACCACTGATGACCAAATACCAGGCCAAGTATAAAGGTCAGCTGCTGCTGATAAAATATGAAGGCAAAGTCCAAGGTCCTGCCCCTGGGTTGAGGCAATCCACAATATCAGTATAGACTGTGTAACGAATTGGTTGAGAGCAGTCCTGTAGAGAAGGACTTGAAAATACTCGTGTATGTAAAACTGGATATGAGCTGGCAATGTGTGCCTGCAGCCCAGAAATCCTGGGTTGCATCAAAAGCAGCGTGGCCAGCAGGTTGAGGGAGGTGATTCTCCTCCACTCTTATGAGACTCCACCTGGAGTCCTGCATTCAGCTGTGGGGTCCCCAGTACAAGACAGACATGGACCTGTTATATCATTTCCAGAGAAGGCCACAAAAATGACCAGAGGGCTGGTACACCTCTCCTGTGAGGAAAAGCTGAGAGAGTTGGGGTTGTTCAGCCTGAGGAAGAGTCGTCTCTGGGGAGACCTTATTGTGGCCTTTCAATATATAAAGGGGGCTTAAAGAAAGCTGGAGAAAGACTTTTTACCAGTGCTGTAGTGGCAGGACAATGGACAACGGTTTTAAACTGAAGTAGGATAGGTTTTGGTTGGACATGATGAAAAAGTTGTTTGTTTTTTTTTTATGATGAGGGTGGTGGGACACTGGAACAGGTTACCCAGAGACATTAGGGATGCCCCATCCTTGGAAGAATTCAAAGTAGGGTTGCATGGGTCTTTGAGCAACCTGATCTAGTGAAAGTTGTCCCTGCCCATGGCAGGTGGGCTAGACTAGATGATCTTTAAAGGTCTCTTCCAACTCAAACCATTCTGTGATTCTATTATTCTCTCTCCATGACATCAAAATCTTTACTTCATGTCCAAATAGCCGTGATGATGATAACTCAACCGGTTTCACTATTAGCTAAGCACCTTGGTATTGCTTTCAGGCTTGGCTCTGCTTTTTCCTTAAACTCTTCACATCATCGGGGAAGGAAGCCAAACAGCTTAGGAAGATCAGTTTATGACAAGACAGAGCTGTTTATCAGCTTTGTAATGCAGGGCACCAGGATACACACCAGCCTGATGTTTCATTCCCTGCACTGTTTCCCTTCTGAGCTTCCATCCTGTCACTGACAGTCCTCCCTGGGACTTCTGGAGCACCTTCCCTGACAAAGCCATGGGGGACTGACTTTTCTACAGCTACTTTCATCACTTTTTGCAAAATGCCCACTAAAAAGGGCATATCTGTAAGTGCTAGATATGAAGATTTCACAGGAGCTAAAGCTGGACTTGCTCCTGCCACAGAGAAGCTCCTGAATGAAAAGCAAAAACTGTGTGTTGTTGCTTCCCCCCTCTTTATTTATTTATTTCTTTGGATAGGCCAAATTTGCAAAGACAAGCAATGACCCAGAAAGAATATAATGATTGTTACTGCATGGTGCTGTTTCTAAACACTAGGCTTCTATTCTGATGAAGGCAGCTAGGCAGAGATAAGGCTAAAGAGTAGTTCCTGTGGAACTGCAGTGTTAATTTTTATAATAGGATACTGTGGAAAGTAGTGTTATTTTTAGAGACCTAGTTTATCTGGGAAATTTCAGCTTGCAGCTGAACTACTACTTTCATGATCCATACACATGGATTTTTATGAACGGTTCTTAAGGGATACTTTTTTCTTCCAAGCCAGTGTTCGGTGACATTTAAAATTATAGTAGCAGCATTATGAGAAATAACCTGGTCCAAGAACCCTTGAAATCCATGAGCACACGTAGCAGATGTGTAGCATCTGCATGTAGCAATAGCTCTTGTATTCACCAGTGTGTGGGGGCTCTGCACAAAATCTCACGGACAAAGCTGCACGAGGGCATAATGACTCCTTTAGTTAGGCTGCTTCTCTGTTATTTCATGTCCTCACTGAGCAGACAGCAATCATTTTCTATGCCTGTGGAAAGATCAGGTCTCAAAGATCACTGGCCTCTGTAGTACAGCTAAAACTTTTTAGCAGCTTTGCACTCTGACACTCCCCTGCCCTCAGAAGCATGTACTGCCCCCAGTGTCTGTCTCTCAGTGGGAAATACCTGAAAAGTCCCGTTATTTTATGCCAGGTAATCAGCCTACAGAATGATCTGCACGCATCCATCAAGACCGTGGCCGAGTGCCCCGTGTGTAGCTTCCAACAGAGAGAGTCTCCCTATATCTTTTTTTCTTTTCCCTTCTTCTTTCTTTGTTTACTTTCCAGGAATCGTCTGAAGTGTTTCCAGTCTGACTTTACCCAGCTTCGGTTCTGATCTGACTTTCTTTCCTTATTTTTTTTTTTTCTTTCATTGGTAGCCTCACATGAACCTCCCGGCAGCTTAACAGCTGAGTCTGCTGACTTGCAGCATCCCCAGGGAGCTGATTCAGTCAGCCTCTCTCTGTGGGTCTCTTCAAAGAGCTCCAGCTCAAAGCTGCAGCAAACTGGCAGCTTGCTTTGCTTTTAAACACATAACTGAACGGACTGAATGTCGGCACAGGAGAGCTGGTAGGGTGGTGAGCAAAGGGCTGGAGTTTTGAGGGAAGCGGTGCGAGGGAGGAGAGAAGGGTCTTGAAAAATATCCCAGCAAAATCCGTAGATACATCACAGAGAGCAACCTGAGCTGGGGAGTACAATCTGCAAGGTATTGAGATTTTATGGATTTTATAGTGACATAGAGGAACTTTAAAATTTTCTCTTGGGATTACTTGAAATCTGTTGTTGTGCTTTGAGATGCTTAGACCTTTAAAGTCCTCCTTCCCTTATTTTTAGCAAAATATGGGTTGATTTTTTTCAAAGGCCATCTCGGAGTATAAGAAAGTTTCACTGCAGGGTTGATGAAACGCAATATTTCAGCTTTCCATATGCAACACATTTCCATGTTGAATTAGTTTTTCTTAATATTTTCAAAACCCTTCATTACTTTTGCTGGGACAGATTCCTAAATTTAAGTGGATTCATGGACAGTTTTAATTTCTCCACAACTCTGTGCTTGGATTTACAATCTGTCAAACACAGGAGCTATATGGTGCTGACAGACCTTGTGTAGAAAAGCAGTCCTACAGCTAAGCCATCACCCTGGGACACAGGAGACCTGGGTACAGCTTCTGACTCTGCCAACTGACTTCATATTGGCTTTTACCCAAGGCCAAATTCTTAAACGTATTTTGACAGTTTTTTTTTTTAAAGTGCCAAAATAGGCTAGGCATCTAATACACACACTGACATCATTTCCTGATAACTACAGCTAGTGAAAACCTTGGGATGATGTAGGATGATACAGCTTCCCTTGTGCTTCTCTGTTCTGTTGTGTTATACCATATTCAGGGTGCAAAACTGCACAAACATGTCATCCAGGAGAGCTGCTGGACTCTGGATTGGGTACCCAGATCAATAAGAGGCAATTCTAACTAGTCCCTAATCAGCTCGTTACAATTAGTTTCTAATTGGCAGCTGCCATGTTTCTACATGTTTCTACATGCCAACCCAGTGCACTAGTTAAGGCGATAGCACAAAAAACCATTGAGCTGCAGAAGGCATTACATGATTCAGAAATGTTTTGGGGAAATGAATCCAAACCAGAGCTAATAAAAGGCCAAAACACCGCAGCGAGGTTTCTGTAGGTCTCCCTGGGTTGGGACCTGCTTTGGAGAGCACTGGCAATCTTAATTCCAGCCAAATTGTCCTTGTTCTCCCTGAGATACTGTATCCCTGGCTTACCCTGTAGCACAAATAATTAACCCATAGGAACAATTACTTATATCCAGATCTGTGACTGTATTTTTATACTGTAAAAATCAAAGATCGGGGCTGCTTTGAGGGAAGAAGCTTTCATTGTCACAGTACAGATGGGGAAGATGAGGAAAGCGTCAGGAGAGACATTTGTCCAGCATTGCATGCAGCAGCAGTACACGGAAGAGACTGTCACAAGATGCTAAAATGAATTTTCTCTCTTTTCTGACCTTGTAATTTGAGTCTTGGTGATATACCATGCTTTCATAACAACCTTTAGGCTCCTTAGAGCTGGAACTGCCCTGTTGGTATGCTCCTGTTGTAATCAGAGATAGGGCCACAGGTACAGACACATCAAAGCTGCCCTAAAGCTGCCCCCCTCACCCCTGCAAGTGGAGTGGCAGTGGCACAGAGGCCAAGGAGCCCTAACTACTTAGGTAGGAGGCACCAAGTGTTGGACAAGGTCATGAATTTAGCTTAAAATTAGCTCAGATGCTGCAATCACATCTCTAGATTACACCTTAGACATAACTGCATGCACTGTACCAACTCCCTGTGTTGTTTAAAGCACTATATGCCTACATATTAATATATACATGCACCACCTTATATACCGATTACATGAATTCATTGTCCAAAGTGACAGTCCGGCTTTTGCATTGGTACTGAGCCTCCTTTGCAGTTCCTGGGAATTACGAATTAAAAGATGTGTAGAGATGATTAATGCAGCTGAGTTCTGAACAGCTGGACTTCTGATGACAAAATGCATACTCTTTTCATGCAAAATTCCCATGTTGAACCAAGTACACTCACTTATGAATTACCTTCATTGGTTGGAACTCTAAACAACATTTTGTTCAATGATAATAACCGAGATGCTGAAAGTTCCCATGTTCGGAAGTGAAATCACATCTTTCTTAAAGCAAGGACCTGAATGTAAGTCTTCCACACTCCAGGAAGATGCTGCACCGGTTTTTCCTTCCACTGGCATGAGGCTCATTTTGAGGCAGCAAGTAACCCAGAGATGCCCATGCCATCTCTGCTGGGGCAGATCTTGTTCTCTAGAGCAGAAATCCTATGCTGGACTTGGCGAAATCTTCCCCATTAAAGTTGCTGCCAGTGATAAATTTCAATAAAAGAGCACGTTTGCGGTAAGTCAGTGTTTTGTCAAGCAAAGCATCTTTTGTGGAAAAATTCTCCAGCTGCTCCCACCCTGTCACTGCCCAGCCTGAGAGTGCTCAGGCTCTGTGGAGGTGGGGGTGTGTGGGATGCAACCACAGCGTGAGGGCTACGCTAGGGACACACATAGCTGCATCCTTCTCCAGCACAGAATGGGGGATTTTTCAGCAGAGAAGCTGCTATATCTATAGATATAGCAGAGAAGCTGCACATCTATAGATGTGCAATTCCCTCCATAATATCCATGTCCTCACTGACTTTTTTCTTCTCTTCACCATGCTTTACAAGCAGCAAGGTAATGGCACTGCCTGTATAAAACACTAAGCTCCTAGAGTACTGGAAAAAACCCTTAAGATATGAATTTGTAAGTGGAGTTTCCTTTAAAGCATTTAAGAAAGAGTCCTCGGAGGATGCAACCTGTGCATACACAGGAGTGCTAGGGTGCTTGAGAAGAGAGTCAGTTAATAAAATAAATGCCTTCGTGAGCAGTCTGCAAAATTGTCATCCATAAGAAACCCTCCTGGGTCAGACACTTGTATAGGCACTTGTTATCTTTGCTGACATTGCATCTCTTTGACCAGTTCTGTAAATAAGGATATGCATTCAGTTTTCAGGCAGTTAACTTTTCACAGGCAGGCAGTTCTCAGTGAAAATGCTCACAAACTCTCCTCTCATAAAATGAATATAACAAATGAAACACCTTTACTCCGATAGAGTGGACCACGGTGCCTTACAAAATGTCATTTTTTGTATCAAAAAAAGAATTGAGAGAAAAGGGTAAGTAGAAATAAAGGACTCAGAATGCTAATGAATCATCTGCATGTGAACAACAAAAATAAGCAAGTACTGCTCATTTTGGAAATGGGAGGTGCAAGCCTGAGGGTTGTTTGTGCATTAACTTGTCATAGTAGCTTTACAAGTGTGTGCCTGCCTGTTTATTCACGTATACAGCAAGAATGGTGTGTTTTCCATAGCAGAGTCTGTACTGCAAGTAAGATATATAACTCACAAATAAGTAGTATTGCATGGCAACACTCGTAAAAAAACCCCCAAACTGTGGGAACTTCAGTGTTTTTTAAAGCATATTTTGATGGGGAAAGACATGTATAACAACAAAGCCATCCTACTGGTAACAGTATTTAACGTTTCTCCTAATTCCATCAACAATTTATTTCTTACAGGAAGAAAGGCTGGCAGAGTGCATTTGGTTTTAATTAGAGAGGTGAAGTAATAGGTGACCAGGGTTTGCAAATCAGTCAAGTCGTTTTGAGAAACTAGTTTACAGATTTTTTTTTTTCTAATGATTTGTTTTCTTAAAAAAAAAAAAAAAAGAGGAGAGAATCTGTTTAAGATATGTTCCTATGCTTAAATGAGGCTTGTAGTAAGCACTAGGGATGAAAGTGTAAATTCAGATGTACTGGAAATAATATTTTTTAAATTGCTTTTCCCTGTCTCACATTGATGTTCAGATTTCTTTTCTTTCTAATGCATGTATTCAGTGCCTATTACCACAACATGCTCTTTTCAAACACAGGCCTGTTAAACTGACAGGGAAGACAGGCGGTCACCCCCTCCATGATTTTCCATAGTGTGGTTTTTCACACTGCGTGAGCTGGGAGCTGGGTTTCAGGAGGAGAGAAAAGTGTTTGTTTTGCTGTTTGGGACCACTTGNAAAAAAAAAAAAAAAAAAAAAAAAAAAAAAAAGCCAGAAGAAATTTGGATTCATTGCACTGGTCACAAAGAAGGCCATAAAGTGATTTTTACTAGAGTTCAACTCTTGGTCAATGAGATTCATGTTTGCATATATATCACTGGGCCGTGGGGGTCTTGCAGCAGGTGTTCGGTGGGGAAAGGCTCAGCACTGCAATGGCACCTGTGCCCATAAAGTCATCACCTACCACCCAAGACGGGCGCAGAAGTGCCTCTCTTGTTCCGGCACCGCTGCACGGCCAGGGGTTGGGCTCCTCTGAGGGGCGAGCCGGTTGGGAAGGATTAATGACGGAATTACTCTCTCTTCCCTTCTTGGGGCAACAACTGCCAGTGATACGCTTCTCCCCTCGCCCCCGACAGCCCCTTTCAGAGACAATAGACAGATTTGGCTGCAGCTGGCTGGTGAGCCGACAGAAACCTGAACACCTGTGGACCGGGTATGTGCAGCTGCAGTGTGCCAGGGCTGAAGTAGCGATTGTGTGAGCCACGCGGGCGAAACATGTTCAAAGATGGAGCTTTCGGGGGTGGAGGGAAGAGAGGTTCCACCAGAACCCAGTTACCTGCTTTTACTCAAGGGCCCCCAAAAGTCTTCCATATGGATGAAGCCGCTTAGAGTACTAATCAGACCGTATGCCTGGAGAATTAATTACCTGCTGAGGATGCAGTTGACCATAGTTTGCAGTGTTGTTGCATTCAGTTTTCGTGTTACCTCTGTGATTCTTATTCATAAAAACAACTAATTTGTGTACTGGCCTATTCTATTCCTGAATAGATACAGAAAATACCTAATGAATCATTGAGCTGCTTCTTTTTGAATTAAGTTCCATACTGTACTCAATATGTAAAATAACATATACCTATTATTAGCCACAGCAAGTCAGTGTAATGCAGAATCTTATGGGCAAGTATTTAATGGAGCTGCTTTTGTTATGAATGATATAGATCTGTTTAGACCATTCTTCCTACCCAAGGTTACGTAAGCTTTAGCAAATTAAGAACTGGTCTTTTCCAAATTTGAAATACTAAATTCTCATAATTTGATATAATGGATAGGGGATGACTACTTTACCAAAATTTATTTGAAGCTGCTCTGAGAAAACTCCACCATCCAGAAACAACCCTTGGCGTTTTCAGCTCAGGCAGAATGTTGGAAGATGAGCTCTTGAATTAAGAAATGAGGATAGCAGCAACTGCATGGTAAAAATTTAATTCCAGCATATTTGTATCCCTAAAAATGACTTGTTCACTAGACATGTGGTCCAACCTGGCTGGCTAAGCACTTTGGCCTCAGAGCTTCTTATAATTGCCCCTTCAGAATCTCCTTTGCCTGTGTTACCAGATGTACCAAGATGCACATATGTCTGATTGCTTCTAGAGATGTGCTCAGTGTTCCCAGTTCTTGCAAAGAGTCCTTAGGAAAGGGGACAGTCAAAACAGGTTATCACCTCCAGAACAGTTTGTTCAGTCAGGCTTTTTCTTAAGAATGCTTAGAAATATCCAGGTAATAGACTGAAGGCCTGCCAGCATTCCCATGGACCTGCGATATCTTGCTGGCTATGTGGAAAGTCAGGGGCTCTTGAGCCCCAGGAAAACGCCAGAGACAAGGCATGGGACAAATGAACTGCCTTGGTGACTATATACGTCCCATGGATGTCAACTGGACAGTATGAGACTGTCTGTTTTTATATTACTACTTCTGACTCTTAAATAAGTTGCATGAGCTAGCTGACTGCTCCAAGGCAGAAGCATAAGCACAACTATACTTTTTTTCCTGGTGGGAAACTGACTGTGGATTTTTATATATATATATAAAATTATTATTTATTTATTATTTTTTTTCCAGGAGAAAATATCTGTAAAGCTGTTTTTCATGGTGGAAGTTTGATATATCCAAAACAAAAGAAATTTGGAACTTGAACACGACAAAGTGCTTTGGAATGTCTGTGTTTGTTATGTTCTCCACATGGCAGTGTGGCATTCCTGGCTTCTGGGAAGCTGGCACTTCTGAAAACCAGATACCCTTGTTTGTCCCACAAACCAGTCAACAGTATAAGGAAAATCACTATTCAGCCAATGTACCCCTACCCTGATATGAATAAAACCTCTAAAATGGAGATCCTACACCATTTTACGGGACCTATTAAAAGGGTGTTGAGTTTTTTATGCTTAATGGGAAATGGATGGAGGCCACCAAACTCATTTCACAAAGGCTGCTACAAATCCTCCAGTCAGTAAAAACTTTCAGTCATCTATGGCTGGATTAGAACTGGCAACCTGTATGTAAAGCTGCTGTATCCCTTCATCACTCAGTCCCTCTCTCCTCAGTTTTTACGGTCAGCAGGTGTGTGTGTAGGAGAGACCATGGTCTCTCATTTCATTTGTTTCTCCTGATTTATTGTATAACGTCAGTTAGGCAGGCATCATAAAGTTTGAGGCCAGGAGGGACAACTAGATCATCTACTCTGACCTCCTGTGCAGCACAGCCCATTAATTTTTACCCGAACACCAGTACATTAAGCTCAAAGAGGAAAGTGAGGCTACAGCACCTTAAGTACACAGCAAATTAAACTATGTGCCACAGACGGAAAACAGGAGAGATGAAAAGTCACTGCTGCTCAAGACCTCTGCAGTCTCCAAGAAGAGAGTTGAGAGAATTTCGACTGATACCAGCAGACAAACCCAACTGTGTCACGTAGAAAGAGGGGAGAGCCCCCAGATCTAAAACCATGAAGCAAGAAAATCAAGAGCAAGATCAAAACAGAGGCCAGAAACTTCTGCCAACCTGAAGTTATCTTAAGTCAAGATACAGTGATCAGTGGAGCCCTGGATCTGACAAGAAAGAGCAGCAGCAGGAATATAGGAAATAAAACTCTCTGCCATTGCAAGATGGTTCTTTCCTTCTTCCTTCAAGCTTCTGAGGAAGGCCAAAGGAAAAAAAAGGAAAAAGGTTGCCTTGCATGTCTAAAGTAAGAATTGCTTTTTATAAAGGTACCCAGAGACACTGGGCATGTGACACTGGGAAATGATGACTATAATGTTGTTTCAAGATGAGAAACTAAAGCTTGCGGAAACCCAGTCCTCAGAACAAGCCATGACACTTGGGCAGCTCTCCTGAGCCCTGACTTTCCTGACTAGGAAACAACTGACTAACAAGGATCATGCATGGAATTACTTACTGTCAGGGTGGCAAGGAAATAGTAGTTTTGTTTTTTGGTTTTATTCCAAAAAGGGCAAAAACATCACTGGAGAAAAGCCAGTCCAAGCTCCGTAGTTTTTAACAAACTAAGAATGAGACAAGATACAAGCATTGCAATCCATTACAAAGATTAAAGCAATATTTGGGGGACTTTAGCATAATGTTTCTTTCAACTGTGTAAGAGTTTTAGGGAGAAAACATATAAACAACATCTTCCCTGGAATTATTAGGTGGAATATTAGGGTCTTTTAACAGCTCAAATTTCTCAGCGGTCACCTTGATGCAAATTTTATTCTTCCATTTTCACATTAAAAGGCCAGGTGCCTCAGCAGCAGCATATGGGGTGTATTGGCTAAGTATAATCAAAGGAGTGAAGAGTATAATTTTGGGTGGCTGGTTCATATAGGTGTCTGAACAGAGTCACATGCTAAGGAGGCAAGTCCCACCGATCAGTATGTCCACTAGCCCTGGATGATTTTTCATTCAATATTTCCAAGTTTCACCTTCTGGCCATTTTTTGAATATCATGGATATAACATGGATATCTACCTAACATGTTTCTCTTTGGTCGCATTAACTTCAACTTAACTTCAGGGAAAATATACTCTTGTGGATACCATCACCAACTAGCTCTTGTATATTGAATAACCACAAGGGAAAAGAAGCCTTTATTATTAAAAAAAAAAAAAAAGATAAAAGAAAATAAACAAGAAACCAGAAAATGCTGGCATAAACTGAAGTTTTTACAGGATTCTGGATATAAGCATAAACCCAAGTTTTCTTGTGAAATGATGTCACCTGCAGAAACAATGTGATGCATAAAGCCATTTTCGCACCAAACTCTCTCTTGATATTTTGTGCTCCCTCTGCAAGCAATGAGAGGGATAGAAAACTTAAGAGAGCTGTGGGGAGAGACTGGAAGTGACAACAAGAAAATGCTGAGGGTTGTTTTAAGAAACAAAGAGAGAAGGATGCAGAGCGCTGGAAAGAGTGCCTGGAAGGAAAAAGTGTAGAAGTGGAAAGGAAAGAGGAAATGCAGCAAAATATGCCCAAGTCAGATCAACAAGCCAGGTTTTCAGCTGGGGTAAGCCAGTCAAGCTCCACTAATGTGAGTGGAGCTGAAATGATTTCTAGCAATTGAGGATCTATTCCATTTCATTACATTAAAGAAATAAAGAACAGAGAAGCCAGAGCTCGTGAATTAAGTGTGATTTGGCTGGCTCCCAGAAAAATCCATCAAGAATGCTGCTAAGGTCCGTTATTCTGTAAATGCTGTCCAGTTAGACTCATTGTATTTTAGGAAGCTTGGTGTTCATACACTCAGAGTGGATCCTGAGGATGCCCAAGAAGATCCAAATGTGAAGTTTGGGGTTCTGGACGCATTAAAGTACAAGAGGGAATATCTGAAGGCAGTCTGAGATTTGCCTGCTGCATCTACCCGTTCAATACAGGTCACTCAGCTTTTCCTAAGTCTTCATGTTTGAATTGCACAATTTATCACAGCAGGCAGAGAAGGCAGAAACACATGCAGTAAATCACAATCTCTTGTTAACAATTGCCATGCCAGACCATTAGAAAGTTTGGGAGAGCTGCTAGCTCAGCTTTGGAGTACAGGTCTGTCTGATTTGACACAGAACAAATCATAAATGAACCAAAACAAACTCCCATAATTAAGCCCCATGTAAGGTTGACCTTCTTGAAAAGCTGGAATAGTCAAGGCTAAAGCCAGCCATGTCTTTTAAGGTGGTGGGGAGGACACCAGGGTCCCCCTCCCACATGTAATTTCTCCTTGCTGCACTGTGGCAGCCCTCCATCCATCTGGAAGTGCTCTGAAGTTTGGAGGAAGCTCGAGAGGACTGATGCACAGCGCTCCTTTTCTCAGCCTTGGGAGCTGTGCCAGGGACCAAGTTCAAGACCTGAACAATTCCCTGCTTGGCTAGTGGTTTGGATAGAAAAATTAATCTACAGCCGGCTTGAGGAGGAGGGACCAAATTCCAAAGAGCACTGAAGTCTCTGGAAACTTGGCTGAAAAATTAGTAGTGCTGCCACAGCAGCTGAGATTTCTGCTTGTTGCAAACTGTGGCAAAATTTGATGGCCGCATACACAGGTAGCCCAAACTGATCTGCACACTGTAAATCATCACTGTGGGCACCAAGGGAAGTGGAGTGTGTGGTGCAGCTTTTCATCATGACTACAGTTAAGTTTATGTCTCCTTGTCAATCTAAGTGGTGGGTGTTTAAAACGAAGAAAACACTGAGATGCTAGAAGCTGTAGTGCATTATATCTGACTGCTGTAACAGGTTGAAATGCTTCTTCATATTGAATGAGCACGGTTGCAAGCAGGTCTTTTCCTGGAGGCTAAGTTCAAACTCTCCAGGTCCTGGCCTAGAGTCAGTATTTCTCCCAGGCAAGCAGGAGTGTCTGGTACTACAATGTACCACATCTACGTTTTGCTGTCTTGATGACTCCTCCATGTCAGTATGTTTAGACAGCAGAAGTATTACTGAATTGCTACACGCAGGAAAAAGTTTGCCCCAGTCTGGAGTGAGGGGAACCATCAAGCACTGGTTTTAATACTTCTGAAGTAGACTGTGACACCCAGCCCTCTACACTGAGACTGTGGCCACTGTGATGTGAAGCACTACGTGCAATGGAAAGGGATGATGTGTAAGACATTTTCCTTCATAAGGGGAGATGTCAGGGGTTTCCTGGGGGAAAACGAGAGCTGTTTTAACAGCCTTTGGAAAAGTGCAACACAGATCACAGGCCTATTTATACTATGCCCAGTGAATATTTCTGAAGAACTTTCAGAAACTTTATTTCACGTTTTTAGTTAGATTCTCTATTACCTCAGAGAAGATGCACCTTTTGGCAACAAAATACAGCATAATAAATATTGCAAATTTAATCCGACTTCCCATGTTTTGGGATAAAAGAAGAGGTTTCGAATCTGCCCAAGGTAAAAAAAAATCCAACACATTCTTGTCTCTGAGTGCATGGCTACGAAAGCCAGATCCTGACCACCTGCCTCATTCATTGCTTTCAAAAGGTGGAGGGCTGTGCACCCAGCCATCGCTTGCAAAGGGTGTGCCAAGCCCGTTCAAAGGAAGCGGCTCGTGAAATAAAACTTTACAGCTAAAAAGCTAAAAATAAAACTCCAGTTCTTCTCAAGTGTCTGGCTTAAATTCTCTCTGTTATTCTTCGTATCCTGATGATTCTTCCTGTTATTTGTACAGCTGGGCCAATGTTACCAGGCAATTCACAAAGTTATTCAGAAAGCTCAAGCAGGACATGAGGTATTATAAACTGCAATTTTGATTCTCATTTACACTGCAGCTTCATTTACACCTAATTTTAAAGTCTCTTTACATTTAAAGAGGTGTGAAGAGGCAGTTTTTGTAACAATATCAGGGGTTTTCTAAAAGTATCATTATACTATTATTATTAATTTAATTGTAATCTTTCCTAATCAAGTTATGGGGTTTTCCAAGAAGAACTCAGTTCTTGGTAAAATTCCACAGAAATCAAGGGAATAATAAAAATAATTATTTTGGCCACTCCTATTATATTATTAATTTTTCTAATACATGAAAGAAAACCTGAAGAGTGACATAGTGCAAATTAGGTTACTTAAAATAGGTTATTTCTGAAGTGTATATGCAAGAACGTTATTGACTTTTGCAGCCTTGCCAAAAAAAAAAAAAAGTTCTCAATGACAGTGATTCACTTAATAGTTCAATATTTAATCATATTTCTCTCAGGTAAAGATCAGATTATTAAAAGACTTTTCAGCATAAAGGAAAGATATTTCTCCTTCAGGCACTGTAGTTTTTTTAAGAGCAGTCTTTTAGTTAGACATGTAATTGCAAAGCTAATCCAAACATCTTCTCATTATCCATGACCCTCCCACACCTGGTTTCAGTTGACCAGAGGATCAATTATTCGCTTGCCTTTCCTAACAACTGGACAAAACACAGAAAAATAATGTTTAATGCAATTATATATATATATATATGTATATTCTGGCAAATCAAATAATTTCATGCTGTGCAAGGCATTTTTCTACTTGAACACTGCATTTGTATTTTATTTAAAAACTTTATTATAGATTTTAAAAGGGAGATATTTGAAACTGAGTAACGTTTCTTTTCTAATTTTCCTAAGTGTCCTTTTATTTCTCTGCTTTCTTCTCCATTCTTTGTCTTCCCCTCCCCCTACCTTTTCTTGGCTGTTGCAAATATACATTCCCTTACCATGAGAATCTCTCTTAATGAAACCTCATGGAGATTTTTCAAACTATTGTTTTCATAAGAATAGATCAGGTCCAAGAAGCATGCCTGTACATGTGGAGATTTTTGTTTCAAGACATAGTACGAGAGATGCTGTACATTTCAAGGCAGTCATAGGCTGAGTTGAGCTCACCCCATATGATCCACTAACATTTTAGTCATAAGCGATGACATCATTTAAAATGGGCTTTTGATACCGTGAGCAAGGCTGATTCAGAGCATGCTGAAAACAGTAGGAGTTTCTCTACTGACTGCAGTGAACTTATGATCAAGTCCTTTCATACCATCTGAAGAATACAATTTCAAGGCATTTCTTTCATTTAAAAAACTCAGAAACCCTCTGATGCACAGCAAGGCTTTTAAGAAGCCTGCATAAATCCAATGGGCATGTCAGCCTACCTGCACACTGCTTGTTTCAAAGCCCTGCAAATTGCCTTCAGAGTTTTTTTTGTCTAAGAAATATCGTAATAGCCATTGTATCATTTTGACAGCTGAGTGCAGAGACCCCTTGAGTCAATAAAGTATTGCTGATGTGCCAGAGGCTGAAAAGGTTTCGCTTCACTTTGACTTTTTATTCCTACCAAATTGCTATTCACATTTCAGCAAAATTAAATATCCTTCTGTTTAGGTGCCAGCAACTGATGGGAGCAGTAAAAGAAGTTAATTGAAAGTTATTGGCTGCAATACTCAAGCAAGATTAAAAAAAAAAAAAAAAAAAAAGAAAGAAAGAAGTCATGTTTTCCTAAAAGTCCTGTTTCTGTGACACGGAGTTACTTAGGACTATAAAATATAAAAACCTTGTGTTCTACTCATGGGATGTTCTACTGTATTGACTCTTTTTTTTTTTTTGCACTTAAACTACTCTTTTGACTTTATAGCAGCCTGTCAAAATCATGGTTTATGTCAGGTGTCTCCCAATACTGTACAGCTCACTGTTCTTACTTTTCTCTCATATGAATTAGTGGAGGGCCAGGTTTTGTCTGCCCTTACCCACTGTGAGAAAGCTCTCCCCTCCTAAGTATTCCTGTTTGCAGGACAGCTGATGGATCCCTTTGAGAGAAAAAGACACTGGGTCAGGCCCAGAGCTGTGCACAACCTCTGCCTAAGCAGCAGGCAGACAAGGAGGGAGATATGGGGCAGTCTGGGGTGACGGCTGCAGCTGGGGACAGGTACATGTGCCTCCCACCAGCGCTGGTGCTGCCAGGCCTTTAAGGTGCTATGATTATCAGTGTGTAGGTGGGCTGCTGCACCGTTGCGGAGCACTTCTGAAGCTGATGGTGCACAGCCAAGTTCAGGATCCAAACCCCAACTCTGCAGCCTGCTAAACTAAATGTTTAACTCAGGAGAGTACTATGTCCCCCAGCAAAAGTTTGCAAGATCGGGTCCAAAGAAAGCAATTTTACCAGAAAGCTTTTTTAAACAGGTGAGAAACTGGAACAGGGAATACTTCAGGATGGAAAGGAGAAGCAGATGGGACCTAAATCTGTGTCCAAAGCTATGGAGTTCTGCAGTATCTTAGCAGGTGAGCCACGGGTGACTGCTCCCAGGCCTCCTGCTACCTTTGCTCGCTGCTATTGTGCCCCATGGCTAAGGAAGATGCTCACACTGATGGAGCTGCCTGCTGTCTCTGTTCTGTGCTTTTGCCTCCAAATACAACCGCTTTGTCGCTACAGGGTATTGTAACAAAAATAATTTCTAAATCAAACTTACAATTTAGTATGGATACTACTTCTTTCTTTCTTTGTTGTACTTCACTAATCAGAAACTCAGCTGGACTTGATCCCTCCTTTTTCTCTGCCTGTGAAAGACTCTGCTTTGGGTTTTCCCTCTGAAGTCCACCTTGCAGAGCCAGACTGGTCCATACAGGTCCCACTACTCCTGGTCTGTCTTTGACACAAGTCAGCAGCAAAGTTTTCTGAGGAGAGCTCCAGAAATGCTGCAGAAGGCGGCTGTGCGCTGGGTTTTCTGTTCTTTTAACTTCTTAGTTCTGTCTACAGAAATTATGATTAGCCACATACATACACTAATCCCTCCTTTGAATAGTGCTAAATTCTCACTTCAACAGCTTCCTGCAGCAATAAAACCCACAGTCTAATTATACACCCTGTGAGAAAGTGTTTCCTTTTATCAGTTTTGAATATGCTGCTTTTTGGTTTCATTATCTTCTTTTTTCTAATATTTTTAGACAGAATCCCATCCTAAGCAAATACCTTAAAAGCCCCAAATCAGCTCTTCACTTACAATATATACACAGACCAAAGAAAGATTTGTCTCTTTCTTCTCTGGGGCTTTCTTGGCACTTTAAGTGGTAAGTTCAAAATTGAATTTTGTGTCATTCTGGCAGTGTCTGCTGGGTGACTTGTGCTCATACAAACTGGACTACGTAAGGGGATTTTGTTTTGGTTTGATTTTAATTCAGTACTTGGCTAACTGAACAGAATAGAAACAGGTACCTGACATGGGATGGACTGATCTCATTTACAGCCACTTATCTGTAGTATTCTAGTTTATACAAATACTGCAAAGACTTGAGAGCCTGTTTGGCCTCCGTACAGTAAAGACTCCTATTTAGATTGGTGGCGAAAAAAACCACATGAATTTGCAAGTTTGGGATCAGAAACAGCCAGAGAAACAAGCTTTTCACACACTGAAAGCTTTGATGCTGTCAAGCCTCAAATCACTCGGCATATGCAGCTCCAGCTGCACCAGCCCTGCATTCGCGTGGCCAAGTGGCTGCTCAGCTGGGTTATTTCTTACCGGCGACTCTTACTGATGTCAGACAGCCTTGCAGCTCAGCTTTAGCCCTACTTTGGGTCTTGCATGGCCACATTTGGCTCCAGCTGGCTGTTGCTGGAGCTGAAAGGCAGCAGCCCCTGGTTGCTTATCCCTTCTGTCTATCCCACGTTTTGCTAAGTTAGAAAATGATGGATGGATGGCAGGGACAATGGACCTCTCTGCTGGCTCTGTGCCACCCTGAGGGGGACAGTCAAGCTGTGTGTCTGGTTTAATTGAGCTCTCTGAGCTAGGTAAAGCGGCAATAAAAACTATTCACTGAACAGACGCACGGTTTCAGAAATGTCACCTTCCTTCTCACTTCTCCCTTTGTATGTAGAACTGATAAAGTCAAACCAAAGGTTAGTAAACATCGTGACAGGCTGACCACTCAAAATGTATGGAGCTTGTGCAACGGCCGCACAGCACAATTACGTTCCTTGTGAATGACATGTAGCATTGCTCATGAAAAATATTATGAATAGTCTGCATTCACCGTCATAAAAATAAACATACTGTGACTAGTCAGGCCAGTTGTGCTATTGTTATGTACTTTGCTGTTATAATCCAAGACATCTCTGTCACCAGGCTTGCTGCTGAAATGCTTTATAATCTGCCATTGCAGAAATACTTATTTTTGGTTGACAAATATTCAGTCTGGTAGTTCATCTTTCTTTGGACTGGGCTGCTGCTAAAAAGTTGTTGGGTTTTTTGGTTTGTTTTTTAAGGAAGAATGAAAGCCTGGAAAATGTACTTCCTGATATCGCCACAAATTATTAGGCAAAGCTGGTTCTGAATTCTGGGCAATGTGATCTCCAAAATCCTCTGAAAGCCACTGTAACTCCTATGTGTAATACAAGGTTTTTGTTAAAACATAATAGACCTGCAGTTAAAACCAAAAGACCTGCAGTTTCAAGTAAGAATCATTGATCTTACTTCTCCAAGGAAGGACAGAGCAAAGAGGTTTGACACTAAAATTTTCTCAGGTCTCCAAATGAGCTTGTTACCATTTTAGTCTGTTTATAATCTGTTAAAACCCTATATTAAAGTATTAAGAGCATATCTCAATGAGACACCAATGGAAGTTAGCCAACTTGCTACATAATTCTATTTAAAAATTATCGTGAATATTTATCTAGCTCTATTTCTATAGCTCCCAAGAGCCCAAGACAATTTGATATCCTTCGGGGATGTGCATTGAAATATGTCCAATATTACACTAAGAGTTAAGATGGATAAGCTTGTTACTGTAAGGTAAATTCAGGTGGGAACTTGCAGCAGCACAGTAACAGTTGTGCACATGTGGCAGCTTCTCTAGTTGTCCATACTTAATTCCAAATTAATGAAGATCAGCCTAATTAAGTGAGAGACTTTTCCAAAAACAATCCTTTATATAGAATCAGCAGCCATGACGGATTTACGAAATGATCTAAACAGCTTGCTTACGAACAAACAAAAAGATTATATCTTAATTCAATATATTGAAGGTGGACTCCTTTCAAAGAAGTTTGTTTTAAATAACAAGCTGTGCTCATTCACTGCTACCTACTTCCCTTTTTGATCCCAGCAAAGACAGGCTCAGGTTTGGAAGGACTACTCTTGGGATTATGAGTGACAAATATCCCTTTTTTCCAAGATGAGCTTCTTAAGAAACTCTACAGGAGAGGGGGATAGGAAAGAGAGATTGACCATCTATGACAATGGAAAAGAAAAGCTTTATATTATAAATCAAGGAGCAAGGACTGGAGGAGATGGATGCTGTCTCCATGCCTGGTTCTAGTTCACAGAGCACACATGATAAAGGGTATTGTGGTAGCTAAAAGAACAAGGAAGAACAGATGGACAGAGCATAAGGATGAGAACAGGCGGGTGATAGTTATAGATGTGGTCAATGGGAATAGAAATGAAATTTTGTACAGAAAGGACAGGACATACCTTGAAATGAAGAAACCAGAACATCTGGTGCAGGACAGCAAACATATAAATGCAGGAATAACCCAAACCTGGTCTAACTACGGTTGGAATAGGGGTTACAATCGAAACATAGTTGCTGGAAGTACTTTCTGTTCCACAAAAACACATGTAATGATAGAAGCCATGAGTAATCCTGTACATTAACAGAAAGGTAGTGGGGATAAACAGAAACAAAACTGTGAATACCTAGTCATCATTACTTCATATTGGAAAAAAAAAATGTGGGCTACAGGCTCGAGTCACATTTTGGTATGAATAAAGAATATGAATATGTAAGGCAAGTAGAGACAGAAACATTTCTGAGCATTGTACTATGTTGAGATACTGCAATTTGTCAGAAATATGTTGGACAACAAATTCCACCAATAACACCAGAGATCACAGGTTCCTGGCAGGGGTACCTAACAGATACTGTTTCACTGCTGCTCTTGTGGAACCAGAACAAGGAGATGTTATCTTAGATTCAGTATTGGTGGGTACTGGAGAAAACACTAACCAAAATATTCAGAGAAGTAACCTTAGATTGAATGTGCATGATTCAATCCAACTTAAACATAGAAGAAGAAAAACCAAAATAAAACTACAAATACTGAAGGAAAAACTTGGATGAACTTAGGGAAACAGTTAGTGACACAGACTAATCTGATTATTTCTAGGATTTCAACGCGGAGGAAACCTAGGCTATCTTTAAATTAAGGTACACAAAGTTATCTGGAATTTGTGTCAGACTGGTGTTTGGAGAAGGATTTCACAGCTAACCCTATCTCAAAACAGGATAGCAGAAAGAATAAGAGATCTTCCTAATATGGAAAAAAGGATCCATCTTCAGAAAAGATCTGTCAAAGAAAAACTGCATCTTACAACCGGAGAATTGTGAGGCTATTGTGAAAACTACCCAGTCTACTGCTTTCAGAAAACTCAGCTGCCTTAAAACAAATGGTAAAGGGCTCCTCTCCCATATAAATAAAGGAGAGAAAAGGGAAAATCTGTGCTTAAAAATAAAATAGCTATACAATAAAACAGAACAAAACCTCTGCCAGATTTTTCAGTAAGCACAATGGCATCAGCTGCGGTGCCAAAGGCAGGAGGGGAAATGGAGCAGAGATTCGAACAGCACAAAGATCATGGAAGTATTTTCTAAATTTGCATGCTTGCCGTGTTTCTGCCTTTCAGTGTGGTGTATTGGATACAGGAATGGGTTAAAGTCCTGTCTTGGGCTGAGAGACAAGAAGTCTGGAGATATTTGAGTCTCCTTGTTTTGCTTGGAGTGGGACAGACCTTCAGGACTGAACAGCACATTGTCTGATAGAGAACTTTCTTCAGAGACAATGGCAGCACCATCCATTTCACATTAACTTTCGACAGTGTATCCCTAGAGCGTGGATAAAAGGGGTCACCCAAAAGACAAGTTACTTAAGGAGAGAGTGAGAGGAGCTCGACAAGCACACGCAGAAAAGCACGCACACAGAGGATGCTGGCAAGGCTGGAGTCTGCTGGAGGCAGACGGAAAAACTTGTTTTGTGTGGTTTTTCAAGGCCCATGAACAGTTGTTCTCTGAGGGAAAAAGACTTTGCTAAGATGGTTTCTCACCTGAGAACTCTGCATCTTTACCAGATGACCAATGAACATAAATCTATGGCAGAAAAGTTGTCTGGCCTAACTGCAATGTTGCAATGCCATTCTGACTGCTGATCTGTGCTGAGGGGCCTACGTAATTTTGGGTTTCTCTTTGGTGAGGCACGGAAATAAAACGCTGCGACAATCACAGCAGAAGTTGTCGGCCAGGCCTATAAGTACTGGAAGCTGCAGCCAACTTCAAGAGTTATGTGAGGAGGTTGAATCAGGGCTAGGGTCAAGAGAAAGATGTGTCTTTGTCACAAATGCACAATAGGGATTACTACATCGGAGGCGGAAGCAAAAACATTCCTGTGCTCTGGTGAAAGGTTTAGCTTTTGGGATGATCTCTTCAACTGTTTTCACAAATGGTCTTGGCACAATGATAGTAATGCACAGCAGCGCATACATCAAACTTTTTGATGAGAATTTGGGATATTGCCAGTACAGCAAAGGATCAAACTGTCATACATGACGAACTGAACTATTAGAATAAAAGTAGTAGGTCATGCACTCACGAACTAACGACAATGCTTTCTGGAAAAAGCTGGGAACTCTCTAGTTGGAAATAGCTCAGGAAGGCTTGAAAATGCTGGTCGATACAGCATGACCGGGAGCCTCAGTGTGAGGCAGCTATTAAAATGATTGCTCTAATTCCACGATAACTATTTCCACTCAAAATAGGAAAGTGTTCATATCGCTGTAGAGGGCAGGGGCAACTTTTTATGGAAAACCTTGTACTGTTCTATTCATGCATGCTTAAAAGAGAGGAATTCGAAGTGGGACAAACACACAGACTTATTAACGATGCAGTTTCCACATCATGGTGAGCTGAGCTGGGTCGCGCTTGGTCTCACACTTGTTCTTGTGTTCATGCAAATGTGTGGTGAACCACAAGAAGACAGGAAAAAAAACCCAAACTTTTGAGGCACAGATCACTCTTATAAGATTTGAGGATATAGTTCTCATAGAACATATAATACTTAAAGTCATGTTATTTAATTTCCTTTTTAATAATTTTGATATACAAATCCATTTTTAGGGCTGTTTAGCTACCATTATTTTAGTAAGAACTTCGAGTGTCCAAAATACTAAAAAAGCATTTTTCCAAACCTGCTCAGAAGTTAAAACCACAGGCAAACTTTCAAAGAGCTGAACTTGCATCAAGGGCTTAAAACCAGTTGGGTTTTCAGAGGTACCCTGTACCTCCCAGTTTTTCTCTTCAGATGGAGATGGAGCACTGAGAAGAGGTGAGTAATGCCCAGGTCCACGTAGGAACTCGAGCATTACAAGTCCTTTGACGAGCAGTATGGGTGGGAGATGGGTGCTCATGTCCCTTACAGAATAAGCAGAGCATGTTGTGTTGCAGCTCAGCGTACTGATGAGAATACCAATTCTACTTCTCTGACCATGGTCCCTTCCTCCAGGCACTCCCACCCTGTATGGAGGTCACGAGGGCCGTGGTGCTAGGATGCCATTCAGAATTGCCCTAACTGCCAAGTCAGGGACAATTATAGAAGGATTCATACTCCAGATCTGCCTCCTCATGAAGACCACATCAAAAACTGAGCAGGAGTCATTGCTACCTTTGCAAACACAAATCAGGCTTGAAGGTTTCCTTCTTTTTTTGAGATGGGATGGTGGTTGAAGAGTTGGGCAAGAACTGGCAGATCTGCAATCGGTACCCCTTCAGTCTGCTGCGTGTGAGAAGGATTGTCCACTGCCTCACACAATGCAAGAGAAAGGGAGCATGAAATGAAATAATAAGTTTGCAGAACAGAAGGAACACTCCAGGTAGCACACAGTTAGACTGTGGGACTCACTGCCACAAGCCACACTTGATGCCAAAAGTTAGCAGAGGTTCAAAAGTTGTTTGGACAAATACGTGAAAGAAAGGTCCAGCAAGAGCTCTGCATTTGATACAAAGACAGCAAGTCTTTCTTGGGAAGTTCCCTGGGACAGTTTGCTGGAGGCTAGGAAGATACTGTGGGGAATAGCACTACACATTTGTGATGCACTGACAACTCTTTCCAAGGCATCTGCTACTGGGCCCTGATGAAGACAGGATGGTGGCCTATCGGACCTTTGGTGTAACCTAGAACCATTCTCATGTTCCTTGGGAACATAACTGAGCTAACCTCACAAACGAAAAGGTAAAATATACCTCTCTTTACAAGCCATTCAGAGATAAACTCCTTTCACTTTCTGGTAAAAATTAGGCTATATGAACTTCAGACAACCAATACCATCAACACGTTAATAATTTGTATGAGTAAAATAGTCACTTATAATGACTTCTAACTTCTTAAAGGAGATAAATACCTGCAAAAATTTGGTCAGATTTCCACCCCACCAAAAGTATGTGCTTACAGGTGAGCTCCCCATTTCATATTTAAGCATCTGTCTTGTACTCAGAGGTAGGAAGAACTCAACTGTTTCCATTTTCTCTATTTCTTCTGCCTAGTAACTGGTTAGTTGCAACCTGCATTAATGAAGTCTGGTCTGCATTAGTGAAGTCTGGATGATTTTTTAAGGATATCCTGTAGTTAAAGGAATTACTTATGTTCCTCAAAATTGGAGAACATAGAGATTTAAAATTCTGGACAATACCGGAGATGGATGATGAGCTAGGAGAAAAACAAAACAAAACAACAACAAAAAAAGATAGATATTAATTATACTGAAGAAAAAAATTCGGGTGGTTTTTTACCCCTCAAAGCTGATAATGACTCAGCTGTTTTCTTCTCAAGTTATAGAATAAAGCTGTTGCTTTAACACTGATTAGTTGTGTACAACTTGCTTTCTTTAGCCAAATTGCATATGTGAGTATACTCATGGAAAAGAAACCACTCCCACAAATGAAATATATGTTTATAGGGTTGATGTTATCTCATGCTTCATAAATAGCGTACCATGCAAACAAGCACTGACAAGATAAAACAAGTGTCCATAAAAACCTTTGGCCTGGGAAAACTCTGCTTCTGGATTTGAAAGCTCCCTATTGTCACAGGGCTGGACACAGACCTTCTGAAGAAGTGCCAGCAGCAATTTCAGGACCACCGTTAAGAACCCATATTAATGACTGAATTTTTCAAGACAGTGGAACTCTAGTGTAAGCACTTGAGTAAATGCTGAGCTCCTTGCAAATGCTGACAACACAAGCAGGAGATACTAGCTAAAGGGTAATTTTTGAAAATCTAGCTGTGGTTTAAGATATAAGCAGGGATCATATAGAAATGCAGTCTAATTTATGGGTTTTAAACACTTGGAATGGTAGTTCTATGTATAAACATTAATATGTGAGCATCCATAACGTCTTTCCCTTCAGAGACGTTTGGTTGGCACAATGATGGGGGTGTAAAGAAGAAAGCAAACCAGTCTGGCTTGCTTGTAGATGTTCTGTTGGACTTTTTCCTCCCTTGTTTGTGTTTTTCCTGCTTCCAGACTGTAACTTTTAAACATTAGACAGCCCTGAAATACGTATGTTGAGTCACAGTAAAGTTACCCCACATTTGCTGACCCATGCAATCTCTTTACCTTAAGCCATTTATTGTAGCACTCAATGGAGGCTTCTACAGAGCAGCTGCAATCCAAGCTGGCAGAAGTTTCAGGTGCTGGACTACATTGTGATACCGTAGCCTAAGTGCCTCCCTGCTGATGTAGCTGAAAGAAGGGTTTTCTCTCACACAGAGAGAACTTTGTTTCAGAGCCTTCTCATAGTGACTCCTGTAGATATTAAGCATGGTAGTGTAAGCCTACGGCATGCCTGGGACTCAGTGAGAGGACTACTGTATAAACAATGGTAACAGTAATGCTATATGTTAGATATAGCACCTGGTACGGCAACAGGCCTATTCCCATTTTGTACTTGTAGACCAAGCAGGCTGCTGTAATCTGAGAAGAAACATCTGGTTTACAAGCTTTCGCTTGTTCTTTTCTAAACTGAAAAAAAAAAAAACCAACCCCAAGTCCCTCCAAAACCCCGCCCCTTCAAATGCCCACGGAAAAGTCCAATAATTATCTGCCTTTTCAAAATTAGCAAAGCATCACTTGGTTGTGATTAAGCTCATTTCAAACCTGTTCCTCAGGAAATGCCACTATTAAATTCCAAGCAATTCTTCAGGGGAACCCACTTAGCATACAATAATAGAAAAATACATTTGTTCCAGGTGCTTTCTTGGCAGAACTTGACATTCGAGTCTGTTTATTCTTTCCACTGTCTCCCAAACCCCCTTCAGATTTTGTTATTTTATAATCCTACATGTTGCCCTGTCTCTTTCTCATGCAAGAGATGGCTGGGGAAGGAAGGAGCTTTAATGAAAGGAGCATGGATCAAAGCCACAAAATGAATCCAAATATGGCTTTTGTTTTCTTATTTTGCAGCTGACCCACATGCATTGTAAAACAGACTCTTCCATAACCACCACCCCATTAAAAAGATATTTAGAGCATCAAATATTCTACGTGCTTTAAATGGAATTTATCCTTTTGTTTGCGTGCTTGTTTATTAACTATCGTTATGCAAGGTATTGTATAAAACACAAATGAGAACATGCTATTTTCTTCAAAGGTCTTGCAGTCTAAGCAGGCAGGCAAAGAGCAGAAACAAATACTTCAGCTCATAAAATGCTGACAATTATGGACACAGCTTCCAAAGAACTTCTGTGTATTTGACTGAAAAAAAATAAGTCTGTATTGTGTTTGGTAATTTTCAGGGGGTAGGCATGGGATGATTGAGAGGTACTGAAAATTAGGTGCGTATAGGAAGTCTTGAGCAGTGCCACTAAAAACAAATGTGTCCCAAACACCTGATCACTTTTAAAAGCTTGATATTGTGTTGGTTTTTTTTATTTCTTTGTACGTATTTTGAGCTTCATTTTCCACTTCAATAATATGTGTTCATGGTACTTTTATTATATGGGCTTATATCTGTGAAGCTCTCAAAAGAAATAAGCTTTATCAAGACAAAGTTTTTATTACAAATTAGCTTCCTCTCAACCCAAAAGTCAATGCTAAAAAGATTTACAGGTTTTTTCTGATGTGCTTTTTTTTTTTTTAGACCTCTGAATCTGAAGAGGACTTTGGCAATAGCCAAAGAATCTAGTAAAAAGGGACTTGCTACAAAACACAAGAGCATGCCAGAAAGCACAAAAATACGATCTTATCAATCACAAGACTAGTATTTTATATTTGGGTAGCAGTGTAGATCTCAAAGTCTGAGCCACTGGGCTTGCCTCTTATCTCCTATATATTTTATTCTATCTCTTACCTCATTTACCACTGAATCACTTCAGTGCAACCCTTCTTTCCAAGTTACAGTTGTATCAGATTAGGACATCTGCTTCATATTCATGGTAGGTTTTTACTAATAATACACTTTCCTGAGTTGAATTCAAGTCAACAAGGTAATTGTATCTGGAAAGACAGTACAGTGTATCTTCCTTCTGTTTTTCATTTAATTTATTTGTACCGTGGACAAAATCTTATGTGTAAAAAACCCTTTCCTTCCATAGTTTTGCATGACTAATGCAAGCAGAGCTCTGCCCTACAAAAGTAGCATTGATACAAATCACTTTTCATGCTTTCAACCCTCAGAGTGCTGTACAAACATGTCACATCTATTCCTTTACAATGGAGATGTGACTCTCCCGTCCTGTGACAACTTAAAAACCACTGGATTTAAAACAACATAAGGGACCACTTTAGAACATAGGCCATTTTTAATCACATTTTTTTTGTTTGTTCTAAAAACCTAGTAAAATCCAAAACCAAATGGATATTTAAGGAGAGGTCTATTTAGAGGAGAACTCAGAATTCCCTCTTATCTGTAAAGAGCTTCCTGGTTTTCCAGAAGTTGTAACAGGCCTGCAGACTAAACACATGCTGATCATGCTGAAGATCCTTAGCATTTCTAGTGTTGGAAACACAGGAAGAGATGATGCTCAAAAAAACCCAAAGAAACAAATCTTCTTAGAGATACCTTTCAGACCTTCATTCTGCGCAATACAACGTTTAAGGGAGCAAACAACAATTGAAAAAAAAAAGATTTTGCAGTGTAAGCAGAAACTGCTCCATACTGTGAAAAAACCCGTGTGAGCATTACACTTGAAAAGTGATGCACTGTTTCACCAACAGTTTTCTCCCTAATCCTTTACTAGGAAACATGTTTTCAGGGCTAGAACTACACAGAAATGTATTATGTGCACTAATAGATTGTCTGTCTCCAGGCAAGCCAGATATTATTCTCCACAGCAGAAAAAGCACAGAATTTTAAATCTGGATTCCTAAACTCATAGTTGTTTCCTTGTTGAAATGGTTTACTTTTCTGATGAGCTGGCCAGGCAGTATTTCCTACTGATTTTTTAAAAGCTCAGGACTCCTTCATTTAGCAACCTTGATTTAAATTCAGAAAGCTAACTTTAGATACCAGGATTGGAAAATGTTGGTGGCCTGTAAATATAATTACATGTCAGACAGTGTAATTGAAGTTCCAAGGAAATCGCTGGTATATTATACATACATCTATCTACCTTTCTATCTTGCTGTGCTTACACTACTCGTTACCACCACGAAATTAGCACTGGAACCATGAGATACATCTGCCTTCACTTAAATCTGGCCCATTCTTTCTGAATGATGTTTCCTACCTTATCGTACTTACTTGCCTATCTACTTGCCTTGAAATTGGAAAAGAAATGATATATGATGCTATTTTGCCCATCCTCGGTTACCTCACTGTGAAGCTCCCCACTGGCTTGGCACCATCTTTTCAAGACAGGAAACACAAAATTGTGACCACATAGGGTAAAGGTGGTGCCCCAACAAAGCCACAAGGACTCTAAATTTAAGCCTGTCATGAAAGCTTTGAAAATGATGACACACAAAGGAGGAGAAACTACAGGGAATGAAACACCTTAATTTTGAAAAACCACAATGATCCACCCAGCACTTTTAGAGCTTTGAGCTCCAAGACATGAATTAACCACAGGCCGAGTTTTTAACCTATCAAACACAGGCACTCATTCTTTGTAACTTTGCAGCTGCTTGAATTGGGATGGATGTGTCTTACAAACATAAAGCAGACTCTCAACATGCTTATGTCTATTTAAAAAAAACCACCCCACACTCACAGTCCAGTAGGCTGGGCACCTGCTTCGACATATGCCTGGGATTACCAAAGGTGAACTGGTGACCCTTCATTCTGGAATGCAAAATTCAGGATACCATACTGGCACCTGAATTAGAAAGCCCAGAGCACCCGTGTTCTGCAAAATAGTGCTCTGCACTACTTCATCTTGAGCTTGGGTCCCCTCGAAAAAGGCATCTGAAAGAAGCACTATGAAAATCTTGGCCTGGAGTTCGGGATTTCAAAACTCTTGTGGGTTGGTCATGTTCCACAGAAAGGTGCTGACATTGTATTTAACCATGACTATAATTAAATCCATTTATGGCATCATTCATTATTCATTTGTTTTCATTAGTCAATTATTGTTATTAATTAAGTGTTCTTTGGACTTCACTTTCATTTGAATAACACTCTTTAAAGGACAGGCAAATGGTATGATGCTCCTTCTAAAACATGACGCTATCCAGAACCAGTGGTGAGTGGAAAACTGTTATGTACATTAAGCTAAGCTCTTCCCTGAATTAGAGAAATGCTGACTAGTATTTCCTCTGAAGGTATTTTCCTGAGGAAACTTTGTGTGCTAGTGAATGTGGATATGTGGATATCAAATTAAACTGAAAAGAAAATCCTACTCCCTGGAATGTGCTTCTTCTCAGCTCGGTCACAGTCTAATCACTGCTTTCCTTAGAGCAACACTGTTTTGGGTTTTGGNTTTTTTGTTTGTTTGCTTTTTTGCATGTGCTCAAAAAACAGGGTGAAATTATTGAAATACAGGGACAGAGGAAATTCAAATGGAAATAGAACATGTGGCATGGCCAAGACACAGTTTACAGCCATCTGCAGGTTACTGCACTTGCTTTTATAGCCAGGATTTGCCAAGGAGCCTGAGGCCTGTCTTTGCTGAAAAACACAAATCCACTGCCCAGAACCATACAAAGTATTTAAAAATCTAAGCCTGGACTCATTCCAAAATTTGTTACAAACATCAGCTCTGTGTCCCTAGAAACTCTGAATCTCCAATTTGAGGTGATTTTGGTAGCATTTGAGAAGAGCCGCTTCAAGCCAGCACCCAAAGGCATCCCAAGGCCCATCAATGGGGAGCAGACTGTCCCAGGGAGGTGTGCTGCCCTGAAACTGGGACCCACAGCACCGGTCTCATCTTCCTGCTTGCTGCACCTTCTCCCTTTGGCACACTTCACTTCCCACTTGATGTAGCTCAGCTGAGGTGGGAGAACCTTTCTCCCCTGGTCCTCTGCTGCTCAGCCAGGCCCCAGCAGGTTTCTAGGCCCCTGCAAGGCAGGACCCCAACCCGATGAGCGAGTGAGGCACCTCTGGGTGATTCAGATGGTGAGGATGACTATGGCACTAGGTGTGCTCGGGGATGACTGCATTCACCAGCGAAGAAGGCAAAGCTGGCCAGGAATGGCAAGTGACTACACCCACTGTGTCAGGCCACAGGGAGGAGAAGATGCTGAGGTGCAGGTGAAAGGTGTGGCTTTGGGCACCTATGGCCGTGAGGCAGGAGCCAAGCCTGTGAATGTCAGGTGTCTGGCCTGGCTTGCTGTTGAACTTCACTGCCTAGGCAGCAGAAAAACTCGTCTACATACTGAGAAGCACCTTTTTTCTCTTCATTAGAAGCTGCCAGTTTCATTCGTCCCGATATGGCCAACTTTGTAATACTACATGCTTTACAGAGACATTGGATCTAAAAGCAGACTGAGAAACCTAACCTTATGGAGATCAAAACTCTGGAAGATATCACAGAAAAAAAGTTTGAGGATCTGATTCCCACTCTCTTTATCTGCTCTAAAACTTTTTCCTCAAAAATTGTCACCTTTTTACTGAAATAAACAGGGGGAGATCTAGTCCAAAAGTTTTAGAGATTTTTCTGTGTGTACTTGTATACTTGCATATGCAAACAAACATTTTAAAGCAAATGACATACAGAAATGACGTTTATTACTGGCAAGTGATGTTAATCTATCTTCCACTCTGACAACAGAAGTAGGACCTCTGGTCTGTTACAATCTAAGACATCATCAACTTACTCAAATTACTCCAAAATGCACAGTAAAATAATATTTTTCATATGAATGAGATGTGGGCCATATCATTCAGTAGTCAAGAATGCTGAAGGAGTCTTGTAGTTGTAATTAGCCCATTACATTTATGGGATCTGTCAAACTGTAGATGAGAAACCGAGCCCAAGTCTGCTGCAGCCAGAGATACACTTTTGCAAAGATAGACAGGAGCATGGACAGGACTCCATTACTGGGATCTTGTTGCCCAAGACACAGTTTCTGCTTGAGATAATAGAGGGAGAAAAGGGTGGCTTATTCTGCCTACTTTCAAATCTGGGACACTGTTGCTTCTTTAAGGCATTTCAGTTCCCCCGGAAGAGGCTCATGACAGGAACAGGTTTCTACTTGGCAGGGGATGCCACAGAGAGGCAACCCAACAGAAGACTTCCTAGGGAGTGTAGCTTGTTGCTGCTCCTTGCTCTGCCTCGAAGCTTGACTTCACAGGAGGAAGCAAGAAGGAGCTACAGGAGTGCAGATTGCCCGCCCTTAAAAGGAGATTTCCAGTATGGAAATGTTGTGCATAGCCTGACTTTGCTGGTTGCTAAATGAAAGAGAATACACAGATAGGCAGGCACACTCACACAGATGTTCTTAAGGGAATCTTTACACACCCCTCTTCTTTCTTCTAAAAACGTATTTCCACTCTTCACCTTTCAATTACAGAGAAGTCCTCATTTCCATGACCTCAATAAAGAATTACAGTCTGAGACCAAAATGCAGGGTTCTCTCTGGTGAGGGGGGTAGCTGCATCTTATACATCATCTTGGAGATGAACTGTTTTTCCTCTGTGCAGTTTCTAAAGGCAGGGTATACTATTAAGAGGCTTGTCTGCAGACATAAGGGCAATAATCTGACTGGAGCCAGTTGGTCCGTGACCTTAAGTGCACCATTTAAAAACCACACCTCAAGCCTTGCCCTCATTCTTACTCCACCCTCTGCAGAACAAATCACACTACTCCAGTTTCATAACTCTGGGAGGCTATTTACCCACTTCGGCTATGATGCTGTCAGCAGCTTTCAGGAGAACCAAGTTAGGCATTGTGGGGTAGAAAAAAAAAAAAAGAAAGAAAAAAATATTTTTTCTGACTTTTTTTTTAGTATTAGCTCGAGTGTCCCTACTTGCTTTTCATGTTTCCCTTTCCTAGCTTGACAGCATGTCTGAATGAGTTTGCATGGAGTTTATCAAGAACAGCATTATGACTAATGTATTTTCATGGGTCACAGAACAACTTATATCAGTCTAGCTAATTAGCTCTTTTCTGTTGTACTTTTTTTTTTACATGAAATATTTATTTAGTTTTCTTATCTACTGGAATTTGTGATGTGCAGACAAAGACATACCACAAAGTGATGCGTTATGAAAACCACAAGACACTGATCTTTATTTGTTCACAAAAACATTCAAAATTAATTTCTCCTAAGGGATAAAAAGAGACAAAGAAAGCAAACTGAAAGAAGATGAAGATAAGGCAGACTGAAAGAGACAGAGCAAAGATTTGCCCAACATCTGGATCTGGCACCTCACCCTACAGACAGTCATCTGAATTCTTCTATTTTCAGCCTCTTTGTTACTTTATCGGCGTTTTAGTCTGACTCCTGTCCATTTCCTAGCAGCTCTGGGAAGCCACAACCTGCCAGATGACACGTGTTCTCCTGCCAGGTAAACCTCTATCAGCCTTTGTAGGGCTGTGCAAGGTCTGGAGTGTGGCTGTGCTCTGTTACAGCCCCTCCAGGCTGCTGGCAGTGGGCTGCGAATGACAGAGTCAAACCCATAGCCCGGTAGCAGGACCATGGAGCTGGAAGGTCACCCAGCTCATCCCTTGCCCAAGGCAGGTCAGCTGCATCCCTGTTCTTCTGGGTACATGTTCATCAAGCTTATTCTTAAAGATCCCTACAACCCTCCAGGTAATTTAATTCAGTTCTTCATTTTCTCTGTCATCACAAAGTGAAGAGTATTTTAGCTGCATATTACCTGCTCCAGTTTATCTTATCTAGCATGCAAATGGAAACAGAGCATCCTTTTCCTCCTTTTAGCTGTCTTTTATGTACTTACGACATCGTGCTCCTCATCAGTCTTCCCTTTTTCAGACTAAATTACCAGAGATGAGTCATATTTTTGTAGACCATTTATCTAAAGCCTTTGATCATACCCTCTCTCTCCTCTGCTTTTTCCAGTACCCCAAACTACAGTACCCCAGACAACACTCAAACCTTAATCTAAAGACTGCTGATAGCTAGAAGAAATAGAGTGGATGAATTATTTCATGTTAGTGAATCTCTGCTCCTGGTTACATATCCCAAGCTGGCATGTGCCTGAGTTGAAAACCATTATATTGCTGGCATTGTGTTTAGCTCGGATCCAGTATACCGCTTGCAAGCTTTTCTCTGCAGAATTGCTGTCTTGCTAATTAATTTCCAGTCCCCATGCCTGAAGCTGATTACTGCAAAGTGCAGTTCCTGGCACTTGTTGAAATGAGTCGTAGATTTTCAGTTCATTTCTGAACGATCAATTTAAATTCTAATCCCATCCTTCAGCACACTTGCAGTCCCTCCCAAATTATCATCTGCAAATTCAATAAATGTGTTCTCCTCCTTTGTCACCAAGATCATTAATGTAAACATTGCACAGTACGAGATCTCTTTAGAGCTCCACAAATAATTTTCCACTGAATAGAGTTTTTCACCTAGATTTCTAGCCACCCTTTCATGAACATCTCCAGGCCACATTTCCTTTGCTATGTTGATGAGAACAACCTATGGAACAGAGTCAAAAGACTTGCTTATCAACTACTTGCTCTCCGGGCAGCCACTGTCCCGACTGGCGCCCAGCCCAAAGAGTTAAACACAGGGAACTGAAAAACACTGTTGCTGCTATCGCTCCCTTTGGGTGCTGCCCTTTAAGGAGCTCAGCCAAACCAGAGAAGCAGAGCCTTTGTGTTTCAGCACACTGCAAAACAAGTCTCAGAAGGAACATATGAAATCAAAGCAGTTTCTACCTTTATGCTGGTTTTGGATTGCAAGGAAGAGGCCAAATTTCAGCCCTCAGCGGACCGTGGTGTGCGTTTCCCACTGTCCTTGGAGTGAAGTATGCAAGTATCTCAGGGCTGAATTTGGACAGGTTTCTTACGCACATGCTTTCTTTCTCTTGATTCCTATGATGCACAGAACTGATATGATCCTGAAAAACTCATTATCCAACACCTGGGGCCACTGAGCTCTGATTGTTGTGGAACGAGGATGTTTCTTGTGGTTGGCTCACATATTCCTCCACCTATCACACTTGTGATTTTAAATTTTGTTACACAAATTTAAAAAATGCTATTCTAAAACAACTGTCTGCATTTGAAATACTGTAAACATTTTGCTAGTCTAAAATTTTCTTCAAAATATTTTTTTTACCTTTCACTGCAGATAAAACTTCTATTAATTTTGAAAAAGATTTTGCCAGAAGGTCTGATGTCGTATCCAGATATTGCACGTAAGACTTTATTATTTTGTTCTGCCCCTGGCTCACCATTTATCACAGTGGAAATCCCACCTGCTTCTTCCAGGTGCTGCCAACACAGATTCATAGAAGCTCTATTAACTTTTAAAGTGCCAGTTAATGTCATTCTAAGAAGCCGCTTGTTTTCATCTTACTGCCATCAGTCAAAAAAAAAAGCAGCGTTCCTCTTTTCAACAGCTCATTACATCTTATTAAAATACATGCCTGCAAAATAGGTAAATTAACTCCACAAATCTGCTGTGACAGTGTCCAGCCTGCCAGCCTTTTTTTGTTTTTCTTTTTTTTTCCTTTTCTTTTAGTAGCAAGCTACCAGACTGGTAAGAATGGATACAAAAGTGCCGCTCTCTTTCTCTCTCTTCCCCCCCTGCTCCAAGCTTCATTTAATTTGAGACTTAACTAATTAATGCAAAAGAGATTTGGTTCTTCACTCCCTACATCAGGGTGACATTTTCCTTTACAACAGCTTAAATAGAGGAAAATTAAAGCCCCAGACTTGTCTATCTTTAGGCAAAGTATTTCTGTTAAACCTAGCTAATATATGCTAAAAGTTTTTCAGTAATTTCACTTTCTTTCACTTTTCTTATGTATAGATAGGTATTGCATATGTGTTGGCCAGCAGAACATTCACAAAAGAGCAGCTTGCATGTCTCTAGTTTGCAAAGAACAATTAAGAACCACTGATTTCCAAAGCAGCAGTTCTGATAAGAGTAGCTGATTAAGTGAAATACAGACGGGATAAAAGACTGCCATCTGCCTTCCTGTTTTAATTTTTGTGGTAAATTCTGAGCCTGTATCTCTCATTTATGCATATACACACGTATGAATCATAGCTGCAGGGTGAATGGGGAGTACATGAGCATTATTAATGTGATAAAACAAAACAAAACATGAAAAGAAAAATAATTCCTTGTGTTATTTTTTAAGGGACCTTTATCTTTTGTTTGAACTTCAAACAGAGCTAATGCCAAGTAACTCAACCTTAATTTACCGTGAAAGGCACTAATATCCAGTCCTTCACAGAAACGATCCACAATCAGCATTCCCTGCGGGATCCTTGCAATAGTCAGGGGAGATTTTTCGTCGCTGTTTCCTACTTGTGAATATGCTTTACAATCAAATATTCCTCCTGTGTCCTCTACCTCCACCGCCTTTCATCGTTATCTCTGAAGAGGGAATCAAGATGAGAAACATAATTGCTCTAAATTCATTACTTTATAACTGTCATTCTCTTCTGTGACTCCTTTGACCAAAAGAGCACTTCACTCATTGCTGGACTGCTCAGAACATTCGTAACTTCTAAAATATTATTACTACCTAGCACTCGCTCAGTTGAAGTTCAGGGTTATCAGGACATGAGAGAAAAAAAACAGGGAGGAGCCTGGGTTTAGTCCCAGCATGAGAACCAGTGCTGGTGCAGAAGCTGCCAGATCATGACTCTTGGTGATGCTGTTGTCCAAATCTCACTTATACTTGCACCATATCCAGCTCCTCTGCCATCTTCAGTCTGGACTAGGGCCTTCCTCTGGGAACAGCTGTGATTTAGGGAAGCAGGGAATCAGCTCTGCACGATGCATGAGCTGCTATCCGTAACTGAATCACGACAGATCTGCCCGGTCCACCTTTATTCCTATCACTGTGCTTCAGTTTGCATAACTGCATAGTTACCTGCTAGCTATAAACGAGAGGAAGCCTTGTTGTGAAATTCATTGTCTGCAAGTGAAGAAACACAGCCGTACAGAAAGTTATATTATGGAGAATATTCTGTATAATATTTCAAAATAATGGAGACCGGATGTTTTTTTCTTTATACGTCAAAGTTTAGGACACTGAGATGTTTTGTCCAGAACCTAACATTGAGTTTGAATTGCATTAAAAAACAGAAAGAAAAATGTGTATATTTCTGCAATCTTAGATCTAAGAAGAAATTTGCCACAACACTAAGGAATCTTTGTCAGTTACACCAATTCCCTGATTAAAAAGAGAAAAAGACCACAACTGAGGGCAATCCTTTGCAACCTCCTTATGACATGGCACCCAGCAAAGCGGTAACTGAGGATGAGTAAGAAATCTGGAACATGATGAAATACCAAGTTCCTTATGGATAGTGCCTGAGCTCGGTTGAAGGCAATGAACATCTCTCCCACTACAAGAGTGCAACAGTGCATTATTGCTTTTCATCTTTTAACTCCCTAATGTAACTAAGATTATAGACCAAACTGCACAATCTTTCGTTAGATGGCAAACTAAGCAGCTCATGTTTCAAGTTATTCTCTTTGCTGTGTCCAGTACACAAAGGTTTTTCCTGGTAGCTGCTGTGGGTGGGTGTAATGTAGTAAGCAAGATGACAAAAAGAGGCTTGGGCTTGCCGTGCTGTTTAAACTCCAAGTTTAATTGTATCTGGTTGCTGAGATGCGCGTAGCTTTTGAAGACTGTAAATAGAGACTGGCTGCTCAAACAGTAGCTGCAGAAGCCTGCTGACAATTTCATCTGGTGACAGGAGCTAGTTTCAAAGAAGATTAGTCACTGCTATTGAGAATATTCATTGAGAACTCACTCTTTCTGCCTGCAGATTACAAAGGTTTACCAGTAGCCCTGCTATCCTAAACAGACTGGGGTTGTTTCAGCCATCCAGTTGCAGCAGTTTCCTAATGTCTTCTGGACCCGATTTACCACCAGCTTCTTTTAGCTGCAATAAGTTGCAGAAAGGAATACGACTCTTGTAAGACTGATTTTAGCCAAGAAAACTATGCTAAGGAAGAGCTATATCATACATTAACTGGGATTTCCATTCAGTTCTAATTAGGCTGCATAAAAATGTCTCCAAACATATTTAACTTGTATGCAGTGGCATAATGTTCAAGCCTCACAATTTTAATTTATGGGTTTGGGTGGGTGCCTGATACCTCTAATGTTTAATGAATCTGTCCTCACTTGGCAATTTGCCATTGGTGAACATAAAGTTTGTGCATGCCCCTAGGTATTTATATCTGTAAAATTGATAGTGTGTGAAATGTCTTATATTTGACAAAACATGGCTGTTTTATTTTCTTCTGAAATGACATAATTACTCCTGCAGGATATGTGGTCAGTTGAATATTTGCAATTTATCATAGTAAGGAGTTCTATATATTATTTCTGACAACCAATGTTGTATTTTTGTGAAAGATTCAGAGTCTGTTTAGTTAGTGGCTGCATTCTGTTTAAGTCTCACACTGAAAGCTCTCTGGGACAGGGGCTATCTTTGTGTTATAACACAACTGAAACAATAACTTTAAAAAAACTCTGTAAAAATGGGATTTTCCATTAATTGTACAGATGGCGATTTGCTAAAAATACACAGTGAAATTAAAGCAAAGTGGCACAAAAGCTACTAAGAGTAAACACAACAAAAAAAACCCTCTTAGTCTAGGGCAAAAAAGAAATGAACAAGAGACAACAAAAAGCTCATGGATGTTAATTTAAAAAAAAGGAAAATACTTTTTTATTTAAGCAGGTATTTAAAAATAACTTTACTTTTTCCTTTCAAATACCAATGTAATATTTAAGTAAAATTTCTACTCCCTTGCCAATAACTACTTGAAAACTACAGTGCTAAAAAAGACAGGAAGACAAAATCAGGAAGGCATGCATAAATGAAAATAAAACCAACTTAAGGTCCCCTGGATACAGTGTGAGGGTTCAATGCTGGTACAACAATAAGTCTTTTGAAACCCTCCCAGTTCAGCTACAGTTAAGAAAAATGATGGTAGTGTCAACCCCTCTGTACTGCTCTGGCTTTTGTGAGATGCATCACCATAAAAATTCAAAGCACCTACACTTTCAGTGTCTGCCCAGGTTCATGCAGCTGTACAAGCAGGCTTGCTCTTGTCCCTTCTCACAGAGTTGCACTTGACAAACCCAGCAAATTCAGGAGTTATTGTCTGTGAATAAACTGGTCCCCTTTGTACCTTCCGAGAACGAAAATATCCCAAAGGAGACACCTTTTAGAAATGGCATCGTGCAGGCTCTTTTTTTCATGATAGTTGCCAACCCTTACACAGGGTTAGTCTGGGCTTGTCTGTGAATAATTAGCAGGTAAAAGGCCCAGTTTGTTCTGATGTTGAAGTACAGCAACAGTGGGTTACATTACAGCAAATACCAGTTTGTAGTACCTACAATGCCTGTTATTTTTGCTACGCTGAATCTCCTGTGTCAAACAGGGCAGAACATAGTAGGTAATGTCCCTCACTTGTCATTTTTAGAGTGTTAGGAAAGGTGTCACGAATCAAAAGTTTTGAGCTGCATTTTTGTAACAACTCTGTTTGCCTTCCCCTTTAATGCACTACTTCCTGAGTGTGATAGAGACCTGGATATTTTTAACAACTTCTTTCTCCTACATCTTCCCTCTTCCATAGCTCCCATTCTCCAAGGACCCCTCATCCTTCTGGCTGAAGGGTGCCCAAATTTGCTCAGAGACCAGCAGTTCTTTTTGGAGGTCGGGTTCAGGGAGCACTGTTGCCTGATGTGGTGCTCCAGCTATGTGGGCTGAGCAAACTAAGCTCACTGGCCACACGGGTGTAGGCATAACAATTTCTGTACAGAAGCAAGGCAACATTTAGGTCACTGCTGATAACACATTTTCCTGTGGAGCAGTTTTTTTTAGTGGAAGAAGTTTGGTTTGTTAAGATGGAGACAGTTTATGGGGGTATGGTGGCTCCAGACAAACTTTTGAAAAATCCAGGTAGGCTTTTTGACCAACTTGTTTACCTGTTGGCTTGACACCCTGTCAAGAGTGCCTATCTACTGTTGTCTCCTTCTGGCCAAGTCTGCTGCACCATTTGCTACCTCCCTTCTTGGAGGTTGTTCTTAAATTTCCATTCAAGAAACATTAGCATTCTTTACTTTTGTTACGACCTGCAGAAATTTTTCCTTCCCAAAAAGTTATATTGTTTCCCCTGACATGAACCTGTCTGCACCACTCTACCTTTGACCTTGTTTGAAAGTTTCTTTGCATCAACCTTAATGTGCTTGTGGTCCCATATAATGGTTTATCCTTGGAGCTTTCCAGCTTCAATTTTATTTCAAAGTTCTCTGTCCCTCATGCTTCATTTAACTTCAGTATTTAGCAAAAGCTTGGATTTTGAACCTTTAGGCTTCAGAATAACTGAAATTAAGATTGTGAATTTAACAACACTGCCATAGTGTTTGCCTACTGAAGTCAATATTCTGAATTAATTTGGCTTCTTTACCTACAAAATCTTTCTTCTTACAGAGGGTCAAGTATTTGAATTAAGGTTTCACTTAGACCAACACAATGGTGATGGAGATTATTTGGCCTTACAGCTATAACTTATTTATTTGGCCCACTGTGCCAGCTTGGTTACCTTGGCAGAGCGACCCATTTTGGCACTGAAAATGGGCTGTAGAAGTTCTATAACATTTTCAGCCTCTGAGACAGTGTGAGCAGAGCTCAGAGATACTGAGAGCACACACAGAAGGGGAAAAGTACTGGTGTTTCTAGGCTGTTTCTGTTCACTTACTAAATAAATAATTTAAAACTTCAAGGCTTTTTGTCAGATCAAAATTTCACCTAAGCTAAACAATTACATGCATATAAGAGAAAGATTGTATATAAACAGACATGCCTGGCATCAGAGCTTGAAAGAATCTTTCAATATGTTCACAAAAGCACATGCAGACAGAAAAACATGCACACATGCAGACGTACGTGCATCTGCACACACACACTTCTTCAGGGTACAACTGTCACGCACATTTGTTTGAGGTTTTATGGGTCTCAGAAAATTTTACAAAATCAAAAGAGAATACAGCAAAGTGATTCACATTTTTCAGACACTATTTTGCTAAAGTCATATATTCACTTTCTGAACAAACACTCTTTCCATCTCAAGGGCCTATTATGAGGGAAGGAGGGGAGGCGAGGGGGGAAAAAAAAGTAGAGAAAAGGCAGTGAAGACTCCAGTACTATTAACTTAACTTGAAACTGAGTGATACTGAATTTGTGATGTTCATACATATTTCTGTGCAAATGAGATCAAAAAAAGAAACAGTAAAAACACTGGAATAGGGATTATTTGTTAAATTTTACTGTAAAGAGTGACTGCACATTTGTGTCTCTCATAAACTTCTCTGACATAAAATAACTAGTGTTCCTGGAATATTTCAGTTTACTAAAGACATTTCACTGCTGAGCACAGCTTTTTTTTTTCTCCTCTTTTTTATTTTCCCTCCTCCCTCTTTCTTTTTGAGTCTGACATTAGGATAAAACCCCAGTGATTAGCTTCGTTGCCGGCAACAAGCCTGATTCTTTAATGTAGCTGCTCTGCTCCTTAGCTTTGTTTTCATTATTATTTGCATTGTGCAGCAGATGACTAAGAGATAGTCAAAAGATCAAAGGTTTCCTTTGATGGTTTATATCATGGATCCCTGCTGTATTAAAAAGGATCTCAGGTCAGGACATTCTTGTTCACACGCAGATCTGAACAAGGGGCTGCACAGGGTGATCAAACTGGATGAAGGCTGAAAACATCCATCAAAGAACTGACCACATTGGCCCAAACAGAAGAGGAGGTTCTACCTCCATAACCATGACATTAACTAGTGACAGATGTCTCCCCGTGGCTGCTGCTTTGATGTGTCAAGACTAAGGAGAACCAGAGAACACGGAAAGGTTATGCTTTCCACAGTACTCTAGAACTGTTTTATTAAGAGGAAAAAAAAAAATCATAATCTGTAACAAGCAATTTCTAAAATCAAAGGATTTTTGTTCTTCACAGGAGAGCATACAGATAGGCCCATTTTACCAAGCCACATAATGTTCAGGTCACAATATATATCTCTTATACAGTGCATTTAAACTTGCAGACATTTAGTAAACAATATTAAACTAGTCATCGCAGCATCTATGTGAAGTGAAGTACTATCATGTACAGAAGGGAGATGGAGATGTTGATACCAGAAGCAAGGCCTGGCCTACAGTAGGTGGGCTGGTCCAGCTTGTCCACTTCCCATACTTAAAACTCCTGGCTGAAGACTAAAATGATTTTGTGTGTTTCTTTGTGTTTGTGAGAGTGATGACACTTTTATACCATTTAGGATATACCAGGCGAGAATTGCTTCTGCAGCAGGCCTGTCAAAACCTCTGCACTAAGCACGACACTTGTTCAGTGAGTGCTGGCACTCCTCTCTTGTGAGGTGTCCCACCAGTGTGCAGAACAGAGTGACTGCCGCTCTCCTCTGTGACTCATACACCAGATATAGCAGCCCAGCTTGATTTAGAAACCACTGCCCAGATGAATTTCGGTCGCAATTTGATGGAGCAGGGAAGAGACTGCAACCTGAACTGCGCCAAAAGGGTGAGGCCAAGCAAATCCTGTGCAGAAGGGAGCCTACCCCAGTGCTGAGTGTGGTCATTTCCCTACCCTACAGCCCAGAGCATAACTTCCTCCAGCACATGATTTGCATGCTGGGTTTCCCATCACACCAAAGAAGGTGCCACTTCCTCCTGCACTGAAAAGACACTTAGTTGTAAGGACTGCCCAAACAACCTACACCCGTTTCTTGACCAATGAAAGCAACAAGAAATCCCAGCTTTTTGTGCCAGGCAATATATGTTTACATTGGGACTTTTGCCACGGTAAGTACTGTCAAAAATAATCTCATGCCTCTAAAGAACATGAACCTATCATTAAAGCTTTAAGTGTGTAATTGCCCTAAATTTTAGAGACCATCTCCAGCTGCCATTACTTGCAACAGCAGCATGGCTGATAAACACCTCAAACAGTAGGATTCAGCTCTGGAAACATCACATGAAAAGAGGTTTCTAACCTGAAGTAAGTGCTGTGGCCACCTCCCTCATGCTAGTAAGACTTCTCTTTCACAGCAGTGAGCTTACAGCACTTCCATAGCCCTCATGGCACTCCCGAAGACCAGTTCGTTTTGCCTAGCCTACCATCTGTCTTATGATGCTACAGAGGAAGCCCTGTTGACAAATTTCACTTGGATATTTAGACTTCAAAAGTTAAGCAAAAATGAATCCCATGATAATGCACAATAGCTTTCCACTGTGCAGCTGATGTCAGAGCATGGATTTTAGAAAGAGTATTGGCTTCTGGTTTTGTATTTCTTCAACAGTTCTCACTGAGATCATCCCAAATTGGTCTCCTTATCAGAATTCCCCTGGGCAGTTTTCATGTTTCAAGTAGCATGCATCTCACAGTATCTTTGAGATGGCTTGCTCAATTGAGTTATGTTCTGTGCCTTTACAAAAAGCTACAACAACCCTTCCCAACTGACGATGTAGTCAGCAGATGCAAAACTAGAAGAATCTGAAAATTAAAGAGGAAGTTTAAATAGAAAGCCCGTTGCTGAGCAGCTTTATAGGAATATGTATAAGAAGGTCTATGTTCCTAAAAATATGAAAAAGCAACCTTCTCCAACAATCATCACAGCCAGCTTCTCCTGTTGGACTGTGGGGGATACCAAGCAGCAGAAGCCTCATGATGTGAGTGTTTATGAAGTAATGGAAAAATTCAAGTCTTAATCTATAGACTGCTTAAGGAAGCTTTTGCACTAATATCAATATTACCTGGATTAGCCTGATAGTTACTTGACTTAAATTCCAAAAACCTGACAAGCTTAAAGCCCAGATTTTAGCTGTCCTCCTTCTCTCTACTGAGAAATTACCTGCCATTGTAACACATTTTTTTCTCTCTTCTCAGAACATCAGATATCCAGTACCTGTAACAGAGAGTTATTTCTCTGTCAGTTCCAGTCTTTGGCTGGTGGAAAAGTAGAGGATATTCTGTTTTGTTACCTGTGAACTTTTGCATATAATGCCTTGATTTCCAATATGATCACTTTTTTAAATGCCAGTTAGGAATCATGTTTTGAAACACTTATTCACAACAGTGAGTGTCTATGTAAAAGTTTTAGTGGTGACAGCATGGATGCTTGTAAACTAGAAAAAAACCCCACAATTTAGTCTTGAAGGCGTTGTTTTTAAGGGACTGTTTGTTGTGGGTCTCCTGTTCAAGTCCTCATCTAAAATGGAAGCCTTTGCTTGATGGCTCAATCTACTAGAAATTTTTAGATTAATATTATCTATTTACTGATGATGTATTGTGAAAAATAATAAGGCTAGTATGCAGTATTCTGGCACAAAGTATGCTTGTGAGCTCCTTTTTTTGTTGTTGAATGTAGGCGCCGGAGTTACACTGCTGCTTGCAGAGAGAATGCCTGGCAAAAATGTGAGGGCAAAAGCACATTTGTGTATGCACAGGCTACATCCCAGCCTGTCAACAACTTGAAATAACATGCAAATAGGTGCCAGTACATCTATCATTCTGTTTATTGTCTTTACTCACTTTCAGTTTGACTTCTCATACAATTCTGGCTCTAAGCAGTTGATGATAAACACCACTGGACTACTGGATTTTGTTTCCCACCAACATCACATCTTTATCTTTTGGAAAGGTTGATGAAATACAAACAGTATAAGAAAAACTTTACTGGCAAGGGCCTCTGTGTCTTGCTACACCAGAGCAATGTACTATGGTTGCTTTGTATCTGTTGCATAAAGTTTGTTTGAGTGACACTCTGACAAATGGTCTTTTTAGCACTGAAACTTAAACAAGGAGTGGATTGAATAAAATCACAACCTGGACTGACTCAAAATGACATATCAGGACCATTTTTCAGTGGTCAGTTTCCTGATGGCTGAATTAACTGCAGTTTTATCTTGCTCTGTATTAGCTGGTTTACCTCACTTTCACCAAATTGCTTTCTTATCATCATAAACACTACTGAATTACTGTAAACTGCCAAAGTGGCAGAACTCTGCTATCCAGTCCCTGGGTGCAATCACTGGATTTTCCTCTCTCAGTTGTCCATTGTATTTGAAATCACCTGAAGAGAAAGAAGCCAACAAAACGATATTTTCTCTTGAATTTCCCAAACTCTTACATATGGTAACAACTCTGTTTTCAAATGCTTGGTTATGAATTTTGATGAACAAACATATGCCAGACAAACACAGGGCAGAAAAACAGCTTTGCTCAATCTTCTGACAAGTTTAGGTGGCTTAAAAAAACCAACACATTTCTGTGCAGGCCTCTCCATTAATTTTGTAGTTGCCAACATGACATCCAGAGGAGACTGAAGGAAAGACATTGAGACTCTCATGGATGGGTTGAAGGGCCTTGCAATTGCTCTCTTCCGAGGGTAAGAAGTCTCATTGATGAGAGGCATGAGAGGGCAGGATATATGATTCTGCAAGTTAGGGATGAACTGTAAGTCTTAATCATGTCCTATTTCAAAGCAAGTACAAGGCACCCAGCCAAGATGCACCGAAAGATTTCACTGGTCAGTAACATGTGAGAGAAAAATCCCTTAAAGAACATAATGAAGAGCCCAAAGACAATCACACAGCTTCTAAGAAATACAAGAAAACGTCTGATTTTTAAAAGGCCTGAAATTGTTAGCCTTTCCTCCTTAACACCTTCACCAGAGAAAAGAGGGTCCTTCTGCTCAGGAGAAAGAAAAACAATATCTAAAATTTCTCCTGCCTTTTCAGTAACTAAGATTAACCATTGCACTAACTTTGTGACCCATACACATGCATTGATTTTCTGATAATCACAGACCTATAAGAACTTAACCCCTTTGCCACTGTTGTTACTGGAACACAGAGGAAGATAAAGATGAGTCAAGACCCCCTGAAAAGTATGATGTGATCTTATTCCACTCTATGTTCCTGAATCCATCAGAAGCTTTCTCCTGAATCTCCACGTTTTCCCAAATTGTCCCTTTCAAAGGGAAAACAAGAGCCATGAAAAGTAACCAGAAGACAAAACTCTTTGTGTTGATTGATTGGAAGCTGTCAGATTTTGGGAAATAGCAGTTTGTGTCCCCAGCTTCAATTAATTTCACTTGGCTTTAGCTGTAACACTGCTTCTGTCCCCTTCCCTTGTTGCAGAAGCTCAGAGCTAAGAGAAAAGAACATGTATCCACAAGGAAATATCAGTTTTGCTTCAGTCAATAACGTATTGGGACCTGGCAGGAATAAGTAAGCAGGTGTGTGTAGATATGATTCACAAGCAGCTTACAAGAAGCTATCATTAAATGTGTAATAATAGCACAGTACTGGCAAAATGAGACAACCAGAACAGTCAAGGATACAGAATTTATAGACTAGTGCTTTATGCACAGTCCTTGAACTATGCTTTCTAGGTTGGCTCTCCAACAATTTTGTACTGTCAGTTCTGCCATATGGTGCCCACATTTTCCTGGGATCTGGAAATACAAAGTAACTATAAAAGCTCCAGGAGCGAGTGGGACAGGATGTTCTACACCCACCATTTGATATTTATCAGTGTTCAATAGGACCAGAGAGGAAGTGGTTATTGAGAAATAGGGCTGCCTGGGCCGCTGATCTCCACTTGGACTATGGCAGTCTTTTTCAACAGGTTTGTGAGTCACCAGCAAACAAAAGAATTTGAAAGAGATCTTGTTCTTCTGAGGGATTTGTCCCTAGAGGTAGCAGAGAGTGGGATGGCAGGTGCTACACAGTCACCCACCCTTGTAACACTTCACGATGATTCTTCCTGTGCATTTTCCAGCCTGTTTTTGAGCAACAGGAACTAAAATCCAGCTGGCGCAGACCAGTAGAGCGCTAGTAAAGCTGTGACCTCAGTAGACGTTAATATATGTTCTTAGTAAAAGTTCCAGGTGTATCTCTTTATACTAGAAAAAGTTGAAACTGTTCTTAAAAATGTGTCAAGGAACCTTTCTATGAGCACTCGATTTACCTGCTCTGGTTCAAGTAGGAAAGGCTTAATATCACTTGTGTAGACTGTTTTCTTTCTAAACATGAGGCTTTCTGAGCTGCGCCTTGTCAGCTCCTGAAATGTGAGAGTGGAAAATTAGCATCTTTTCATTATACTGATTTTAGGATGCTGGCACTTTATTGAGGTTCCTTGTTTTCAAGAGTGGGAGCCCCAAATGCCACCCCACCAAGCAGCCTGGCTGCCTGAGCACAAGGTGGGTATGGTACAGCCTTGGGTCAGCTCATGGGAGAAAGCTCTTGGTCCTTTCACCCACCAGCTGCTCTTACACCCAGGGTCCTTGCCTGAGCTGTGCTATGCTGTGGCTTCACCACAGTGCTGTGGCTGTGCCCACTCCTGCTGCTTCCTGACATCAGAGTGCTTCTCCTGCTTTCCCTTTTTAGTTTCAAGAGCGCGGCTCATTAAACTACGGTCATGCTAGAATCAGACTTCAACCGCTTTGCAGAGTAATCCAATCACGCGCTCCGTGAACTGATATTTCTATCTGCATTGCCATCTTCATTCAGTGACTTTATCTACATCTCCTGGTCCCTTGTGTAGACTGCTTGTTCCAAACCTTCCTTGTCACAACTTTTTTGACCTTTTTGACTTATATACTTCGGCAACTGTCTCCTCACCTGCCACTCTGAGACATTTATAGAATTATTGAATGGTTTTCATTGGAAAAGACCTTTAAGATCATGGAGTTGGATCATTAACTTAGTACTGGCCAGTCCACCTCTAAATCATGTCCCTAAGAACTTCATCTATACATCTTTTAAACACCTCCAGGGATGGTGACACAACCACTTCCCTAGGTAGCCTGCTGCTATGCCTGACAACTCTTTCCATGAAGAAGTTTCTCCTAACATCCAATCTAAACCTCCCCTGGTGCAACTCCAATCCATTTGTTTCAATCTCCTTGTTGTTCCCTGGATTGCTGCTCCTCCTTGCCCCTCTACCTGCCGTGCATAACCGACAAGACAAGAAAATCATCATAGCACCATACCTGTTTCCTTCCATGGAAGACTCAGAAGCCTGTGCATCTCTCTATTGAGGCCTGCCTTAGCACCCAGAAATCAGTGAGAGTGACCACAATCTTGTTTTCTGAGGTGACCTAGATGAAAAACTAATGTTCCCATTTTGAGGCTGAGAAAAAAGAAAAGAAAAAAGCATGACCCAGCTACCCAAGTGGCAACTCTGCCAGAACACTGGGGACAATATCTTCAGAAAACTTCTGTGACATACCCAATAGGTGTCAACCATGTGCCACCTGAATTCACTCCCATACTCAACACAATAGAAATCGGACTGGATGCAGAACAAGGAAAAGTGCTTGGGCCTTACTGTAGGTCATTTCCAAATTTATGATGTGCTATACACCTTGTACATAGCAAGATAGAAAAGTCACCATTGATAAGTTGAATGGGAAGGGTAGAAATAATAGTGCTGTACCATTTTTAGACTTCAGCAATGCGAAAGGTAATTTTTAATTCCTCTCTTTTCTGTTCTGGAAAGCTGTGTGCCAAAATGGGTTAGATAGGGATGAACAATAAAACCAATGAGTAATCTATACTGGTTAATCTGCCTGACTGGGAGAGCCTGTGGCTGAAGCCAGGGATCTGAGTCTCTGCCAAGCAGTTGGGATTTATGTCAGCTGTCTGGTCTAGAGTTGCATCAGGACCACAAAAATTTGCCTGATTTGAAGTGTCTGGGCTGAAGGCTCGCCACAGCAACACAGATGGGCCTGCAAGGGTTGTGGAGAGAGGTTCCAGGCAGACCGAAAACAAAGATAGCACGTGAAAAACTCTGTGGGTTTTTACAGAAAATAACATAGCTGGAAGGATCTTACGGGTTTAAGTGATTTCTAGGTTATTGCAATTGCTGAATAAGTATTTTATAACTCAAGAAACACCAAGAAAGACAACCAAGTAACATCCAGTGCTGGGACACCCGTCTCAGGTTTTGGGTAAAACTCTCCCCCAAATAAGGAGCCATCATAATACATATTCATTTGAACATGCACATCTCCCTCTAACAGACAGATACTTTAGAATTTCTTTGGATAAAGCCAGGCTTGTAAGGTTAATTCCCTTGAAAAAGCTTTTGTTAAAGACAAAGGAGAGGATCCTGTAGGATCAAAAAGGAAAGCTATGTTTTGGCTAGAACTTCCAAATATCAGAAAGGTATACTTTCCCAGTTACGCACGTGTGGCAGCTTCCAGTTTAACTACATCTTTGGCAGCTTAACCTACCCCTTGGATGTGATAGCTGGGCTTGCTGTACAAGGATAGAGTGATAATTCATCTGTTTGACATTAAAAATGCCTATATGCTCTATCAGTCAAATCATTGTCCCATTCAACTCTTTCTTCATGATTTTGGCAATTTTTGCATATTTCACCTGCCAATGTATATTATATCTGACTAGTTTTCAATGCTGCAAATACTGAGGGCAAACCTTATTTTAATGTAGAAGTAACAGGCCCTGAAAACTCCCTGCAGCTGATGAGGTGTGACACATAACACCAGCAACATGGCCCAGCTTAGATCTTGAAATGCATCCTGTGGTCTGCTGAACAGAATGTGAATTTGTTGTATGCCTGAAAAAAATTGAATAGATTCTATAGGATCTATCAGACACAATGAAAGAGCCACTGAAAGACAACATGTACTTTGCACAAGCTGGTTGTTGTTGAAGCACCTCCTTTAAGGTATCCACAATCTATGTCCCCAGCACAATGTTATGTGGTGCTGCACTGATAGTGTTTGCTGGTTTCTGCATTATTTCAAGAATATTTTTTGGTATATATCTTAAAATAGTTGTCTCAAAACCTAGAAAATACTACAAGTGAAAAGTTTCGGTTTTGCATATGTAAATCCACAGACTTCTGTGGTTTCGGAGCATACTTTTTTGAAGACAGTTCTTACAACTGTCCTCAGAATGGCAGCTAATTATTTTCTCTCATTTCACAAGTACCATAGTCCCAGATTTAGCTACAGTTTCAGGATGAGACATGGAAGAAACTGCAGAAGTACAAAAATAATACAGCAAGACTATTAATTCTGTTTATCCATCTAGAACATCCTGAGAGGATGACAAAAGTCTTGGAACTCCATTAATTTTAATTCAGCAGCACTTTTTCAGTGCAAATATATGTATGAATACAGAAAAAAATAGAATGTTGAGTGAATCACTTATTGTAACTACCTTAATACGTGATGAGATTTCGTGCTGGTGCAACATTTCATCTGCTTGTGACAATCCCATGAGAAACAAAAAAGGTACATGTAGGCTTAGACAAAGCTGCATAGCTTGCTGTATTTTGAACATATACAGTTCAAAATCGATAACAGAAAAACTGTGCAACCCTTCATCCTTACTGTAGATCATAAGCCAAAATCAAACCAAAATGAACTCAATGGATGCAAAAGGTTCTATGCAAAGTGTTTCTTCTAGAACACTGCAGACATTTTCAGAACTGTAGAGGTTTGTGGGCATCTACCTGGTGACTTTCTGGTTCAATAAACCGTGCCATATAAATAATCCAGTTTAAAATTTAAAATGAGAGTCTAATGCTATATGACCAACCTAATTTAAAACTCCATTTGTAATAACTTTGTAATTAATAAAATAGGCTTTTTAAATTAAGAAATTGATTTAAATGTGGTTACTGATTTATAGGCATTCTAACTTAGAGCCAAAATGTTTTTATTTTGTTTGCCTGAATTTACACCAAAGGTCAATTAATACTGGTGAAATCAAAGTCATTGTAATTTTGAGAGACAGAATCTATAAGAGGTCGTATTTGGGATCATAAAATGCATTTTAATCCACTTCCATATTCTTGTTAATTTTAATTATTTTTCCTTGGACTGCATGTTGGTAAATCCTAAATGCAATTCTAAAGGTATTCATGCAGAATTTATGATTTATCTCAGTTTTCCCTAGCAGAGTAGTGGTGTGACACAGTATCAGAACACTTACTCTCCTGTTGGAGAAAGGCAGAGGAGGGAGATCTCTGTGTCTGGTTTTGGCATAGAAGAGGAGATATGTTTTCACTGTCCTGCCTTTTATTTGCAACGTGTTTTTTTCCTCCTTGCAGCTGAAGCCCTTAACAAAAGGGAAAGAATGAAACGAGACAAAAAAGCATCTGCTCTGCATGGAATTGGGCCAGTTCAGTCAAGTTTAAAGACTCTGAATCATTTGAGGGGTGTGAGACTGGCAATTTACTAATGACTACAACTTATTAAAAAGGCATGAAAAGCTCCCTAATTACATATTTGGATGCTAAGTAGCCATTCTCAGCTTCAGAGACAGCATGACTTTCTCTCCCAGTCTTGTCCCAGACCACACATTAAAGAAAACAGGCATCATAAAGGGTCAGGCATTTTAGACGCTAGGAACTAAAATATTGTAAAAGAGTTAACAAAACTCTTATTTGAGGCTTTAGGCTACTCTCTGGTTTAACTCGTACTGAAGGCTAAAATATTTTGGTCATCTTACAGAATATCCAGTTATAAATATGTAGTAAATTTCCCTGAATTTACTATATATCCTAAATCTTTCAAAAGCAACATGGTATATGAATCCCAGGCACCTTTTCTACCCTACCAGGCTAAGAACATGTGATCATTAGTTTTAAACATCTATTACACTGAAAAATTCAAACAAATCCTGAAAAGCTTACGAACACAAAATCAGACATTCAAAAGTTTGGAAGTGCCAGGATGAATGTTGACCACAGCCTTAATTCAGCTTCCTTGTGGGTATTAATTATGAGAGAGGCTTTAATTACATGATCATATACTGTTTTTTTCCACAGGAACTCTGCCTCATTTAGTGCAAAAGTTCAATGGGGCTCAGTGCAGGAAAATCTATTTACCATTCCTATTATACAAATTACTCAGTGCCTTTATTTATTGCACATCATCCAAAGCCAGCACTAAATAGAAAATTATTCATTTCTTCCTGAGTGTTGGGTTTTTTTCATGCTTTTTTTTTTTTCTTAAATAATGTATTGACCTAATGTTTGACTGCTCCACAAACGTTCTTAAATTTATCTGCGAAAGACATCCCTGAAAGATGAAACTAGAGTTATTGCAGGTCCCAATTTTCCAGGATTTACTCTTTTTCCTCTCTATCCATGAGGTAAAGCAAATATTTTCTGGAAATGAAGGATTAATTGTGCATGCACTGTACAGCTGAATTGTGCAAAACTGCACATTGCACACAGTCCAGTATAAGCTGTATGTGTTGGGTTTGCAGTGTGTGAGCAAACCACCTATTCATACCTGCCTAGCACACAGATACAAACCAGCCCTTTTCGGACATATCCAACCCCAGGCAGAAGCATAGTGCACTCATTTTGTCTGTTTTACAGGAAAGGAAATGATGTACAGATAGTAACAGTGTTGTCAGAAAAGGAGAGTTTATTCAGTGCATTGCTACTGGCTACAAAATTTAAAATAAAAAAATTCCCCACCAAGCAAGCACACAGATAAAATCAACAACTGTCTCTGCAGCAAGCATTTAAATACAATGTATGTGTAAAACCCAAGCAAAATTAAGATGATACTGTATATTTGTATCAATGGCTCTGCAGCCATGTGAGTACTTACTAGACATTTATTTTTTTTGCTGGACATTTATTTTTTTTGCTGGAAAAGGAAGAGTAGGGGGGTAACTGCCAGGCAGTTCTCCTAACATTGTCAGGAAAGTTGTCACTGCAGTTCAGGAATTTTGCAGAGTCTGCAGAAATTTTCAGTTTTCCCAGAAAATCTAGACCTTGTCAGTCATAGAAGTCATATGACATAGAGGTGGAGCAATGAGATGGGGCTGAGCTCTCACTGAGTAGAGAGGAGTCACATAAAGAACCCAGTCATTCAGGCACAAACCAAAGACTACACTCATTGTTCTGGAGAATGCTTCAGTAAACTTGAACCAAAGCCATATACTATTAAACCAACAGGGGCATAAACACCAAGTTCTGTTTCAGCTGATAGAAGAACAATGAAGAAATAATAGTACAACTCACAAGTGTTGTAGGAAAAAAGGGTAAAGATTATAAAGGTATTTTTATTCTTGGCTGACACTTCTATCAACCCACGCCAAAAATCACAAGAAAAAGAATAGTTGCTTTCCTTTATCCACATAAAAGGATGCTGTGCTGAACAGTACTTAAGAAAAATGATCAGATTGTGATTATATAACCCTAGCATGAACTTGGTGACCAGTACAGTCATGTCAAATTAGGATGCATTATTCAAGCAGCAGGGAAGGATGAAAGTGTTTACCATCAGATATAAAAACCCCTGCACTTCCCTTTCTTCTAACCTGCTCTTCTTTTTCCGTCACTAGCTATGTTGGTGGGCTGGTTCACTTACTCTACCAGCTCTCCTTCAAAAACAGAGAAATTATCAGTAACAGATGGAGGTGGTAACTGGAAAGACATCCAGTCATTATTTCACCAGAAGCTTCTATCTTCTCCCTCTGTCAGGAAGCTGGTCCATTTCTTGCTCCTCTCATCCACAGTTCTCTTTTCCTTCATGTCAAGGTCCCAATTCTGATTTTTTACCAGGGGCTTCTTCACCTGACCCCATTCTCACTTTCTTATCATCTGTTTTAAACTTCCTTTCACTAAAATGCATAGCATTTTGCTCATCAATGCCTAGATCACACCCTATCACTTTCTTTTTTTTTGTAATCAGATTTTTAAAAATGAAAAGGCAATGAAATGAATGAAATAAACTCCGTTGAACTGCATGGATGAAGCACAAGCTGAGGCTAAAGCAGTCATAAGCAAAGTAAGTTCTTAGATGCAGTTTAACTATGTCTAATTAGTATAATGCAAAGCAACTGTTGTATTATTCAGGTATATTTTGTGCACAGCTATTCCCACTGCCTGAAAATTACTGAGCACATCACAACAACTAGCAAGTTTAATTTTTTGACCAGTTTACAGCTTGGAAAAAGAACAAAATTTATGCTCCCAAGCCCCACAAAACCAGAGTGCAAAGCCCAGCTTCAGTATTATTGAATGGACCACCACAGCACTTGTTTACATCCCATATGAATTTATATCATACAGTGTTTACCCTCCATCTGAAGACAACAGTTAAGAGTTTGGAAAATTCAGTTAAATATCTTCAGCAATATTTAAATTCTCTATCAAAAGAGTTCAGATTGTCTTTTCCATTAATCAGTCATTAACAACAAAATATGGAAGAGATAGTTATCTGCCTTGATACTATGGAATTACATGTGGACATGTGCACAGGCACATATAGATTCAAACACATACACAGAGGAATATTTTCACCTGCCTTTTCGTAGCAGGAACCTGTCAGTAGAAATGAGCTTTTCAGGCTTTGGGTAAACATTTTACTCAGATTATGTGGTTGCTTGATTGTAGAAGTGAGACAAAATACTTTCAGTTGCACGGATTAGCTCCCTCTTGCATGCCTTTACGAGATTCACTGGCTTAGTATATGCTAAATTAGTATATGCTAAAAATCAAAGACAAAATTGCATCCCTTTCAAGGACAAGTAATGTGGTGGACCAGGGACATCATCATGTTACTAGAGAGCTGAAGCACTAGTTCTGTTAAGGATATTGCAATACAACTGTAGCTTCTCATTTACTTTTCTTAATAATACATCCAAAAATCTGAACCATCAAAACAAAAGACTATTTCTAGAATGAAATAGCATTCAATCTTCCTCTGCACTGATTCATGCACTCATCCCAACTGTCTGGCTTCTCCCTGTGCACTCTCAAGGGTTGGACTAGATGATCTCCAGAGGCCCCTTCCAAACCCAACAATCCAATGAAAGAAATTCAGGGAATTATTTTGAGAACTCAGCTTAAATTCCTGCTGAAAATGACTCTGAGAAAAGGCATCCCTCCCTCTCCTTGGTCACAGGCAGGAGTCTTGGTTCCTAACTCCTACACATGGCCTGTTGGCACAGCACACCTTTTTCAAGGGGAATCGGGATGTGTGAGGCCATGCTATAAAGAACATGGAGTATGTGTTCATCTTGCATCATTTTGAAAGCCAGAGGATGCTTACAGGCAAACCCACCCTCTCTTAACTCTGAATGTGAGTTTGTTTCATTGAGAGGAAACCTACCTACCCCTGAGTTTTTCAGAAACCTTTCAGAATCCTTAACATTGCACGCCAACATCTAACATTTCAGCATATCCTTCTCTTTATAACAACAACAGTAGAAACTAGCAACTGTTCCTGAACCCAGAAACAGTCTGTCATCTGTTTGGAACACACTCCTCTTTCAGGAACGTTTTTGTGTTTTTTCTTATTTATTCTACAGAAGCTCTTTGTGCAGTCAGTGACACATAGTAGACTTGTGCACTTGACTGCTTCAGAGAGAAATCACACCCTACCTGTGAGAGAAGGGAGAGCAGTGCATATCCAATGATTGAGCCTGAGCATTTCTAGCTGGAAAGGTAGCCCCTAATTGGCCAGGCATAAAGAAAATCTTACCCGCAATCTCATCCTTCTCACTCTCACCTTTTTTTTTTTTTTGTACTTGCAATGCTTTTCTTGGCACCCCCTGACATTCCACCAGACTGACAGCTGAGCAGCACCTCGCTAATGTATTACCTGATTACATTAAGTACTTTCACATGTGGAATTTTGCACATCCAGTATTCTACCAGTGATGGTAACAAATAGGGTATTAATTAACAACACAGTGATTAAAGACTTACGATTCCGACATCTGTAATAAATGTTCAGAAGATAGTGCCCTTCCATCAGGGATTTGTAAATCAGGGTGCTTGCAAAATGAGCTCTGCTCTTTCTCAGCTCATTGCCATTCGCTGAGTACTAACAAGGTTAACAAGGCAGAGCTGAAGCATTTGAATCAACCCTTACTTTTTCAGAGGACTTAATGAATCATGAGCAGACTATTCGTATCATGTGTTTTGCAGCAATAAGGGGAAGTTGATTAAGCAGTTTACTTACCCTACAGTGTATGAAAGTCACAGTATATCAGAGGGAACCCAATCAGTTACATGAGAAATGTTTTTATTTCCTTCTCAACGTTCAATTTGATTATCTCATTATGTTTCACCACACTTTGTCTAACTTAGCAATTTGCTTCTAGATCATTTCATTCTTCCTTTTTTGCTCACCACTAAAACACAGTGACAGGTCAGATGGAAATTCCTTCTCCAATAGGCCTTCAGTTCAAAGATGAAGTTGATTAAAATGTCATATATGTAACAAAAATGTTGGCATTCAGTCAAAATCTGACAAATTAGTTACAGCTCGTCTAATCCACATTCAACTATAAAACATGATTTACAAAATGCGCTCATCTAACAAAGAGTATTGGATTTCTTACTGAATTCCTTCTATTTGACACTCTTATAATATGCAAACATATATGGATTTCATTTTTTTATTTCCTTCCTAATAGAATATTTCAACCTGTTAATGTATACACAAATCCTGGTAATCCTGAAAGCTGTTTGGTCTTTATTTTTCTTCCAAATTATATTTTCTCTATTTTTTTTTTCCATTTTTCTTTAAGCTACACACATCTTTGTGCCTGGATTTACAAGAGAATTCAAGAAATGAAAATGGCACACTGTCTCAAAGAAAACAGGGGAAATAGGCAGAAGACCAAGTTTGTAAAACTGTGTTTTTAAATCGAAGTTATTAACCTCCTAGTCATTCTTAAAGTTCCCCGGAGAAATGGTTAAAATGGACCCCCCATCATGATATTAAAGGTAAAGTCGGCAATAGCTAGGGACACTCACAGAAAGGTATTTCAGATTTTTTTTTTTTCTAGTGCTTCTACGAAGTGAAGATTGTACAAATCCTGAAACTTTAGCCTCACAGAAAAACAAGTGCCTTTGTAGGAAAACTAAAGCTAGAATGCATCTGTTACGGCCATTTTCAGATTTGTGTCCTGTGTACAATGGAGATGTGAAACTCAATCTGTGACATTAATGGGATCAAATGGTGATGCTTAATCCTATGGAAGAGGCAGAGACCATTTGAACACCCTCTTGAACCTTCATGGCTCTTGCTAAGGTCTTGACCTTTATCTTGTTACAATACAGTTTGCTAACTAAAGGCATCTTATTTCTCTCTATGTATTGCATTAAACTAGATCCATATTAGTTTCCCTGTCACGTGATATCAGATTGAAGAATGTGTGACAAGCAAAAAGTTCCTCCTTTTTTTCCAGGAATTTTGATCTTTTTAGTGCTACTAATTTTCAAGGGAAAAAAATACCAATCACACATCACTCTATTTTTCAAGATAAACCATGGCCTAAACCAGGGTTTTTTCTCTCAGAACAGACACCCCCTTCTTTATGGTGGGACCAACTATATCCCAAAAACCATATTTTAATTCGCACAAAATGAAAAAAGACACAGTAATTGAAGTGGTCACTTAGAGAAACCTGTTTATGGCACTAATACACTTGGATTAATCTAGGAAAGCTAGCTATGAAAATTGGTGTAGCAGAGAATGCCTCTTGCTGCAGCCATTTCTGCCAATAGTGCCTCTTACATGTATGCACCAAACCAAAGGCCACGGAAGGTATTAAGCCTTAGGAATTGAGCTTTGACTAAACAATAGTTTTGCTAAGGAAGTTGACTGAAGTTTAAGATAACTCCTTCTCCAAATGTCTCTTCAGCAGGCAGATCTTTAGCAAATGGAAAATTCCTAGACACAAACTAACCAGACAGGAAGCTATGGGTGAGGGAAGAAAGGGGGTGAGAAGCACAGGGGGTTTCTGTAAGGAAGGCAGAGAGGCTTGGATTACATGAGGTACCTGCCAAAGTTAAGCTTAGCCAGAACATATCCACAGTTCAGAAGTCAAGAGGGCGCTGTAGAATAAAGATCATGGGCAATCTTTATCCAAATAATGCTGGTGAGCGGTGAGAAAAATGAAGTAAGCACTCTCTATGGTTTGTTATTTTTATGCCACAGAGAGAGAACAATAATACTTCAGAGCCCTGGGCACAGCTGGGCTGCTCATTGTCAGCTGTGGACAGTCAGGTGTCTCTGAGGAGGGACATGAGCCAGAGCAGCCACACACCTGCACTTCTGGAACAAGATGTGTTTAAGCTCCTGGGGACACTTGGCATCCAAATCAGTCTGGGGATCTAAGACAAAATGTCCTTGGCTGCAAGTGCCCATTTCCAGGAAATGATAACGCAGAGGACACTGCCAAGGAAATATGCCTGAAAAGCCAAGAACCAGCGTTAATAACCTAATGTGCTTCAGGGGAACTAATGGCATGGGTCTGTCCCTGGTATGACTGGGGCCAAAGGGCCACCATTTTAAATTGCAAGCAGTGAGGACAAGGCAGTTGAGGAGCTATGAGCAGTGATACACCAAAAGTTGTGTTTGGGAGAAGTTCTCATTTCTTCGATTTTGAGGCCGATAGACCTGAGGATTTCTTGCCTATCACAGGGGCAAGAAATGGCTTCATTGGTAGCAGACAACATGTTGTCTATTTGAGAGACACCAGCCACTGTCAAGTTCTAGCTGAGTTCCTACTCGCACCAATAAACTCTAATTTAAGAATGAAAAATATAATGTTGCATGCTTGACAGGTCAGTCACTCTCGGCTTAGAATATGGAGGCTTGAGACTCAATGGTGTAGTGAGCAGCCAAGAAAAGAAGCTATGTCAGCTCTGCATCAACGTCATCACACTCTTTGGCAAAACCAAATCAGCTGTCACTGCTTCCCTCTCCCCTGAGCCACATCTTCCAAATGATTACCTTCCTATGTCTCTTCTCCCCTTCGATGGCAATGTTAACATGTTTTGCAATGCTTCTGCTCCATTTGGAGCTTCTATTGTACACTCTCTGGTGCTCTCCTTTTCTACCACCATCCACTCCTCCTTTTTCCCAGTTGCTGACTGCCTTTGATGTGTTCTGCTCTTCCTGACTCAACTTGTCTCTGCTACTGCCAGCTCTGCAGATCTTTTTCTCAGAGAACATCCAAAATACACACAGCTCTCTTTTAAATATTGTGCTCTCTTTTCACTTGGGTATTTTTCTCACATCTAGTTCTCTTCTTCTTCTTCTTTTTTTTTTTTTTTTTTTCCTGGGTTGTTATATCTAATCAATGCAAAATGACTGTCATGTTAAAAAAAAAATCTTATCTTAGAATCTGAGCCATTTCAGGATGAAAAAAATGAAATAAGGAAGAAAACAGCTTGAGGTCCCAGGAGTCATAGCAGGCCAAGAGCTTAAACAGAAGCCTCATTTTCGTGCTCTGTGCTCTTTGTTCCTCCTTGAACTCCATGGGGCAAACTCCTTGATGTGGATGAAACATAGCATCTCATGATTGGCAGGTCAGAGCATCCTCTCCAAGAGTGCACCACACCCACAGAAGTGGACAGCTGTCAAGTCACCTTTGAGAAGCAGCCTGACTAACATTTTAGATTTAGGCCAGTGTTTTCCAGCTGCGGGTTGTGACCCTACATGGTCTGGGGTCATGACAGGGTTCACATGGGGTCACAAACTGTCAGAAAAAGCTAAAGAAATATTTAAGCTCAAGGATTTCTGTTCGGTTTTCTCCCAGTTGGTCGGGGGAAGGGCAGGAGTGGAGCTGCGCACAAACAGATGATCCAAGGGGGCTGATTGTTTCACAAATCCTGATTTGAAATACTGGGAATTCCACACTTGAGAGAAATAAAATGGTTCTGTGCACATGTGCAGGGGGAATGCTTTGACTATGCACTTTTTAATTTTTTTTTTTCCTTTTGTTAATGCATTAGTTTGAAACTAGCCAGAAGTCTGGAAATGTTTCAGTAACCTTAGAAGACAGACTAGCAAATAAATACAAGAGACATCAGCGTGAGCATCCTAGTAATAGTACCTGGCTTTCATCAGAAGATTTTGAAAGGGTTCTCAACAGTGAAAGCATTTATACTTCCAGTAGAGTAAAAGGAGGTTTTCATTATCCACATTTTACAGAGAAGAACCTGGCTACGTGACTTGCTCAATGTCATGAAAAAGTTCTGTGGCAGAGTTGAAAGCTGAGTCCAAAACCAAATCCTTAATTAAGTTAATGCCCTCACCACAGGACTATTCTGTGCTCAGAATCCTGAAAAAAACACATTTTCAATCATATGGATATCACCAGCACCTATGTAATTAGAATTGTGCAATTACAGAAGCATTGCAACAGACCTTAGGGTCATGGAAGGTGTGAGCAGGATTAATCCAATGACTGAAATTTTGTTGATGTTACACAAATAATACAGATATAGCCATAGATAGTGGTTTGCCAATATGATTTTATCCCTAAAGGGAATACCTGTAAAATCTTGCCCACACTTGACTATAAAGATCAAATTCAGTGGCTGCTCTTTGTCCTTCAGGAGTAGGATAGCAGTCAAACAACGTCATTACAGACATTATGGTTCCTCCTAATAGCAACGGTAGTGAAACTGCCAAAGGTCTCCCTTATGTGGGCCACCCTGCAGCCCCCTTGCTGGTTAATATAGGTTTTACTAACCTGAGATAGAAATGTGGGAACAGACATGGTGTGGGACAACAGGCCACGCTGAGCGAGATGTTTTAGAGCAGCGAAGCCAAGCGGGGTTTGTGAGCAGCTCCAGCATGGCCTTCCTCATGTGCACAACTCAGGTCAAGATGTGCATGGACCTTCTCTAGAAGAACACAAAACCTCTTCAACAGCAGTTCTGAACTTGAGTAAACAGCAATGGTAGCAAGACCTAAGCATGAGGGATCAGCTCAACAGGACCACAACTCCTGGGAACGGGGACTAAGCAGCACCAGAACGAGCCTACATCGATTACATTTTCCAAGTTGAGATACTTTCAGTTAGATGGTTATTTGGCACTTGTTCATCAACCCAGCTGCTGGCACAATTCTGTTTTCTTGTGTAGATAAGAGCTTGGCCTCGCCCATTACAGACTGATTTGTTAGCTGGGAAAAGATCATTTATTGCTTTCACAGCATTGCTTTAGCTATCCTTGGATAAACTGGCTACGCAATAGAATAGTTGTTAGTTTTCTGCTTTCAGTATTTTCTTGATATCTGAATTCTATATACTTTTCTACTTTAAATATTTCCTTATTTACTTGAAAATATTTTTAAAAGTGAAAATTATAGCAATTTTCTTTGTGCCATTTCCTAGTGATGAAATGAATCTTGCAAGTGTCTTTGTATGTAAGAATAAGTCTGCTACAAACTAACAGATTCTCCCACTGTTTTCTCCCTTGAGTTTGGGAAGCTTATCTGTTTACAATCATCACCTCTGTTTCTGCAGGGGAAGGCAGGGAAGCCTGGGACTTTCAAAAAAATATTTATGCATGTGCTGAGTGGGGTGGAGTAGGAATGGTTACAGACTGGGAACATTTTGATTCCAGAGCTCTTAGAAAACTGTTAATAGGATGATGAAAGCTTGATCTCATAGATATGTTACACTCTACAGGGCTATTTTGCAAGGTTCCTTTGTGTGTGGCAATTATTAAGTCACATCAAAATACCTGTAAAATTTTCACCTGCTAGAAGGAAAATCACTTTTCTTTGCCTAGACAAATACAGCAATAAAGATGTTTAAAAATACCTGGGTGAGAGACTCTTGGCTCCCTTAGCACATAAGACCTCTTAGCCTGGTAAACATGATACGGGCTGTATCAAAGACCTGTGCCTTTCTGGAAAAGAGGCTAGAGGCCAGATGAGGTGTCCTTGGGCATCATAAATGATACTACAAACCTTTATTTCTGCGGTAACCAGATCCCACATATTTTTTTCTCTGTTAATAACAGTATGAAAAATATTATGGTTCTTCATTTCATAGTTGTGAGTACTTGTGTGTGTACATTTATAAACAACATTGGGGCATTGCACAGCAGCAGCAGCTTGAAGAAAAATTATGGCAAGTAATACAGACTCTCCTGGCAATAGAGAAACTCATCGGACTTCTTAGCTGTTCATTTTCTAAGATCTGGATTTTTTTAAATATGAACGTTTGTTTAGAATGTGTAATATCAAGAGCTAGCTGTTTGAAAAAGATGATGTTGAATCGTAGCTAATTGTTTGCTCTGGAAGGTACTAATAACATATATATGTATAACTATATAATTTGATGTACTGATATATATACATTACATATATTTAAATGTGGCAGCTCATCAGCACAATCAGCTGAGTTGCACTCCTCTTCTAGAAGGGGAGTACGGGTAAGCCCAAGCTCAAAGTTTCTGTTAAATATCATACCTAGGTAGTTAAGAAAGGCAAAAGTATAGTACAGAAATATATGGACGGCAGGGACTAAAAGAAGTAACACTTCCAGTTCACACCACTCTTCGGTGACAACGTATGAAATCTCCATTGTGACTCAGCTGCACACCACTGGGCTTCAGAGATCTGCGGTCAGAGCAAAGGGAGATTCCAGAGGTGCAGATCATTATTTTCTGAGATACAGAAGCAACTGGAAGACCACTCTTAATGCTGCATGATTTACAACATGGTAACCACTATGTGGTTACAGTGAGCCATGAACTGGATAAAATACGTAAGAGTTTAGGATTTCTAGATGGAGCAGTGAGTGGGATTACTTCAGATTTCTTCAGTTTTCTAAGCAAAATCATATTACGAGAGAGATCTGGGCTCAGCACTTCCCCCCGTTCCCCTCCCCACCTCATTTGGAAGGAAAGGGCAGCTCAGCTATCTGTGCTGGAGTCTAAACAGGATCTAAAAAGATGGATGATCAATTTTCCAGATGGGCTAGTGGTTTTGTATGGTCCCTACCTACCTGGTACACTCACAGGTACTGGGCCAAGAAGCAGGATCCTGATGAAATCCTGGCCCCAGTGAAATTGAGGTAAAAGTTTTATAAGGTGGAGATATCAAAGGCAATCTCAAATTTTCTGAACAATGGAAGGGTCTCCAAACTCAAATACCTTGTGAAATATGATTTCATGCAGCTGTAAATGGAAGAAATAAAGAGTAGATGTACCCACATGATGGAAGATGGGTGTTTTTTTAAAAGGTCAGACAGCCTCATTGCAGCAAAGAGCAGAGTGAATACAATTATAAACACAGAAGAAAAGGCCTCTCAAGCTGTTTTAGCCAAAGCCACATGTTTTAAGTGCATGACAATGGGTGTTAACGAGTAATTATCTGGATCTAGGCAATAAATAAATAACAATAGCTTTAATTATAAATCTGCAATAGAACTCATGGAAGGAATAGAAAAATGATGTCTGGAGCTAATTAATGCTCAAAAATTAACAAACAAGAGAAAGATAAACAGAATGAGATCATCTTCAAGTACTACGAGGAGCTCAACTGCAGTGTATTCCCTAGGCAGCTTCAAAAACAGTGACAAATCTAAATCAGTTTTCCTGAGAATCACAAGTTTTTTGAAGGGTATATGAAATACGCATTGCATAAACATTCCTGATACCTAATTCCAAAGAGCTCAGTGCCAGGTATGGTGATTTAAAACCACTCAGTTTCCTCGCATCAGGAGAATTCTCATAAACATAGGCATGCCCAATACGTTGACTGTGTGATTTTATATAAAACCATGATTACCGTTGTGCTCCAAGTCTGTAAACAAGGGTTATATAAATGGCACAATTTCATGCAGTATTTTATCTGAAGCAGCTGGCAGCTGTGCACTTACCCACACCAGCTCATCTATCAACAACTCTAAGCCCTTTCAAATACAGGACTTGCATTACAGCAAATACAACTATTTTAAACCTAAAATTATCTCCGTCTTCTCAGCTCTGTCCTTGGATTGGTCTGAGCAAGCACTGGTCCTATGTCTTGTACTATAAAGCATACTAGTAGCGATAGCACAGCTATCAAAAGACATTGACCAACTCAGGTAGTACTTGTCAACAGTGTGTCTTTCTGTCTCAGCAAGGAATGTGGCTCCAGTGAAAGACATTTGATTGACACCTCACTTCTATTCATCCACAGAACAGGGAGTGAAGACATATAGGTAGCATTTGTCTGCAGTCTAATCTGTACCATCTCTGGAAATGGCAACGTCCAGTGTTCACCTCAGGAAGCCTCGGGAAAGTGTGGCCCTGATTTCAGTGACTCTTGGTTTGGTCTGCAGTCACTTGGTTGTCGAACTCCACTGCTGGAAATGGCAGCAAGAATACCAGTTGTGAAGGCAGTTTTCATTCCGTCCTGCAGACGTGGGCCCACCAGGAAAGCGAGTGAGGCTGTGACTACTCAATAATGCATTTCAGATAGGCTCCTCTAGACCATTGCTTTTCCACAGGCTTAATCTGACAGCTAAAAGGCATTGATGCTTTAATGTTTGTCTGTTCGTTTTCGAACACTCCAAACATGCACTATGCTTTCTTTCCCCCTCCTTGTTTTTCTTCTTACTATATGACTTGTGGTTACAGTTAATTTCTTAGCAGACACAAGCCCAAATATTGCAGATCACTGTAATGTTAAAACTGGCTCCATCGTGAATGCCTGAAGTTACTAATAAAAATTTCATAGCCAAGTAATAAAATGTTGTTTAATTTGAGTTACCTAAAACTAAGCTCAAAACACAGAGAAGGTAGATTCTTCTCTCTCCTGCATAAAACTATTCCACAGCCATACTATCAAGGCAGATAAACGAAACATATTTCACTCCCTATGTCTTTACTTCAGTAGGTCTTTTTTTCTCTTAATGAGAAAAGACAAGTGAGTCTTCAATACCAGCCAAATCCAGCCATAAGGCAGCACATAAAACTCTGATTCATAGTGCTGTATCAACAAAAATTTATCTGTTTAAATTTTTTTCAGTGGAGCTTGCAGCAGGGCAAGAAATTATTTTTCTGTTAAAAACTAATGATAAAAATGAAAAAAAAAACCCAAATCCAATTTCCAACACTCAGTCTCCCAACTGTCAAATCTGTGGATGACAAAACCAGTAAAAGGTTTTTTCCACAGAATTTTGACAAACATCAACAACAGTTAATACAAAAATATATATTCTTGTAAAGAAAAGGCAATAAAACACAGAGGAGCTAGTTGGTCACTAAAAATATTTCATAAGCTGTTCTTCAGCCCTTGTTTTTGTCTTATTTCCATGTCTGTTAGAAACTTAAAAAGGAATGAGGAAGAAGTTAAGTTTCAGTGAATTAAAGCAAAAACCCCTTAGTGACAGCTAAGTCCGTGTGGTAATTATGCAGGTACTGCATGGTGTGTCTTGTTTTTTCCAAGATAGAACCGGCGCATAACAGAAGAGGAAACTGGGGCAGCAGTGGGGAAAGCCTAGAAGTAGCAGACATACAGAACCTTAGAGCTTCCCTGAAATTATCAGTTTTTTCTTGTTTGGATAAAACTCATAGCTGGTGTAAATCACCTCTTCATGAGAAGAGCAAGTATCATGGTGTACTTCAGCCTCATGGCAGAATCAAACTCTTGCAGCACTACAGAAATCAAACTTGTATCAAGCTAGTTTCACAACTCATTCTGCCACAGATTTCCAGTACTAAGTCAACTAATCTTTCTGTAACTAGGTTTTTCCCCTTGAAATATGCAAAGAATATGATAGAAATTATTATATATTAGCTCCTAGAAGTTAAACCAGGAAACGCGTATCTGTAAAATTGCTGACACTACCTAATTCTAGGCAAGAGAAGCAGATGAGACTTGCATAAATCATCAGGATCACTGACTAGAAATGGGCCTTGGCGGTGGCTTTCTTCCTCAGGCAGAACTGCCATTTTCACAGAACAGTCTTGGCTTGACTGCTTTTCTTTGGGGCTTCACGTTGCTGGGTGATTGCGTTCCTAGTCCTGGCTCTCTTCCATCATAGAAATACTTGATCACGCATAATTTGCAAAAGTACATCGTGGTTTACTCTTCCTGTCTACTAGGGACAGTGTTTGGCAAGCAAAAAGATCTGGAGGTGAGGATCTCTGGATTGTGCGAATATGCACATATGTGCTGAAAGGAGAAGGGGCTTCAGAAAATGTCAGCTCTTGGGAGTAACTTCTGGAAAGATTTCCAGGACTTGGAATCTGTCATGATTAAAACCAGTTGTTCTCTTTCTTATCTTCTGTCAAACTTGAGAAGTGTAATGACAGCTCTTAAAGATCGCACTCTCCAAGGATTGGGAATGCTCAGAGTGGCACGTGAGCCAAAGAGAGTGAGTGAGATAAAAAAAAAATCAAGGGTGAAAGTTCCCTTCTGCATATCACGGAAATGTGGGCATACTTTGCTTTTCCCCCCATCTAATGATATAAAAATGTATCATCCTCGAATGTATTTGGCTTTAGAGTGAAAACCTGAAAGGTGTCTACTGATTTTAATATCACGAACATTGCACTGTGCTCCAAAATGAACTTTTTTGGCTCATACTGTGAAATGTCAGTTCAGAAAATAAGACCACTCTGTTGTGGTAGTCTTTGATTGTCATATGTGTTTATGCATCACACACGCTCTCTCACACACACACAAACAAATTTGTTTAGCCACAGCCTCCAAAACAGGGTCTTTGGGAAGGTTACCACTCCACCATATGTAGGACTTTGATTTATAGTTATATTTTTCACAGCATGACACACATTGTTGGTGAACTGAAGCTGTGATAAAATCGTAGAGGTGTAAAGTTTCACTGGCTGGATGGTAAAGAGCGGAGTCAGAGAGAGTGTAATGCGAGTCGAGAGCTGCTCTCCAAATGAATGAACTTGTATTGTGGATCTGGTTACAGCCGGCACACTGCCCTAATCCATCAACAGCAAGTTCACTTACAAACCAGCCTTTGTTTTTAATCCATGAGCCTTTTGGGATTCACTATAATCAAATGACCAATCAGAGGAACACATAAGAGGAAAAAAAAAAAAATTGCTACAGTGAAGTTTACTCTCAGCCACAGACTCTCCCTCAAAACCCCCCAGGTAAGGCAGATAACAGCATAATGCACAGCATTAAGCTTACAGGCATTAAAAACTCCACAAGCTGAAAGTTAAGGCATGGCGAACCAGATCTTGTTACTTTCTGGGAGTGCTTCTCCAAGGCTGGAAAAGGCTTTGGTTTCAAACCATGTGTGCTCGCGGCATGGACTTGGATTAGGGATGGAAGACAGCCATGGGGATTGCGATGGCTACAGCTCTCTTGGAATTTTCTCTTGTTTTGAATGAATGGAAAGAACATGATGGATTTTGCAATTTGAATGTGTCAAGCTGAAATAACATATGTTCCTTGGCAAGGGCGCGATATTAAGCCTCAGGGTGTGTCTATGTATACATAAACAAATACTTTTATTTGAAAATGTGTATGTGTGTGTTTTATTCTTTTTCAGTTTAGCATAAAGCATAAACAAAGGGTAACCTTTAGGCTACTTGTCCTCACAGAAGGCTAGGCCAAACATTCACCACCGCCCAACAGCCCACATTAGCATGGCAGACTGATTCGTAGACAGAACTGGGGACAGACCACAGTTCCCCTGTTAGTATGATAATATTATGCTTTCTGCTCTTACACCATAACTTCGAACTACCTGGGCCACCTTATCTAGCTACTGTTCCATAAAGTCCCTCAAGATGGACCCAGAAGACGAGGACGGGCAGCCTAGATTACTCCGTGCCATATGGCTGAGCTCCTCAATGTGTGTGTGCGTGTGTGTGTGGCGGGGAGGGACAGGGGTGGCAGGGGGAAGGCGGCAAGACGTAGACACCATGCCATTAAAGGAGTGACAGATGGTGATGAAAGTGCCATAAAACTGTAAGAACTGACAGCTCACGGCTGCGAGTGAAGCAGCTGCTGAGGTATCACGTCGTAAACAGCCCCCCACTCGGGCACCCCCCTTTCAGTGTCTATCACAGAAGCTGTCATGTCTCGCAAACACTGCCCTGTCCTACCACAAACCCACCTCACCCGCATCTCCCTCTGGCAGGGAATGCCACAGGGTGAAAGGCGGGTGAAGGAGAGGCTCCGCGAGAGGCTTAACGGCAAGACTGGAAGAGACACTTTTGCACACCAGGCAGTCTGAGATGAGGATGAAAATGGGGAGACAGACACAAAGTCCCCCATGCCAGAGCTTGGGCAGGATGTTGGTGCCACCAAGCAGCAGCCACGACACATTTCTTGGTTCTTCTCCTCAGCCTGGTCTCCCAGCCATGCAGCCTGACTCCCCGTGCAGGAAACTCTCGTATACAAGAACGTGGCCAACTCCTTCCTACTCATCACTAGGAAGCTGAGCAGCATATCCCTCGGCCTTCAGGTCTGCTGTCTGCTTGCTTTACAGACTCCCATCAGACCTCATGCAGCCTCTCTTTACGTTTTATTCCCCTCATGATAAAGAGAGAAACATCCAGTGTTTCCTCTGCATTGAAACTCTGGATGGACAGAAACTTGGAAACAAGCTCTCTGCTTTTAAAAAGCTCTTCATTTGACCCATAGGAAAATGATATACCACAGCCCCTTCTCAGGAAAATCAATATTGGAGAGCAATGCTCCTATGAGCTCTTCACAAACTTCTTTTTCTTTTTTTTTTTTTTTTTTCTTCTTAACATATATACACACACTCAGGCAGGGTGGCTGTGACAGCACATAATTACTGCTAAAATTCCTGAGTCCCACTCCACTCACCTACTTAGCTTCGGCAGAAATGGTGAGCTTTGATGCACAGAGAGACATAGAAATGGGGTGGATCAGTTACTCCTTGTGTTTGATCTTTCAGTACTCTTGGTGTGGCTGCCCTCAGAGTAGGGGGCCAGTGAAGTCCTCTAAGAGCGATTTGGGTCACTCCTTTCAGAGCAACCTCAGAGACCATCCAGCACCAGGTGACTCCTGCTCCTGACAGACCCCATGGCACAGCCCCATCCTGCTGACCCATGTCAGGGGACATCTCTGCAGTTCCTGTGAGGACACCGTCGCACCAGATTTCAGTGGGTAACAGACCGAGTTGTGTTTGGTTTTGTATGATAAAACACAATCTTTGGGATCCCCAGCATCTGGCAGAGAATTGGAAGCATTCAGAAGATCTGGGGTGTCTATATATATATAGCCTATATATATATTTTATTTTTTCCTGGTATTATCTGACTGCTTAATACTAGAGAAATGCATAGCCTTGGGGTTTTATGTTCCTCATCAGAGTGTCTTTATGCTCAGTGCAAGACAGTTGGCCAGGGCTGCTGACCTGGGAAACCTGCCCTCTTCCCTGACATAGACCCCGGCAGTCTTACTGTGTTCCTCTTAGGCTAAACCCATCTCCACAGGATTTACCTGGGAACGCTGCCATGCGGAAATGCAGTAATCGGTTAATGTAGTACTGCTTGATGGACCGAACGTAGATCCGTGGGAGTATTGTAGGGCTATTTCGTATGACTGTGAGGCTCCCACATGCGCACATGTTGGGGGTGTTAGTTAAAGGGCTATGAGAGCACCCAAACCCTTATTCATCCTGCATGACTTGAAGTAATCAGGTGTCTAATTTGCCTTGTTTTCAGGGAGAAGGCAGGAGAGCCTGAACTGCCTGCAGCAGGTGCCCCTTGCTAACCGAGCTTGAGCTCTGTTGAGGATAGATACACAGAGAGTGACTGCTTTCTTCTACACACTCGGAAAGGAACTGGGACCTTCTTCACTGTGGAAATACTGTGCAATGAACAGCACGGTCTGCTGGAAAAATTTAGCTGAACCACTTGTCATACGAAAAGCTCTGCTCTCACCCAAATAAAAACTTTTAAAAATGCTAAATTCAAAGAAAATAGTAAGATATTACTTTTTTTTTTTTTTCCCATTTCAGGAAGTAATTTTTTACCAGCTGGGTTTTGATTTTTCTTATTTTTTTATCCTTTCATGACATAGTAGGAATAACGTACCAATAACATGTCATTAAAATAGTTCAGCCAGTTTATTTTAAGGCGTCTTTTCTGAAGTAAGCCTTAGTATGTAATTCCGAGGAAAATATCTTGTCTCATTTTCTTGACCCATGTGATGTAACAAATCAGGTTGAGATGTAGATCAAAGTGCACCTTTGGGGAACTGGTGAGATAATGTCCACTGATACATTTTAACAAACAATTTTATTTTGCCTCCTTCTTACCTGTGCTAGAGCTCTTGAAAAGTCCTCTCACCCTAGTGTGCCCTTCGTTTCCTCACATTTATCTCATCTGGACTCTCTACAGGTTAGTGATTTATTCCAGCTTCCCCTTGGAGGGAACTCTACACAGCAAGCCCGAAACTGATTTCCATTCGTACTAGCAGCAGTTCAGCTGCAGCAAAGCCCTGTCCAAGGCACTGTCTTTTTTAGCAGCACCAACAAGCCCACGCAAATCTCCATGCGGCTGTTAAAAAGCATGCAGCGTTTGGGCTTGCTCATTTAAAGTTACTCGAGTTGTACATCAGTCTGTCAAGAGACATACCCATGCTCTCTTCATCACTGAGTCTCTTGCAATCTGCTTGGATGTGCCTCCCTTCTCTTCTGTTTCTATGTCTTGCTTTGGAAAAAGGTTTTCAGATTTTGGCAACAGATGGATGACTTTATTTATTTATTTATTTATTGGGGGGGTATGTATGTGTCCCTCAGTGTAAAGAATTTAAGCCTCCTGACTACATACTTAATGTTCACCACTAGCTTCTGCGGTCACCTTCTAAGTCATCTGTGGAGCCACAGATCACAAGCTGAAAACCACTGTTCTGTGGTACTTACGTCAATACTTAGTTATGAAAATGGTACTTATCTAGGAAAATACAGATAATCAGGCTGTAATTTTACAAATATTCAGAATTTTCAATATTTTTGCTCCTGAACCATGGTGTCAGCACAAGAATCTGTTTTCCTCAAAATAAACATCAGAGAAAGCTCTTATGAGTGGCGAGGAATGTTTCCAACATGAACTCTGCACACTTCAACACCAAAAGATTTTGTAGAAAGAAGAGTAGTTCCTCTCCTCTTTGCCCTCATCCAGCCTCCTCTAAGTGTGTTCATTTTTAAATCTCATGCTTTTGGAAAGGGTTAGGCTTCACAATGCTGGCACAGCAAAGGAGAAAGGAAAAACAGTTTCAGCGTCACCATCACCATCAGGATATTGCAAATGGTCTGTCATCTACTAGGAAATGAGACTGAAGCTACATGGTGGCAAATGAAAAGACACAGCCCTGGTGATAGTGAAGGCAGACATCAATTCTTCAAGTGCTTCCTGTCATGAATCCAGGCATCTGGCAGAAAAACACTGAAGATTGATTTAGGACCTTAAAGGATACATGAATACGTTACTACAGGCTTGGACTTACAAATGAATTTCTAAATTCCCTTTAGAGATTTGGAATTTTTTTCTACATTAATTTATCATTTTATTGAATTTTTTGGTTATACAATATTGTACTGTATGCCCACGCATCGTCTGAATATGGGTAAGTTAGATAAAGAAAATACACAAATATTTGACTTATGGTTAAGTAACATCACTGAGCCTAACAGAAAGCAGGTAATTACATGAACCTGTGTTTCCTTGTACTTAGGAATAGGGCCTCACTTTGACAAAGAACTAATATTTTGCTAAAGTAAGAAAGCTGAAATCAGGTAGTGTTACTTTATTAACTTATTATTGATAAACATGGACTGCTAGAACATTTGGACAGTGATCCAGCCTAGCAACCCTTTACTCATACAGGCTCTGTGTGTAAGCTTAGGCCCTTAAATGGTTGAACTATTCTTAGCCTTATGTGGTAAATACCCCAGGAATGTTCATGGGCAGATTATTAAGGACAGAAGATGGCCCTAGCAGTGTTTGGCAAAGGGAGTTGGGATTTACGGAAAATTTGCTTTGATGCTGTTGACTCCTAACTACTGCCTTCTGATGCTGCCCCAACATACAAAATTAGCATTAAACTTGCATTCCAGATGAATGACAGGGAATGAAAAGCAAAAGGGATTTCAGTTAAAGTCTATGAAAAGAGGTTCCAGCCCAGGACCTGGCCAGGTTAAAAACTAGGCTGGATCTTTTTAGCTGGGAATTCCCTGACTCTGAGAAACTCTGTAGCCACTTCCTAAACAATATCCTTCCTCTTTAATTGCTTTATAGGAAATGCAAACCTGGTCCAAGCACTATTTGTGGCTGGCACAATTACCACTTATATAGACATCTGACTTTGAGGATTCTTTTAAATATGTTCAGTAAACACAGGAATCCTCTACAAAATTTGCCCTACAGTTGTAGGGGAGGGAAAAAAAAAGAGCCTTCTACAGTTATCCTAAAAAATGAATCTAATATTACATTACGGTGTAAAGTGAAGCCACATGTAAATAATTACTACTACTATATATTAATTTATATTGCCTAACAGCTATGCGAAGTGACTAAATTGCAATTGCCTATGAATGCATTTTGGGAACGGATGACAGGTATTTATACATTATTGGGGAGCTTTGTGACTACCAGACTGCGTATTTCTAGTGGAATATTATTTGTTTCACAGTAAGAATGAACCTTTCCTGAGCTTGCTTTTAAATCATTATAATTACCACTGCGCTAAGTTAAACAATACCTTTTGCAAGCTAGGGATGAAGAATTACTCAGTCTCTGTATCAGGGAGATACTTGACCTATCATTTTGCAGCCTTTCAGGGTTGGAACAGAGCAGCTATTAAACTAGCACTGCATAAATACGTGATACTTTGAGGGTGGAATACTCGGACTGTGCCCCCCGCCCACCCTGGCAACAAAACCCAGCCTACCCCATAACACCTTATCCATTTAAAGAGAGAGGGAAGGTAGGCTGCACTTTTGTCTAGTGATTAGAGTATAAGAACCAGCAACTGCCACTACTTGGAGGGGTAAAAAGTGGTCTTCAATAATCACAATCGATAGGCTTTGTCACTTTACATCTCTTTAGCCCTAGAGCACCATGTAAGGGTACTGGTTTAGGAGTGACACAGAGGGAATAGTGCCACCTACTGAAGTAATTATTTTTAGCACTCTAATTTCTTGACCTAGGCCCTTTTCAGTTAAGGTCTAAAGATACAGCACCATCAACACGGTATTCGTTATATTAAATAGCTCCTCTTTATCCCTGATTTTTTCAGGAACCAAAAATAGGGTTGCAAAAAATCCCAAAACCAACTCCTAGAACCCCCCAAAACAAGCAACAGGCTACCATCAAACTACACTATTATAATGCTATAATTTGAGAAATTAAGCCGTGACATGAGGGTGTCTTTAAGCCTAGAGAGACCTTGAAGCTAGATAGGAATTCTCTGATTCTATTTACACAAATGAAGAAATGTAGAATTATTTTAGTGGGAACACGTTACTCTATGATTTTCTTCCAGACTAACTTATTTAGTGCTGGACCGACAGCCTTGAACTACAAATTTGAAATTAGTTGCTATAGGGACTGGAGACAGCTTTAGAAAACCTGGCTTAAAAAGCTGAGGTTGCCTTTTAATCTCTCTCTGTTTTTAGGATAAACACTTCTCTTTTTAGAGCATGACGATAAAACATTCCCCCATCCCCCACGTCAGTGACTGTGTATAATAACTCCAGGCTGAAGAACAGCACTTTTCTCTTTTCAGCAGGTGGAAGAAATACACCAATGTCCTGTCTTCAGATATCGATTAGCATTGCTATCCACTGCCAAACAGCTATGTAGAGTAACTTCACTGGCAGTTACTTATCAGCAATGAGTGAAGTGCTCCCTACAGTTTCCCTTAACTACACAGACTTAAACAGTAAATGCTTGCAAAGCACAGTGTGAGGCTTGTTAAGAACACTGTAGGAACACAGTGACATAACAGTCATGCCATGTGCTGTAAATTTACCAGTAGAATTATTAATTTGCAACCAAAGTCATAAATAACAACCCTAAAATGTTGCAATTCAAAAGCTGTCTCAAGTGTCTTCCACAGAAGATCTAACCACCTCTGGATGCAGTTTCTGCTGACCCACCAGTAATTTTATTGCTGCAAAGGCAATGCAGTGTGTCATATCATGATAGATTTGGGCTTTTCTGACATCCAGCTGCTTACTGTTATTGTTGGCTGTTGCTTGAAGAGCTGGAGATAATACAGGTGTTCTGTGCTGTTAAATCTGACTCGGCTAGAGAGAAATCTGGGATAAGGACGGGGTGAACATACGTCTGCTTCGGTGAGTGAGAATAAGCAGTCAGATGGTATGGAGAAAAGTGTCAAATAGGCTTCTTTTTGGTCCACTTCAAAAATAATGGAGGACTGTATTATCAGGCTTTTCCTGGTTAGACAGAGAGGATGATCTATAAATAGAGATCTCTGCTAGCTGGCTGTTTGTTTTCTAACGTATTTTTGCTGATCAGTTGAATGACTCCAACCTACTCATTCTGATCACACATGCCAAAACTATTAGTACATATGTAGTCATGTGTTTTTCAAGTTTAAAGCTAATACCCATGTCTGGGTCAGAACTAAGAGTCATCTTCAAGCTACAGATGAGCAAACTCAGGTGTTGGCCAACTGACCATTGCTTCATCTTTAGATGAAGCAATTTCTCCAAGGCTACATGATAAGCCTGGGAAAGAGCCTTAGTCAGGACACAGGTGCTCCTCAATCTGGGAGAATGTTTGAATAACCGGTTAGAGCAGGCAGGATAGGTCCTGCTAAACACAAGCTCAGGTGAGTGGTATCTTTCTCCGGTATCAAGGAAGCAATTCAACACTAATCCTATGCTTCTGTTTTTATAAAAATACTCGACAAATATAATGAGTAAATAAACAGCTGCCTCTGAGTTATTTACAGTGTTGTTAACCTGTATTTAGGCTTCAAAATTGATCACCAGAGTCAACAAAGGGTTGAACAAACATATCCATGGTTAAGTATTTGTATTTGAGATTAAGTACACATATATGACCGTGAATGCATGTGTTCGGCCTAACTATTCAGGCAAATTTTGAAGAGACATCAGACTGTGCATTAAAAAGCATTTTAGTTAAAAAGCAAACAGACTATTAATGTAACTAGCTCATACTTGCCCTCATCTCCTTGAATCTAATCTAAACATTTATTTGGGACTCTTGTCAATACTTTATACTGAGCTTTGACCTGATCACTTTTTAATGAGTTGCTGTTCGATTCCGCATTTTCAAATCTTTCCCTTCTACTGATGGTATCTTGTCTAAAGCCTCCATACCCTTTGAAAGGACTAGTTCAATAGCAAAGGTTCCCTCCCCACAACCCCATACCCCTGGGAAAACAAGGGAACAGGCAGTATACATCCTTGCAGGAGCTCCACTTGACCTCAGAAGAGCAGCATCAGGGAAAAGTCCCATGAGGCCTTTTTCTATTTCAGGCTTAATTTTTTCATACTGCAAATAAATTTAACACTAGAAGTGCTTCAGGCCCTGAATTTGTTCCTCTGCAGCAGTGCAGAGAGCAAGTGAGCGTGTATTCAGACGGGCGGATACTACAACTTTTCAGCAGGGACTTGAATAAACAACAGAGCCAAAAATAACCCGGTGGTAAACCTAAATAAAGGCAAACAGTTTGGCTTTTGCATTTGTGTTTACTTTTTTTAAATAGCTTTTTCAAAACCTTCAGGAAGCCACAACAATGTGAGATCTGGTCTTTTCATAGCACATCCACCACCCAGGAACTCAAATACCAGGAGAAGATTGTTTCAGTATTTGTGCTTTACAAATCACTCCCCTTAGACATTTGAAAAAGACTCTGAAAATAAATCAGTCTCAATGTGAGAGAATTTGTGCACCTCTGGGCTTATGAAGCTTTTATCATAGAATCATAGATGAGTTTGGGTTGGAAGGGACCTTCAAAGGTCATCTAGTCCAACCCTCATCAATGGGCAGGGACATTTTCAACTAGGTTACTCCTCCTGTTGTAAGAGACCCTTCTAAAAAGTCTGTCCCCATCTTTCTTATAGGCCCCTTTTAAGTACTGAAAGGCCACAATAAGGTCTCCCTAGACCCTTCCCTTCTCCAGGCTGAACAACTGCAACTCTCTCAGCCTCTCCTCATAGGAGAGGTGTCCCATGCCTCTGATCATTTTTGTGGCCTCCTCTGGACCCTCTCCAACAGGTCCATGTCTCTCCTATACTGAAGGCTCCAGAGCTGGATGCAGAACTGCAGGTTGGGTCTCACCAGAGTGGAGCGGAGGGGCAGAATCAACCTCCCTCAACCTGCTGGCCACGCTCCTTTTGATGCAGCCCAGGCTGCAATTCGGCTTCTGGGCTGCAAGTGCACATTGCGGGCTCATGTCCACGTAAAGCAGCATCTTGTTCGGGAAACACGGCGACTTGGAGCAACATTGCACTAGAAAATGTTTTTATTCCTTTCTGTCTGCCCTCAGTTAGATATATGACTCAGGGTCCAGTGGGGGTTAGCAGGGCAGATGCTCCACAAGGCCAATACAGATTCCCAAACTCCAATGACTTTACAGTAAAGACAGACATAATACGAAGAGGAAATGCCCACCTTGCTTCTGCCTGGCAGTGAGTGAGTGAACAGCCCTTGCAGACTCCTGTGCCTGCACCTCCTTCATAATCTCCTGACACCACTTGGGGTCCACTCTAGACTGTTAGCAACCAATATTTACTTCCTTCTGGTAGATTTTTTACATGGCCTACTTGGAAAGCTTTTGCCCTTCTGGTTTGATTAGCATTGCTGTGAAGTTACCACCAAAACGTACCTCCTACTGCTTATGGCGGCTTTGGACTACAGCAGGAGCTGCTCAGGGGCAGGGAGTGAGTTTGCTGCAAGACAGCAAGCCTGAGTAGAGGGCAGGGACTCAGTCCTACTGATATTTCTACCCCTGTGGGTATCACTGTCACTGTTAGTAGCACTGGTACTATTAATAACACAGTACCCATGCTGTCTGTCTCACCACTGAGGTCAGGCGCTGCACACTTCCCATGCAGCCTTCACAGAGAGCAGAGCGGGTGGGGAAGCTCACGGTGACCAAGCCAGTCCTATTCCCGAAAAAAAAAAAAAAAAGAAAAGAAAAGAAAAGCAACACCTCATTTTCTGTTCCTGCTAGTCTAGTACCTTTTGTCAGCATTGAACTTTCATGAAAAAAGTGGCTAAACCCAAAATTATTCCTCTGCTCTGTGTAAGAGATTTCAGGTGCAGGGGTTTGTGTCCCAAATAACAAGCTACTTGACTAGAGGCTGATTTTTAACAATGCCATGTTCTTATACTAAAAAAACCCAAAGCTGCATGCACCCTGTTTCACTCAGGGTCTATTTTAACAAGGTTTTAAAGCTATTTCACCTGAGTGCCTGCTGATTAGCATGCTGAGTTTTTTAAACCAATCCATTGAATTCACTTCCTTTCTGTGTCCCCTGTGCCCATTCACCTATAGAAATATATAGACAAACAAGGCCACAGGTGCAGAAAATTGGGCCTTTCCTGCTGTTTATTACAATGTTGACCTCAGGGATTTGGTGTGGAGGGAGGGCTGGGGGGAGAAGGAAAGAAAAAGAAATACATGCTTTGCAATAGGATTCTGCTAAAATCCTACCTTCCTTTTCTTGCAAAGTTTGAAAAAAAAGCACCTCATAGCTGCCAACAAACACAGACATAGAATTATTAGGAGGTAGTTTGGGGGAAGGGCTGTTCCTTTTGCATTTACGAAGGGATTTTGGATGAATTGCTGCTGCCAGAAAGCCTGCTCTTTCCTCAGACACCCTCCCTCTCTGCAGTTTGCCTTCTGGTTATTCTCGGGCACAATAATTTGCTCTGCTTTGTGGTCACCCAGTCTGCTGCCTGGTTTCAGTCACACGAGTGCAGGAAGAAACAGCCACCTGCTTGTGTATCAGCAAAGTGTCTTGTGCTGGAAAGGCAAGACTGGAGAGGTCTCCTCTCAAAAACTCATGGCCCCCATCCAAAACTGAACCGCCCCACGCTAGCGACTGCATTGCTCGAGGGCAGATCTGGCTCCCCTCCAGGAGAGAAGATGTCCAAATGAAGCGGGTTTTACCCATAGGAAGAGTTCAAACCTTTCTTGATGTAAACTGGAACAACTATTAAGTAAGTCAGACGTTAGAAATTATATTGGCGACTGGATAGTGATGGTGAGTGGGTTAATGCCACCCAGTACTTATGTGGGGTCACACTTTACTTTGCTCTAAACTCAGGCAAAGCGGCACAAAGAAGCCACAGCCAGAGGGGGATGTGTTGGAGTGTGTGTAAGGGTTCAGCTTCCTTCTGTGCCTGTGAAGGTGTTTTGAGACTATTTCCGTGGCCTAGAAATTCTGCTCGATATCAGTGGATTACATGAATGCATGTAGTAAGGGATAGACCCTGACTCAAAGAACTTAGAGCCGATTTAAAAATCAGAGACCATGGATAGGAGAAAAGAAGTATTCCCAAACTGAATAATGTGTATTCAATGTGCAGACAGAATAAGCAGCTTGTTAGAGGTGGATCAGAAGTTCTTCTCATCTGGAAACTGAACTAATTTTTACTTAGTACCAGTTCAGTGCCTTATCCTGATGACTGCTTTTCCTTAAAGTAAAGAGTTTCTCCTCAGGCTCACACAGATTTAGACTGAGATTGTCAAGGCTGTTCAGGTGCTTAGGCCCTTTGCAAATGAATGCGCATCTGGTCAGACCAACCTGGAGGCAAAGCCTAAAGCTTTGGTTAGTGAAGATAGGCACTCTGCATTTTGCTTTACATAGAAGGTATGAAGCTGACCTGCTGTAAGTAACCTACTCCCCTGCATGTGATCTGAATTTCATCCATCCTGGTTTCATAGGCACTTTAGAACGTGCATGATGGTTTACAACAGTGGGACACTTTTAATGTGCCTATTTAGGAATATCAATGTGGGATTTTTTTTGTGTTGTTGTGGGAAAGCTGGTGCCAAAAAAAACCCTCTCTGAGAAACCTGGCCTAATCTAAAGCAATTTGAAGCACATTACAAAATCTGACCAAAAAGGTCCAGATAGCAGTTTGTGTAAGCCTTGTGTAAATCTGGTCTTTGGTGGGCAGTGATTACTATGTCATGACTATGATAAGCTCAGCTCCTGAGTCACAAATAGAACGTTCTCATTGGTTGCTACTTGATATTACACTTTATCAGTAATAATTGGGAAAGCCTCAGAGCATGGCCCTGCATTTTTGTAAGTTCTTTCCTCTCTCAACACTATATTTCTGGGGCATGATTAGTCACAAGGCCTTTGGCCTATGCCTTACTGTGGCCTGCAGTGCAGCCATTCCACAGAAACTCTTACCTATGCCTTTGCCTTTAATAACTGCGACCAAAATCTCTACATAACAAACTCAGTTAACAGAACCAAGGACAGCTGGCACAACAGAGGATGGGTTTCAAGCAGTTTGAACACCCTTGGGGTAATGCAGAGGCACCCACCTTGATACTGTGATGGGTACACAAGAAAACTAATCTACCCTCATTCAAGGTGCAAAGACTCATATTACACTGCCTGTGGAGTCTTACGTCCATATTCTTTATCAAGTGCAGACCCACATGTGTGTTTGAGTCCAGCTTGACCTGAGGACTCTAGCTGGTGGTGAAGCACAGCCATAGGGTGAGCTTGATGGTGTACTGAAGACGGGGAATGCGATAACTAGGGCCACCCAGGAGCCATAGCACTGAGTGACCACAGAGGCCCTGCTAGGACCTGTCACATGGATGGGTAAGGTCTGTGGGCATTTTGAATTCAGGTTATCCTTGTTCGGTGGGGAATACTTGCCATCACAGGCATCTATTTCCAAGGTACTGTGCAGCCACAAATAAGTGTCTGCAAGATATTTTCATTTCCTTTCGTTTCCTTATTCTGACATACGTCTTAGAATACAGGTCCTGAAGTTTTAAGACTAATTATGTCAATATGCCGTAGGTGGTGTCAATTACTACTTTATACCTTCCCTGGCTTGGAGATACTCACACATTAAGAGAGGTGTTTAAAAAACAGTAGAATACATACAAGTTGTAGGCGTTCCCCTCCATCCCCTCATGTTCACTGTAATGGGTTAACAAAAAACCATAGTTTGCTTTGTCTGAGTTTTGAATTTATATCATGTTAGATAACAAACCTCAGGTCATGAAAATTAAGCAAGTCTTTTCTGTAAGTCTTTTCTGTAATGTAGACAGAACTTAACGTTAACTCCCAATATGAAATTCCGCTTAGCCCTTTTTCATGTAAAACCAACTTTCTGCACTTCTCTTTTTGGGAAAGCTGGTGCCAAAAATTGAACAATTTCAATTTCAAAATTTCATTACTGTAACTGGAAAAGCATGTCAAAAAAGCAGTTCTTACAAATAGACACCCTGGAACTTTCATTCTAAAACTCATCACTTCATAAAACCATACATCATAAAACCGGCCATTCTGGGCCAAACACATGCTCCATGTAACCCAGCATCCTGTCTGTTACCATGATAAATAGCGAAAAGTGTAGAAGACAAAAATGGTCTTTTCCCCTGCTGTGCCCTCCCACCTTCTAGTAATCAGTGGTTTACGGACCCAAAATGTTGTCTTGTAATAACAGAAACATAATGCTACCAATGAATCAAAATTGCTGTTTGCTTACATTAAGTCACTCAATCTGATTTTATCATGTTATCTGCTTTTTGAAATTTTGTTTGATTTTTAAAAGCAAATGTATATCTTTATGCCTGTTCCAGAGAATTAATATTCCATTCAAGTTACAGTACCCAGGAAGAAGAAAGATGGTTACAGCTGGAAAAGACTCCTTAACTAAAGACACGACACAGTCTGTCAAGGTGAGAGGAGCTGTGAATTTGCTTCCATCCTGCCCTGTAGAAACTATCTGGACATTAGGTTTTTTGTTTTGTTTTGTTTTGTTTTGTTTTCGTTCCACTGGGGGTCTCTCTGGGTTGTTTCACATTCTTAACTTATTCTTCTTCCTTCTTGCTCCTTGTTATTAATTGTATTTTTTATTCCCACTGTCTCTTTTCTCAGCTACTTCTTTGAGAATGGAAACACAAATCAAATAAAACTTCAAGCCTCTAGATACTCATTCATTTAGAAAACATGGAGGGATTCCCCTTGCCCCAAGTCCTTTTTAAACCCTTCTGTAAACAAACATGTCTATGTAGACAGTTTGTTTCTCTATCAATCTGTGAAAAGTTAATACAATTTTGTGCCATTTTTGTTATGGAAACAGCCCTTTAAAAATACCATATGATCCACTGAGGCCTGCCCTTATAACCCCAATAAATACAAATCACCCTAGAATTTATCATTGTAACTTCAAATATGTAGCTAATGATGTTGTAATCTCAAAAATCCTTCACAAAAAGAAAACAAACCAGCTCTTTTAAATCCCTGACTTGTTGCTCTTGACTTCAGCTATTTGTTCAATATTTCAACAACACTAAATAAATGTGCCAGAAATACTTAGCATTTCTGAGTCACCCCCTTGCTATTCTAGATCCCAGATTCTTCAAATTAGTGACTATCTTAAAAAGATTGATGAGATTCATTCTCTTCCTTTCTTTCATTTCAGTATTGTCTTCAGCATATCTCTTGAGAGTCTCCTATTATCAATGCTGCCTAATTCTGGCTAATCTTGTTTGATAATGCATTTCCCATCTGCCTATGACAGGCTGTTTTGGCCATTCTGTTTTGTACCTTTTCTAACCCTGAAACATTAGTATTATTAATGGTACACAACACTGTATTTATGCCTGATGTCAGGGTAGATTTTTCTGTTATTTATATTTTGTATATATACACCTATCGACAAAGTTTAAATGGTGTATGTTGCAGAAGAACGTTACCTTCCATCACCTCTCCTCTGTAATATATGGCAATTAATTTGCTCTTCACTGATTATTTATACATATGTATTTCAGACAACTAGAATCTTCCATAATTCCTTGTGATTTATAATAAAACAGAATAATAAGCCTTGAGCAAAAAATCTGTTCTCTGAACACACAAAAAAAGAAGTACTCTCAGTATTATGGATATAGTGGGAAATGTGAGCAGACATGGTAAAATTTCGTTATTTATCTACAGTATTTCATCAGTGAGTACCTAGAACTATCTTCATGTCAGAAGACATAGTAGAAAGCAGTCTGATTTCTAATATCACATTAAACTCTGGATCTGAACTAACTGCTCTTTCAAAGATGCTCAAAAGTTTACTTTTAAAAGTGAGCAGCAGTTTTGGTGCCTCTCTTTCTGACAGAAAGACATCTGATTTTTAGATTTTTTATTTTTTTTTCCTGTCAAGGAGTTCCAACATAGAACTGTTAAAATAAAAAGTAGCAAAAATCAAATAGTTGCTTTTGCATAATTCCAGTCTTCACAGCCCCTCTGTCTCCTTGAAGCATGGGTGAGTGGAAAAGAAAACTAATACTGCACATGGTATTTTCAAGGACACGGTCCTGATCATTGACATGTACTTTTTCTGGTTTTAATGCTGCTCTTGGAATGGATTAGTGACAGTGGAAGTGAAACACCAGTAGCATAACAACAAGCTACACCTTGTTCTATCCAAGGACTGACCTGCCTCTTTCTTAGGCTTGTGTTTTCCCTTCCATCTCTTCAGCTGCTGGATTTGTGTCAGCTAGACAAAATAACACAAATGTAACAACATTCTTACAGAAACTGCTTGTGCTTCTCTTTCCATGATTTCCAGGGAGTGTTGCACTAGCACCATTAATGACAGAAAAACAACTTTGAAATGCATTCAAAAGTCTGTTCTGTGAGTGCTTCTACTCTCACTCAACTGAAAAATGGAAACAGAGACAGATGATTCAGCTAAAAACCCGCCCATTTAAAATAGGACTATTTGGGATCAACCCACACAGTAAACAGTTCCAAAAGCTAACTATAGGATAAATCAGAAGACTGGATATTTACGTTAAAAAATCACTGTTTACTCAGATAAACTACACGAGTAAAAAAAAGTCCAGAGAAGTCCATTGCAATGCTCCAGGCTGCAGGATTTGGTCTCTGGAGGCTTTTGGGAGAATTCCCAGGTAGCCTGAATGCTACATGCTTGTCTCTGTACCACCGTCACGTTACTTGTGCAAAAAGCACAAGTACACTGATGTTCTGCGTAAGAAAAGGCTGTGCCGAATATTGCGTAAGTGCTGAGGGAAGGACTGATGAGAGTTGCTTAATACTGCTTTTGTCTTTGTTCTTGGAGCTGTCCTGAGTAGAGCTCTTAAGGCATGATGGAGCCCAGACTCCTAACCTTAATGTGTTAAATACATTGTCCACTTTGGATTGTTCACTTAGCTGCAGCAAATGCCTTGTATTTTTTCCTGTCTGAGTACAATTAAAATTGCAGGATATTTGCCAGACAGGCTAAGACTTTTTCAGTACTCTAAGCATGCCTTTGCAGTATTGTGAAGAAAGATCAATCAAACTCACTCTCAGTTTCACCTATAAACAATGTAGCTTAACTGTCTTTACAGGTCTGTTTGGAGGCAGCTTAATACACAGACATACGTAGTGAGCTATACTGACATCTGTGTCTGGCTGCACTTCCATTCACATAGAAATAATAGAGGAAAACTGGGGTAGAGTNTCTTCTCAGTGAGGGTGACGGAACACTGGAACAGGCTGCCCAGAGAGGTCGTGGAGTCTCCTTCTTTGGAGACATTCAAAACCCGCCTGGACGCCTTCCTGTGTAACCTCACCTAGGTGTCCTGCTTCGGCAGGGGGATTGGACTAGATGATCTTTTGAGGTCCCTTCCAATCCCTAACATTCTGTGATTCTGTGATTCTGTGATCTGTGTCTGGCTGCACTTCCATTCACATAGAAATAATAGAGGAAAACTGGGGTAGAGTGAAAGAATTTATCAGTGAGCTAAATATGGCATATGATAACAAATAAAACTAACCTACAAAAAGGAGAAATGACTACTCAAGAACAGGAGAAAAACCCGTTCCTCATACCCTTTTGTATACTTTCACATACAAGTCTTAATGATTTTTACAGGTGGCATACCACCAGTATGTATAGGAATACATGAAAGCAACGAACATGCAGCCTTCTTGCAAACTAACTGCAGATGTCTCTAATTAGCAAGATCTGACATAGAGCTGATTACATTCCAGGCAGTTTCTCGAGTAGCGATTAAAAAAACTGAAACAAAACAAAACTCTTTGCATTCACTTAATTTATGGATCCAAAATTAGTCACCTAGTGTAAAGTTGTCCCAGGTACAGAAAATAAATAAATAAATAAATATATAAAGAAGGAAAGAAAAAACAATTTCTGCAGTGGACAGAACAACAATCTGCTTCATAATGCTACCAGTTCTGAAAGTATTTAAGAAGTTATTTTCCCAGTAAGTTCATACTCAAATTTCTGTACATTTCTATTCGTGACCTTATACAAAAGAAAAAGACCTTAACTATACTATATACATCTATGCAAATACAGCCAATTGTAAGAAGGAGAAGCAAAACATAAACAATTCGTATTTTACCAATAGCATCTCTGAGACAAAGCGGATAATGCTTTTTAAAATACATTACAGGCTGTAACTTGCTTTATTTTTTCTCACCATATATCTATCTCCTGGTTTTCAGGACATAGCAACCTCTAAATTCACTGTTATGTATTTTCTGAGAAGTCCATATAGAAAACATATGAAATTAGCAATTCAGGGAAAAAAAAAAAAAAGTTGTCTGGACAATTTAGTTGCATCAAATCCCACTCTAACAGGTACAAAGCATTAATTCAGTATCTTTTTATAGATTCCCGTGCTGGTGAGCAAGTCCCAGAATATTTTTGTATCTGTATGAATTTGCACTTTCAACAGATTCTTTTTAGTTCTCTGCATAATCTTCTCTGGGTTTGTTTTCTGAAAACTACCTCAGCAAAACAGTCAAGAATTTAAGAGCAGGGTTTTTTTCCCCCCCTTACATTTTTTTGAAACTAATTTTAGTACTTATATTTATGAATTTATGTGAGCCAGAACTGCACCTGTACACAAACAAGAAACTAAGTAGTAAAATTTAGTCTGCCCGAGAAAGTAAAATTCACCGACACAGCTCGGACAGAAAATCCTTCAGACCGAATGCACGAATTTTAAGTTATCTGCCAAATAGCACATACATCTTCAGAAACCACAATTAAGAACTATTCTGTGTTCTGGAAACACAAGGAGGTTTTATGTTTTTAAAAAACATATCTTCATGTCTGTCACTTATTTGTTAAAAGAAAATCCCCCACAATACAGCTGCAAGACACGTCTGCAAAGGGAAGTTTAGTGCCCTTTCCCCAGCATCCTCCTCCTCTATACACTCCTGGTCTCTGATTTCCTATAAGCTGCTCTCTTCAAGGCTCCTATGATTCTGTCTCTGATGTCACATGGACTTATTTATTACAGAAGGGTACCTTTGATGACTTTCTTAGCAGATTATTTGTGTGACTTACTGATTTGCCGGCCACAACACAGTACTATTATATGACAGCAGAGGGTACTTATCTATGACTAAAAGAAGAATTCATTTCTCTGGAAGTTACCACAATACACAATTTTGGCGGGAACGAAAAATTCTGACCCTGCAGAGCCTTCACATGACACGTGCTCCCCAAAGCCTGTGAGAACCGTGCGTGCCAACAGCTCACAGGGCCGGGTGGGCATGTGGCTGCCACAGGCTTGGGGTTGCTGCAAGTCAAAGTCCGTCCTGAAGTACTTAGCAAGGATGGTGTCAAGCAGCTCTATTTCGAGGTCCTATTGTGGAAACATCTCAAACATTCATACGTTTGTGACCGTGTTTACAGGCTGGTGGAAAATTATCTGCCAATTATCTGCCGGACATATCAGAGTGCTGCTGAAGAAGAGAGCTTCCTGTGCACTTGTCACATCTCTCGCCACTCCTGTGGGCTCCTGGGCACTGCCTGGCCATTGCTCATGTGCTGTGCTTCTGTGCAGGGTGGCACCAGCACGGCACCCATGGGGATAGGTGCTGTACAGATAAAGAAAAACAAAGGCTGTTGCTTAACCTCTAGAGTTAATTGTCTAGTATTTTTATCCTCCTGTCAAGCCTCCTCTTCAATCTTTATTACTGCCACGGTAAAGTCAAAGCTAAATCTATGATATTGCAGGTGGCAAAGGGGGAGCAGATAGCAAAACTGTCCGATGGGAGTAGGGAGAAGGTGAATATGGAGAGAGGGGGAGAAGAGCTCCACAGTAGGGCTTGCCTCTCATTTCCAATCCTGAACCTTATAAACAACACTTTCTTTCTTGGCTTGTCAAAAACAACAACAACAACAAAAAATTGCAAACCAGGACTGAGGTTCAGGTAAAATGCCTTCGTTCCTTGTCAGCTAGAAGGAGAATGTTATTCGGAGGTAAGATAAGGAAATGATAATCTGTGGTTGTATACATCCAGCGATCCACTGAATGACTATTTAACAAAGAAAAATCCCACATGTGAGTAGCATTCCCTCTGCATAATGATTCCATATACTGCAACTATTTGTTTGCCTTTTTNTTTTTTTTTTTTTTTAACAACTCCCTTTTCTACTCCTTGTGCTGTGCAGTAAATGCCACCACTAATGAGATAATATCAGTGTGTTTGAGAGCAGACTGACCCTGCTGTTTTCAAGCAGTTTCAACTTCTCGACAGTCAGGAGCCTGCCTAATGTTTTGTGGCTGCCTCTGGTCATTGACATGGTACAAACTGCCTTATCTCCTTGTGGGAGGGAGGTCATTGCCAAACCCACGGCTACTTGACTGGGGAAGAAGGCAGGCTACAGTGATTCAAACATAGCCTGGGCCAAGCAGAGGGCTTATAACAGCCTAAAATAGCTCCAGTCTGAATGTGTTTCAGTTTTTCTCTATATGTCAACAGATGACATGCATTGTCACAGTGCTATGCATGATTCAAGAAGCTTGCTGAAGTATTTTACAGTAAGAAACCCATTGTTTCAGATTTCTGCAACTCGAGCACTTTCTCAAATATCCTCCTTTACTTTTGGAAAGCCCTTTCAATGACCCTTTTTGTGTCAATGTAGAACTCCGCTCACAAATCCATTGTTCTGTTTTTATTTCCAATATTACACTTCCTTTCGGAATGCTAGTAGGACGATGTCGTGCATTTTGCCACCAACTCTTGCCGAGTTCCCTGAGAACTCCCTCACTGAGCTCAGGATTAGCAGGAAAGAGGAGAAAGAGTAACGGGAGTTCAAGCAGTGTCAGCTCTCTCCCCTCTCATCATTAGGATTGCTGGTGTAGAGCATGTATTTATATCCACCAAACTGGAGTAATGTCTGTGCAGCTCGCCATCTGGGATGTCACACGAATGAGCCCAGGAGAATTTGTGGTTTATGGATGCAGGGAACACTGAGCCTACTGACCATGTAAACGAGAGGTGGCCTGTGTTTCCCAGGGAGTCCAGTTCATCCAGAGCTCCCCCAGCTCTGCCCACACTTGGCAAGGTCCTTCTGTCTGTGACTTCCCAGCCCCATGACTCACTGTGTCTGAGCAGCATGACTCAAATGCCAAATTTCTTTCCGGGATCTCCCATTAGCATGACCTTCTGGAGCAGTGGGATACACACTGGGCATTCCCTCATCCAGCTGCTTCTGGTGCTGCTCAGCTACTCAGCTCTTCATGGGAATGGAGGGTCTCTCTATGGGACTCCTCAGAGAGCATGGGGACCTTCAGCACAAGTAACGATGGCACAAAAAGATCCTACTTCTTTTTGCATTTTGCCATGTGGTAATAGAGTGCCTTGCTGCATAATTGGGGCTCTGACGTACTGCTGCTATACAATGAAGCCATATGCTAGAGTAAACACTAAGTTGCTTCTGACCTCTGTATAATGGAGATATTGACATTACAGACAAAAAAAGCAGATCAAAGCTTGCTGCAACAGTCAACTTTGATATATGGTATCAGACCACGGACACTACTGTATTACTTAAGGCTGAAGGCTGCTGCTGAAGGAGCATCCTGCTTCCATTTAATTTACCTGGTGGTACACATTATTAGCCAGGGATATACACTGATCATATGTACAAGAATTTTTGATCTCTTAGTCTATTTGGAAAGCTTGAACTACAAAATTGTACCTTAACTGATTTTTTTTCCCTCCCTCACTACATTTCAATTTGTTTTCCCAGGAGCTGGATACCAGTCATGTTCACAGCCTCAGGAACTGGAAACCAGTTATGAATGCCAGCATTTGTTATGAAAGGAACAACAACAAAAAGCAAAAGCAACTGTCACACTGAATTACATGTACTTTGTAGTACAGGGTTATTATCACTGCAAATTTCACCTGTGCCATGCCTGCTGCAGTTAAAGGGAGGGACCCTCGTTTTATAGATGTGACACTGGGGTATGGAGAAATTAACAGATATGCTCATGGTATCCTTCTCTCTAGATCTCTCTCTAGTCATAATTCACCTGCTTTTATCAAAAGACATTAGTTTTCTCTTGTGATGCTAATTCAAAGGCATTATTATGCACCATTCAAAGGAAGAGAAATAAGCCAGCAATAGCCCACAGGATGGGGTGTGATGGGCACTGGTGTCAAGGACGAGGAGAGGGCAGGTCCAAATCACTGCTTCAGAGCTGACTCCCTGTTTGCCTGTGGTCCAGTGACTTGGGGTTGCTAGAAAACGGGGATCATAGTCATCCTGTACCCCACCATCTCATGTGAGGGTGCTTACAGCTAAAATGAAGAGTGCAGGTACATGCTCACACCAGAGCCCTGGCTATCTCTAGTGGTGTTTCCTGGCACACCCATCACCGGGACTGAGGCTGGTTGTGGTGGGGCAGGACACCCGCGAGGTGGGACTCCGAGAGGAAGCCCAAGAGAGTGCGCTTCCTGCTGGGGAGGAACAGCGAAACTGTTTTGAGTCAGTTGCAGGCGGGGAGTTGCCTTTCTTCTCCGTTCAAGGCACCAGCAGCTGCTACTCTGCTGCTCACAGTCCTGATGGGCTTGCTGGGGAAACCTTACTGGCAGCTGTAGCCCACCATGGCAGAGAGGCACTTGCTGCTCTCCGGGGAGGGAGAATTCCATCTTCTTTGCCATATATTTACCTTGCTGTTTGCCAAGCACATCTTATTGTTTTGGTGAGCAGTGCTTTGGTCCTCCCTTTTCCACTGGTGTTGCTCTTCTTGAATCTCATAATTTAGAACCAGACTCAAAATTTCTGCCTACCTGTAACAGTGGAGAAACTCAAGCCCTGATAAAAAGACTAAATATGGGGCCAGGAGTCCTCTGTGCTGAAATTCACAGAATGTGCCTGATTCTAAGGCAGAAAACCAGTCATTAAACTGTCATGAGCCAAAAAGCACTATTGTCAATTCACATTTATCAGGGACTCAGCTGAAACTCGCATCTCAGAGCAAATAGAAGATGTGAGGCACAGTGTCCCCAAGACGATTGTACTCTGGGTAATGTTCAAATGTTTTCACTAGCGTGTCCTGTGTAGAGAGCTTGCTGAAGGGACACTGATTTTTTTAAAGTCAACAATTTGTTTTAAAAGTTGTATTTTTTCCTCCATCTTTGTTCCAAAAATAGATTGTTTCCTTACACAAAAGTAAGTAGAAAATACCACAAAGAGTGATAAGGCACAGCAACCTTTTCAGAATGACTGGCAAAGAGTAGCCTCTGCAACGTTTCAAAGGTACAGTAGTACCAGCTGATAAGATGATTGTAACCTACAAGAAAATAACAGCCTGGTCAGAGATTTATCCTCCTATATAAAGAATTCAAGTAAATCCCGCTCATAAATGGCTTCAAAATCACATTTATGTTAACAAAATGACAAGTTCATGTCAAATTTCAAGTCAGAGCTCATCACAAATAAACAGAAGGAATTAAAAAAATTCATAAGTAGAATCAAAGCTGAACTAACGTGATTGCACAGTCCTAAATAAATGTACTTCATGATACATTCTTCTTTGAAAGAGAAAGAAAGAGAGCAAAAGAGAGTGCAAACTACGCATTTAATGTGTGCTTAAGCAACTGTAACAGCATAATAAGAGCTTGTATTTTTTCTGGCAGAGCCATAATCATAATCGCATTGCATACTTTCAAATGTATTTTTAAATTCCCCAGTTTCTGTCAACAGTTTCATTCAGGGCTCTGTTACTTAAAAGGTGAATGCAAAATTCACAGAGCTTGCAACGTTCACTCTGAGTGACATATCTATAATGAAGGATCACTAAATCGCCCCTTTCCAAGTGAAAGTAAAATTAGAAATAACTGATACCAAAAAAGGAATACAGTCCCTGTATTTAGCTCCAGCATGCCAAGACGATGCCAAATATACTTCAAGACACATTTCCATAAAAAAAAAAAACACCAAAAAAAATCTGACCAAAAAAAAAAAAAGTGTTTACCTTGCCTGACTTTGCATTGGTAAACACTCCTGCATCCAGTGTAAGAAGCTATATTTAGAAATGTATCCTTACCAGGAAACCAAGTGGGCTTCAGTGAAACTAAAACAGTCCTGGGCCTAACTTTGTCGCCAGCAAGACGGACTAAGTCAACAGGAGCTCCACTCGCCTCTCTGAGCTCAAAGCCAGACCCAGAAACTGCACCCTCTCTCATCCCCACCATGGGGTAAAGCCTCCCTTCCAGGCTGCACAGATAGAGGAGGGCTTCTAAAGCTGTAAGAAGCCATACCAACAATTTAAAAAGGAACAGCATTATTGAAAAAATGTTATACAAGCAGTGGTAAACCTCAGTGGTCTGGGTTTCAGACAACAGAAAATCCCTTTGACAAGTAGCAAACATACTAAAAATAGCACCTGGTTATTTTTAAAGTCAGCTTAAAATAATTTTCTTTGCTTTTTGTATCCTGTTTTGCAGTTTCATATGAAGGTGCCCAGCAACCTTTTACCAGCAATAAAAATGACTAAGACTTATTCCATAGCCTGTTGTGGAGCCTAACACAAGGAGAGATGATAGAACTATCAAGTGAGGACCACATCTTAAGAGGAAAATTCCAGACTGTGAGAACTGCCTACATCCCATAGTGAGATTTCATGCACCAAATGTATCTGGGAAGAGAAAAATACTAACTTTTATGTCCTGAGCACCTAGCACAGGAAGGATAAGGATTAATTAGATTGTAATATACTTTAATTCATCTCATCAATGACTTGTCCACAACAGGCTGTGACTGTATTGTGAATCATTTCCATCTGGTTAGAGATTGCCATCCCCCAGGCACCCTTCCGCTCCAGGTCTCAGCTATCACTTGGAAGACGTCATCCTCTGCTACTAAGAGAGAGAAAGTGTATCTCTTTCTACACCACGCATGAGGAATGAGACTGATTTCATCATCATCTCATCTCATCTCACCTCAATCTCATCTCATCATCTCATGTCCTTTACACTTGAGCTAGACATCTAGACTCCCTTAAAAGTCAATGGAGAGAAATGACTTCCAGAGAAAGACTCATCTGACCAGTGTCAAATATGTGTTTTAGGATGAATTATACCTTGGAACTTTCTTTTTTTTTTTTTTCACCCTGACAGTACTACAGGAAGCTGGGAGCTTCTACTTCAGACTTAACTTTGTGTTTGATGAATTCTGTTCAATGTTGGCTAACTCCCTGCCTTGCTCCAACAGAGAATGCCACCTGCAAAATCACTATAATTTATTTAATCACCTGTATTTATTAGGTGCTCAGAGCATGTATGAAATCAACAGCTGCCATGTATTAATCATGGAAGCCTAGCCCAGTCACTGCACTGGCTTTTCTGGGTGTGGAGCTGAAATACACCTCACCTTGCTTCTTCAGTTTTGGTGGTAAGGGGAAAGCTCTTCCTCTCCTGAGGCAAATGATCACACACTTGCAAAAGCCCCTGAAACTGAGTTTCTGGGCAGGTGTAGTAGAGCACTCAGTTTCTACACCTCCCTTCTGGTGTCAGTGGCCTAAAATAACATTACTTGTATTAATGTATTCCTTTCTCTGTGTCCTGCCACCCTCTGCTTCCAGTCCCAGATGGTGATCCCCTGGAGGAATGAACGGCCTTTTTTCCTCATCAGGCTGGACAAGCTCCAGCCATCTTTGGGACTAAAAGAACTACTATCTAAGAGCAGGTTAACATGTGCTTTTGAAAAAATTTTGCTACTTCTGAACATATATTAGTTAGCACATTTAATAAAACATTCTATATGTTTCAAAGGTTTGGCATAAGTTGTTCTCATTTTCCTTTCACTTTGAAGTTTTTTTTTTTGTTGTTGGTGTTTTTTTTTCCTTAATAAATTCTATAATTTTGACAAGAGTTTCCTTTTCATTTTGACTTAGCTGGCATTCCACCACAACAAGGGACTCTGTGATCCTAATCTTGTAATTTAGTTACTGAGTATCTCCAAAGTATACTTGTATTTCATTGCTGTATCTCCAGTACAGCTATAGCTATAGTTAGTTACTCCGTATCTAAAATCTGACGTGTTCTTTAGTTTTCAGTTCATTAAGGTTCACTTTAGCTTTCTACTGAAACAAAACTAATTTTTCCATGATCATAAAAGTAGTAGCTGCCCAGAGAAAAAGCCTTTGAACATTTGGCACGGTAGTTTATTTTTTAATATTCTCCTTGTGTGTAAATTTAAAAGAAAAACATACTGTTCATAGGAGCCTTCAGCTGAGAAAGTAAACAAAGCTTCTTTTAAATATAGCTCCTTAGGCAACTATTATGCAGATTACAAAACAAGGATGGGAACTTACTAACATTATACTTAATGTGCAATGTGCAGTCATACATTTTGAATAAACAACAGAATTACCATAAAAGCCAAGATCAGAGCCTTTATGAGATGCCTGGTGTCATGTTCTGTCACTCAGACTTTCCTTGAATGCTGAAAATACTTTGGAAATAACACTGGTTTCAACTACTGCATGCTGTGGCTGTAAAATACAAAACCTCAGGCAGCCATTTTATATGAATTTTCACCTCAAAACAGAAAAGTTGAGGAAAACTGTTTCAAAACAAACCATTGCCCTTCCTAGCCAAAACTGCTGAGTTCCATGTGACATTTGCCTGCCTGAACTTCATTCAAATGTCCTTTACATTTTGTATGAACAGACACAGGCTTTTTAAATCCGAGACTCTAAACATAGCACGGAAATATAAGAACTAAATGGGAATAAAACATGAAAATAATTCCAATGGATTTTAGATTTCTGAAAGAAAAACTTAGAATGAGTACTAGGTATGCTTAGTTGGAGGCTCCCCAGTATTTTACTAATTAATACTTTATTGATTAACAAAATCTCGCGATATGTCTGTTGGAAATAGCCTTTTAAAATGCACTTTTATTAACTTGAAAAGAAGAAATCACACAGGGGTATGGACCTTTAGGTCGGACCTCACATCTTTCTACCTGCGTTTAATAACCAGTAACAATCAAATTCAGGTTTCCTCTCCCCAGACCAGAGTCCAGGGGTCTCCCACTTTCTCCCTGAGTACTCTGAGCCCTGAAGTTGTCTGCAAAACATGAGCATTGCCTCTCACAGTTAAACCTTGAGAGAAATTGGCCCTGGCCATTGTTTTATATTGAGCGCAGAGTTGATGCTGTGTGGGAGATATTCTCCAAGGACTCTGCTGGCACAGACCACAGGGGCTTAAGGGATGGGGAAGCCTCTTCCTCCATGAATTCCAAGTGATTTTAGGCACTGGATAGATGCCTAGGTGTTCAGCCTGGCCAAAGCAGCACTGCTGTTAACCATACACAGCAACAGAATTTTGGGCATGTGAGTACATTTCATAGTCAAATCTATGTACTTTTGATGGTAAAATATTTTGTCTTACATCTGCAGAACTCATGGTCTGGATGAGATGAATTCATCTTTAACCCTAGACCACTGTTATAATTTTTCAGATGGGGATGTTGAATGACTTGTCTATAGAAGAAAAGGTGAGGAACAGAAGCAGTGGAGATCACTGTCTTCTGCTGCCAGTTTTCTGAACTAGTGGTGTGTAACTTTTTTCATGTATTCTCCTTCATAAGGAAATAAGGAAGGGCCCATGCTGAGATATCTGGATTTGTATCTTTTGGTAGAGCAACATACTAGCCCTAACTTTCCTCCTCATCTAGCAGTTACTGAAGCACAAACATGTAATCACGGGAAATGCTATAATTAACCATAAATCTCAGTTTCAAATCAAAAGGCCACTGAGCTTTCATTTCAGACTGAAAGACTGGAACAAGAGCACAACTATTAGAAAATCTACCTTTGAATCAATTTCTGTCAGTGTGCTGGCCTTGCTTTTTTGGTCTAACCCACAACTTGTACCTGTATGGTTAGCCAAAAACTGTACATTATTTACCAACATCAGGATTAAAACTCAAGCATCTGGCATTGCTCCATCTTGGAACTAGAGAGCCGATACTGTACACTTTAAGAAAAATCACAACTATGCCTGAGAATACTGTTCCTTGTGTAACTCCACATATAAGAACTTCAGAGGAAACGGAGTTTTCTTAAAGCTGTTAAATTTTTCTTATCCATGAAATTGTTTTGGGTTTGTGAGAAACTGAGCATTTCACACCTCTGTTCACACTGAGTTAAGGTTACTTTAAGGTCCTCCTTCACAATAGTATATGAACAATTCAATATTTTGAATAAAAGATAACAATACCTGTAGCTTTCTTGCTTCATGTTATAACACAAGCAGACTGCAGGAGAAATGCTGATTGTAGCAGAACTCTGGTTTACTATAATTAACGTAGAAAAGCCCTAAAATTTAGGCTGAAATCAGGCTGATTTTTAAGTGCCTAAAAAAAGACAAGATTTATTTAGGTAACACTACAATTTGCTGGCATCGTGGACAAGGTTGAACTGATCTGAGCATGGTGCTCTCAAAATCCAGTCTTCAGTCCAAATCAATTTCCCTCTTGCCCTGTCTTCAAAAGGACAGGTTTGGTTTGTGTTGGGATTATTCTGAATGTTCCTGTGGTTCAAATCATGGGTCAATTGTTCCTTACCTGACCTCATTGATTCTAGCTGTTGGAAAAGTAATGTTAAAGCTACTATGGGAGGCACTTAGTGTGTGAACGCTCTCAGTCTAAATCAGATTGTGGTGTGTATAAACACATCTTTGGGGTAAGATTTCCAGCTGGTCTTTTGTGACAGATCCTGCATGGTTCAAGTATAGACACCATGGCCTTGGAAGGTGAGTCCCAAAAAGCTCAATAAAAGACCTAAGTGATATACTTCAGGCAGATAGCAACCACCAACTCCTGATCAACAAGCTGGGGAGATGTAATACATATGCAAGAGGAAAGTAAAGAACATATGTGAGTGCTCACTGGAGGGTTGCTGGGGTGGAGGAATTGAGAGAAGGCAGAGCACAGAGTGATGCAAAAATACAGAGGAGTGTAGCCCTGGGGGGAAGCAGTCTTGGGGTTGGAAAGCAGGAGTGCAAAAAGATATGGTGGGAGAGAAACTGGAGGAAGATGAAGTAGCTGGCGAAGTCAGCAAGTGCAGGGAGCCTGCCAGTGGTGTACTCTTCCCTTTTAAGTGTGCTAAGACCTCAGACAGATAACAAGGAAAAGGGGAACGGTCTGAACTTCCACAAATGCTGAGATGAGATGTGCATTGCTTCTGCACCAGGCAGAAAGCTGACTGCAATGAGAGGGAAGGGATGGCTAAAACATTTTTTTTCGAAACTCTATCAAAATACCCCTCTGACCTTGTTTAGAATATAGGAAAATTACTGTCAAAAAACCAAAGCAAAACAAACCCAAATGCAGATGCAAACTCGCCTGCTGATATCATATGCAGTTCAGGAACGTCAAGCTCAGTAAAACCCACTGCAGGGAACTCATCTGGTGAGCATGCTGGTAATTCCCAAGGACTGCGACCTTGCGACCGGGGGGTCGTAGTTCAGGTTCTGTCGGTATATGCCAGGACTCCTCATTTTCTGTTTTTTCAGAGGTTTGAGTTTTGCTGAGCAAGGCATTTTGGAAAGGCATGGGAAACCACTGGGCAGTTTTAACTCTGTGTTAACAAAGATTTTTTCGGTCATTGAATTAGCGTACAGGGGATTTGCTTGAACTGTGCCAGAGTGTGTGTTGGAGAGGACTTGCAAAGGGTAAACTGTGTTCCTGGGGGAAACTCTCTTGGGCTGAAGCACTCTGAAGAATACTAGAGATTGAACTGTGTGATAAAGATAATATACAGAAGAGTTCAGGGTGCATGAGTGCAGCTGCAGGTTTCTGTACCTGTCCATCCATCCTTGCATTCCTTTTTCCGAAGGAGGAGAAACCCATGGGTAGAGAGGATCTCAGCACTGTCTGAACTGCAGTTTTATACATAGAAATCTCAGATATTCACTGTGAACTCAGAATAGCTGCATATTTTCTGAACAGGATATTTACAGATATTATATCCCCTAGATCCCCATAAGCCGCATATGAGTAAATCATCTGAGTCTTTAGAGAAGCGTGAAGAATCCCTGGCTAAACATATCTGCAACCTGGTTAACGATTTTGTTAAAATGGCTTAAAGTGAGTTGTCTTTTTGATTAGGGTGTTGTCGTCTAATACAAAAAGCCCAAGGCAGCAATAACCTTTTAAAACAGATGATTTGTGTGTGTGTGTGTGTGTGTGTGTGTGTGATTTCAGACAGTTCTCTGGGTTATGAAAAACACAAAAGGCTGTTTTGATTATGATGGTCTGGTTCTACTTTAGGGAGTTCCTTTAGCTGCTGAGCTACATACTAACTCAACTGGAGCTTCTTCACTCTTCACCACGTTTTTACATTCATCGTTCTGTTGTTCAGAGACAGGTTTCAGTTACAGAGTGTAAAGTCAGAGTACCTTGTCTTTGGCAGATTTATTCTGAACTTAAGAGAAGTTTTAGTCTCATGGCACTTAAAAGGTTCTTGCTTGTCTTATGGGGCATTTTTTCAAAGGAAAACAGGATCTTACATCTGGGTCAGATAGAAAGATGTCTTACAGAGAGGTGATGCCATTGTCAGTGGACAGTTACAAGGGATGACCTGGATATAGAGGAAATTTCTTCCTAAATACATCATGTAGTGGTTAGGCTGAGGCTCTGAGACATGAAGAGGCATAAGGCATATGTCTGGTTTTGAGAAAATGCTAAATAATGTGTACTAGCTACCTATAAAGTGTCTAATACTGAAAAACTCTTCCACTTGATAATCCATGTGGCACTGACTTCCTCAGATGCAGCTATGTATATCTCGGGAAATAAAGAATATTCTTAAGCTGCCTTTAACTTTTTTTCTTATTTAATTTCATTTCAAAACTTCTTCAATCTATAAAAGCATACAATTACTTATCTAAATGGGGTATTATTTGTTTGATTTTTTAAAAAGATAGTTTAATTATGCTTCCAGGCACATTATTCTGCTTCTCAAAAAAAAAAAACAAAAAACAAACAAAAAAAACAACACCCAAACCACTAAAAAAAAAAAAATCAAAAATCTTCCTGCTCTGACTTATCCAAGCTAGAGATCCAAATTACAGAAATGAACTCTTCAGCTATAGAGGCATAGGAACTGAAAAAGTACTCACGTAAAATCATGTCACAAAATTTCTCGCAACTGGGCATATACAAATAAAAAGAAAGCAACATTTACAGCAATATACACACTGAATAAATCAGAAAATTAACTAGAAATGGAACATGACTTACTACAGAAAGTGTATACTCTACCTATGTACATATTTTTAGCTACACACATAGAATATATATTTAGCAAAATTGTGTCTTACCAGAAGAAAGTGGTGACAGTTATCTTGAGATGACTATCGAAAACTCAGAGAGTGAGAGAAAGAAAGCACTGTTCCTACAAAGTACTGAGCATAAGATTTCTAAACTGCTTTTGCCATGCTGTCCCTGAGGTTAAAATCCTGAGATTACAGGTATTTATAGAGTGTTGGTTTACTATCATGAAAAAAGTTACTCTTTTCTGGGTGAAACAGAATATTTTTCACTTGCAGCAGCCACAAATACAGACNAAAAAAAAAAAAAAAAAAAAAAAAAAAAAAAAAAAAAAAAAGGGTTTACCTCCACCCAGTTCTCATCAAATCTTAACATATAATTTTTGTTTTTTTTCCTGCAGACTCTTAAGGAGAGATGAATGTACTTTCTTTGCAGTCCCTGCCCATGATCCTGTACTGCCTCAGTCCTATTTCTTTTCGTCAGCAGACAAAACTCCTAATACTTTTCAGCACTGGTACAGCTCCACTGGCTGCAGTAGTAATGGCATCTGAAACCCAAGAAGGTGAAGAGTTGTGTCACACGACACTGACACCACACACGCTACCAGACTTCCACTGCAATGGAAACATGCAGCCATATTTTTCCCAGGACTTGTCTCTGCCAGAAAACGACATCATGCTAGGATACATGAAGAAATAGGGCATCAAATACTGTTTGGATCTCAGTTACAGACAAGGTGGTGAGGATGCATCCCATTTGATATCAGCTATGTGAACGCTGGGTATCTAATTCAAACCAGTTGTCTGGGTTTTTTCCACAGTTAATAGAAAGAGAGGTACGTCAAAGGGAGACCCACCTTACCCGCTTCTTGAGAGGCTGAACACCATTTCTGAGGAAACACTTCTACTCAATCAACTGATTTAACTGAGACTTCTGACAATTTGTACTGAAACCTTTAACAGCTGCTTGCAGGAGCTCAGCTCCGCCAGTTGTGGGCAGGAGCCTTCACAGACCAGCCAGGGTCCTTGGCTCAGATCTCACCCTGCTGAAAGCCAGGCTCCAGGCCCATCTGGACTCACACAAATGTAAACTGCTCTGTATTGGTTATCTCCCTGAAGCACATTCAAATCTTTGGAAATGGTATCCAGCAGTTTTAAATATCTGTAAATTTTTCAGACTGATATATATCATACAGACAAGGTATCACACCTACTTATGCCAAAATCTACCTTTTTTCAGTTACACCACTGAAATCTAAAGAGTTAGCTCTATGCATGCAAAAAGGCTAAAGAGTCATTTTGCAAAGGTATCTGATCGCCCTACACCCTTTGCAAACACAGAAGTTATTTTCCAGAGGCTGTTATATTCACTAAGCAGTTAAATTTCAAGCTGCTTCTTTCAGGAAGGGTAAGTAATTGTCAAAATGTTCGCACAGAATAGCATATTTTTCCCCAAGCTATGGAGTTTGACTTTAGAAAAGGCAACAATTTTTCTCCTGTGTATATGGGATATTTCTGAAAACATGGGGTTAAACAGATTTGTTACTATGATCAGGGCTGAAACTGGCAATTTTCAGCTTTACTGAGCACAATGCAGCTTGCCACCAGCAAAGAGTTTTATGAGTGAGATTAGAATCTCAGAAAATGTGCCTTTATGTAGCCCATAAAGGAAGGAGTCCAAACTGAGATACTACTTTGATATTAAACACACATAAAGCCTTACGCTGCTTGCTGCATGCCCTGAAGACCACAGAGATGATAAAAATAAACAGCCGGAGGGCATCCTGACTTCCTGCAAGGCTTTCCCTCCTGCATAAGCATGGTCAGGAAAGGGACTAAGATGATGTTTTAATAAAACCCCTAGAAAAACATGGAAGATATGCTTGGAAGGTTATTTTGCTGTTTGCAGTAGTTGTTTCCCCCTCCTTAGAGAGTGAAGAACAGAATTGCAAAGTGTTGGCTGAACTGTGGTGCCTCCAGAAGCTGAGATCATTTAAGAATGAGGAAGAAAGATTTAAATTTTCAGAGGAAAATACTAGTGGGATGGCCAGGAATCAGCACAGAGACGTCTCGGGTTGGACACTCAGTTGCCTGAGATCTTTCCTTGGATCTTAGGGATGCAGACTAGCCCATATCTTTGCACAGTAAAACCATCCTAAATCTTTACTGCTGAAGATATTTCAATGTTGATGCTTTGGAGATATTTCCCCCCTCTCCTGTATGCCATCCCAGATACGGAAGATCAAAAAATATAGCCACCTATTTAGTAAGTTTGCAACCAATGTGAATACAAATTCTCCTACAGTGATTCAGACAGATTATATTGAAACAACCCTACCGACTACTGGACCTGAAGACCATATCTTTCTCACCCGTCTGTATAAATCTGGTTGAAAATTAAGTTCCCTTCTTTTATTGTCTTTAATTCAGACTCTTAGACTGACAGACCAGTGGAACATCCTATTTTGCCTTTTGATGTCATCCTCATTGCTCATTGAGGATCAAGATTAATGTTCTAAAGTGGCTATGGGCAGACACCACAGCCTAAATGAACCAGGAAGCTCAGAACAAATGCCACAGGGAAGAAAATGAATGAAATCACCACTCAGATAATCAATCAATATTTTCCAAGAGAAAAACAAACGAATGAACAAACAAACAAAAAATCCCTCATACCTGGAAAACTAAAATGACAAGCTCATGGTATACTGAGGTAAAAAACATGAATGGAGGGGAAGTCCTATCTTTTAGCATCATAACAAAGAAGTCCAAGAGAAAAGAGCTATGCCCTTCTTGCAGTGTCTTCAAATGATAAAATCATGTGCAAGTCAAATTCTGCAGAAGAGTGCACCTGTGTTGTCAAAAACCTGGAAGTAAATGCAGAGAATTTCCTGCTTTGCTCTTGGAAACCCTGCCATTTGTCATCTAAAGAGCACATGGGAGGCTTGTTTCCCTTCCCTCTAGTCTTATGTGGGATTTGGTTGAGGTATGTACAAAATTTTCCAGGCTCTTTACACCAGAACTTTGACCAAGTTCCAGCTGACTCCATTTAAAATGCTTCCCCTCCTGTATCTGTTTGGAGTTTGCTGAGGTTTTTCTCTGGTTCCTGGAGAATCTAGAGACCGCCTGCCTTGTGATCTGGCAGAGACTGGTATGGAGTCATGTGCCAGAAGAGGTATCCATCACCTTTAGACTTGTAGAGACTGTCATTTTCAAATGGGATTTTTTTCCAAAATCACTGGAGATTTTCATTGGAACTTCCCCCCCCCCCCCCAATACTGGATGATTGCAATAGAAATATAATGTTCCCACACATGCTCAAATAAAATCATTTGCCTTATACTTCCTCCTGGGCCTTCATGAAATGACACATCTTATGGGAAGCACATGAAATAATATTTTGGCATTTATTCTTGACATGAATTCAGTTGCTGTATGAAAAGAGTTGAGAGTTAACAGCTTTGCTGAACTGTCAAAAAAACCCCAACCAACCAAAAACCCCTACTGCAAAAACACAACCAAGAAACTATTGTCTCTAATGCCCAATATGCAGCCACGTGCCTCCGTCAGTCATTGTTAGTGAGTTGCATTTTTTTCTGAAAGACATGTACAGCACCTCCATTCTTTAGCATTTGTCACAAAAGTTTAACATGGTTACAAGGATGGTAGAAAATCCTTTCCTTCTCATCTCTGTCTCCATATCACTGTTAAAGAAATCCAACTGACCACCAACCTTTTTAACTGAAAGGTAAGACAAAGAATAATGATAAATTTAAACCAACCCTAAAACATCAAAAAATGAACAAACAAACGCCACTGCCACATCCATAGTTCTTACCCCAAAAGGCATAAGTGGCAAAGGAGGATTTAATTACCACCATCCATATTAGAGGCAACCTGCTCAAACACTATTTCAGCTGTATGCAGCTATGGAAGAGAAAAAAAGAGGGAATGATATACTAAATGAGATGTTAAATAATACACATTAAACAAACACTGTAACCAGCTTCACACAGAGACTTGCAGTCTGAAAAGAGGGCCCGTATAAGCAAGCCAAAATGTAGGAAAAAAAACATCAAAAGATCTGTTGCATATTTTTCCAGTTTATTTTCCCCTTTTTTCCTCTCTGCACTAACAGTTTTTAAGAGGCCAAAGATATTCAAAGTGAAATGTCACCATTCTTACAAACTTAAATAAACTATTTATTAGAGGTAGACTAAGTACTCTGGAGAAATTTATTTGCCCTGGCAATAACGTTTACAAATGACCTATGAAATATTATGACATTGTACCAGTAGCACTGCAGTTTGCCTGTAAGGATTTAGTTCCAATCAGCAAGTGCACTGAGAGGAGGGAAATATTTCTGTGTAACGCCAGTGAAGTGTGCGGGCAACACCTGGGAGAAGATGAAAACGCCATAAGTACAGTCTTTCCTTTGACATCAGCGATAAAGAAACATAGAAGCAATAAATAAATACATCACGCAGCTCAAAAAGAAATGCAGTCATTTTTATGATCCACATCAACTTAGTCTCTGCTGCTCATAGCAGAGAGGTCTAAATGCAGTGCACTGAAAAAGGGACCCAAGTTTCCTCAGCCACAGGACAGTGAAGGCTGCAAGAGTTACCAGAGGGGGAACACAGGTACCTGTTGAACACAGGGAGGCACTGGCTACTCTTTACATTTCCTTTTTTTTTTTTTTGATCAATGTACTGAGTCAGAAACGACAACAGAAACCCAGCAATTAGGTGCTCCAAACAGAACTGCTATTTTAAGGATAACAAAGTTCATTAATGGTTTGGGGGTGGAGGCTGGGAGGGTTTAGAAGTAAAATGCATGTGTTCAGACAAATGTGTAAAATTCAGATTATTTAATGCTAATAAATACTACACTTGAAAACTTCTCCCAAATGACGCAGAAGGCAAAATCTATTTTGCTGTAAACCGTTTTGTTGTTGTTATTGTTGTTGTTGTTTGAAAAGATGGCTCATGTTGTTGATGAGCAACAAAAAATATCAGAAAACAGCTTATATCATCATCTTTATTCTCGCTCAAGAAGAAGTTAAAAGTTGTAATTGTGGCACAAATATCTCCTTGGGATTTAGGCACAAAACCCACCATTTGTAACAACAACAGATGTCATGTAGAACATATACTTCTGAACATCAACTCACTGAAACGATAAAAATAAAGTCACTCCTTTTATGCTTCATTTGATGTACGTATAATTTATTAATTCACTTCCTATACTGCACTGTTCTGCATTATACTATCTCCCCATAAAACCTGCATTACATTGTATAAATGCTATTCTACAGTACTAGCCTAGCAATTATTGTGAATGCTTATGTGTTTATTCCAAGCTTTCACTGTAGGTATCTCATACACGTAAACCATGCAGGTTGAGATTCTTAGTTTTCCGATGAATACCAACTTTCAAAGATACATTCAGTAAAATTCTACTCAGAATTCATTACAAGAGCATGATGGTTGAATACAGAGAAAAGAAACAGAAGAAAATAACTTGAATGGCACTAGCATGACACGTAAAAACCTTCTTTTTAAAATACCAAATTTGGTATGTGTACAGTCCTCAATATTATATATCCAAAAGGTTATATCTAAAGAAAGCTGGACAAGAAAGTACCTGTAAAGTGGATGTTGGACTCTGTTCTTTCCCTCTTATAACATGTTTGCCTTATTCCAGCTCCACTGTGATAATGCTGCAGAAACATGAGACTGACACAGTGATACAAAAAGCCCACTAACCACTTCGATACTTCTATTATAGGCTGTTAGACTGGTGCAGTAGACTTCAATGCAGTAGAATTTAAACAACGTTTTTAAGTTTACTTGATGCTTCATTTCGACCCGGATTTTTTTTTTTTTTTTTTTTTTTTTTTTTCTTTTTTTTTTTTTTTTTTTTTTTTTTTTTTTTTAACTGACCTCTCATTTTTTTTTTGTGCACAAAATTTCAGCGTACAAAAACTAGAAAACACTGCTGAGATGTGGTTAGGTGCAGGTCTCAACAATGTACAGATCATGGGGTGTATCATGATTTTCATCTCAACAAGTACATCAAGCCTCAGCTCCTCTAGGGAGTGGCCCTGGGCGTGAACCTCTACAAACTTGGCCCAGGTTTCCTGTTTGTAACCGAATAAGGTGTCTTTTGCCTAGTTTGCAAAACAAGCACAGAACTACCCATTGCTGGTTTCTAACATGCACTTCCCAGTCACACTTCTCGCACTGCACAGCTATCTGCTCTTGTGTGGTTATTTGTCAGTGCTATGTGACTGTAAGGAGGTGGGTACAGAAGAATTTTTTTCTCCCCGGAAGAAATGACCAGTGAAAATGCAGAAAGCAAAGAAAAGTAGGAGACCACGGTGCCTGAGGCAGCAAACCAGACATTCAGAATCGTGGGACTGCCATGAGAGGGCCATAAAAATTATCAGAGGGATGGCACACCTCTACTGTGAGGACAATGCTGAGAGAGTTTGAGTTGTTCAACCTGGAGAAGAGAAGGCTCCGGGAAGACTTTATTGTGGCCTTTCAGTGCTTAAAAGAGGCCTGTAAGAAGGAGTGGGACAGACTTTTTAGTGGGGCCTGTTATGATAAGAAAAGGGGTAATGGTTTTAAACTAAAGGAAGTGAGATTCAGGCTGGACATGAGGAAGAAATTTTTTACAATGAGGTTACTAAAACACTGGCCCAGGTTGCCCAGAGAGGTGGTAGATGCCCCATCCCTGGAGACATTCAAGGCCAGGCTGGACGGGGCTCTGAGCAACCTGATCTAGTTGAAGATGTCCCTGCTCATGGCAGGGGGGTTGAACTTTGAAAGTCCCTTCCGACCCAAACTATTCTATGATTCTATGCCCACAAAATTTCACTTGTGTTCCTCTTAGTTGACTCCTTGCCTTTAAGCACTTGTGCTAAACCCCCTGTGAGCGCTCAGGATTTTCTCTGTGTAAGGTCTAGACACTGTCATGTAACCACAAATCAGACCATGGGATAACCTTCTGAGCTGGGCTTGGAGGAAAGCCCCAGCTGAGGAAAAGATGTGCAATGAATCGGTAAACTATTCAGTGCCACGTATCTGCAGCCCCAGAATGGAAGGCTTTGCAGCAATGCTGTCGTCTGCCCACACCCAGTACTCATGGACATTGCTCATGGGAAGACTCAAACCACATGCTTTTGAACACCAGCATCATCCATATTTCAGAGCTGCAGCGGCTGAGTTCCAGCTCCCTGCAGACGCCTCCTGGCAGGTGAGACCTGTGTGCCAAGCTGTGTGCTGGGAATGAAACGAGGAGCAAATATGACATGGGGGGGGAGAGGGACGGGTAAGTGCTGCCCAGTATGACCCCAAGCAGCAGCATACCTGCACTTGCAGTGCAGGACTACGGTCTTTTTCCTGCTGCTTGATGTCCAATACAGATACCAGTGGCCAGTGATTTAGAGATCAGACTGGTGAGTCAAACCTGGCACCTGAAGCTCAGCAGAAGGCTCAACAGTCGCATAAACGACAAGACTCAGGCCAGGGTAGGGGGGAACATGAGGTGAGGTTTCAAGAGTCCACCTCAAGGTGTGTGAGAGTTGAGAGGTCTCTCGCTAGCCAAGAGCAAGGGACAGTCAATAAAGGAACAAAGGTCTATTTGCTCTGGAAAACAGTCATTTTTGGCTAAACAGATTTCGACAGATCAATGGCAATCCCCTCTGAACTTTAAGTGATAAAATTGTGTCTCTTGGTTTCCTTATTTTCTTCTCACCCTCCCCTCCTGACCCCATTAAACTTAACTTGCTGCATAGCATCCTTCACATCTTTGTACTGGGGCTGTGTACAGCTAGGAGGTGCATGTATGTTGTTACAACGAAGAAATGAAAAAGAATCATAAATGTAGGCTGATCTATTAAAAGGTGCAATACAAGATGCATTTTGTTCATTCCTGAGTCCAACTTGGTCCACTCTGCCTGCTTATTCTAGTTAAATGCACATGTCAACGTATAAAAAGTTATTTCAGACTGCAGCATTTCATTACCCGTGCCAAGCCAAATGAACACAGGAATAGCAACAGTACACACGCCAAGGAAAATGAACTTTTTTTTCCTCCTACTGCGACATTTTTGGAGGCAGCCAATTATACATTAAAAAATCATGAATGAGCAGTGTAATTTTGGAGCCATAACTTAAAGTGAAGTATTCCTTTAAATATTAAATTAGTATAATAATGATATTTTAACAGTTTTTCATGGTTCTGCATTCCTCTATGAGGACTCATTCAAAGTAAACCTATGTGCTATATAAAAAGACCACAATAATCTTTTCCCACTAGTAAAATTGCTACTCTTATGAGTGTTACATATATAGGAGTTTTTACATACATAAACAGAATGTGGTCACCTGTGGGATCTGTAGATTACATTGGGGACATATTAAGGGAGTAATGCATACACACCAAATTTGTTGGCATGTTTTACAGTGTCTAGATTTTTCTATCCTGTGCTATTTTGTACATTTCCTGCCCTGACATAAATGACCTCATTAACAAGAAATTCTAATGAGTATTCATAGGAGTTTTTTTATTTCAAAATCCAAACTTTGATGACTACAGCTTACTTCTATTTTGTGACCTCTCTCTGTATGTGTAGCCTTGAAGGAGAAGGAGAGAGAAAGGAAAAAAATACAAAATGAAACAAAATTTGCTCACACAAGGGAGTTTTCTGCTGAATGACATAACCGTTACTCCCATAAGCCTGAGCTACGGTCAGCCTGCCCAACCATCTAGAAAAAATAAGTAAATGCAGAAAAGATATTTTTAGGCTTGAAAATTACCTTCCAAATACAAGCAGTTTACTTTTGCCAAAGAAGTAAATCACACAGCAGCATATGGAGTACTCTATTCCCTACATATTAAGGTAGTGTTAGCTTTATAGCAGTTCCTGTCACCATTCAGTATCTTACTCCCCAAGCAGATATGTTTCACCACAGGATTAGAAGTTGATTTTTGCAATCCCAATTCAGCGTAAAACTTCACTGGGACTCTAGGATCTGACCCACTTGCAGTGATTCCTACAGTAACAGTTACCCTGTAGCTGGGGCTGGAAATAAATCTTGCTCGCAACATTGGAAACACTGTGGTTTGGTTTTGTTTTGTTTTTTTCCTCTGGATAGTGAGTTCAGAATGTGGTACAGAAGGAGAGCTGAGAGTACCTAGTGAAAGTTCCAGTCAAAACCAACAGCAGTATTCAGTATTTATAGTGCACTGAAAGTGCTTTTTAGACTTTAAAAAATGGAGGCTGAAATGCACAAAATGTAAAAGATAGCCAGAAAAAAAAACGTAGATGCAAAAATACAAAACATAAATCAGAGCTATATATATGTATACACAGCCATACAACTGCACACCCAGTGAACTTATATACAACAACTACACACACAAAAAATTAGATTAAGGTAGAATTGTGCAAGGCTGCGGGACCAGGCTCAAATGAAATCTGGCCTGAAGCACGATTCGGAGGTCAAGCTTCCAAAATCTCTAAGAAAATCTAGTTTGTTTGCAGTTACTAAATCCAGCAAGATTCACTCCATGGTTCACCTCCATCCTGCTCTGTCAAACTACCATTTTCCCAGCCTCACGTTCCTGACCAGACCTCATCCTGCAGGCATCTCCCCAGCCTCACAGCTGCCTTCTCCCACACTGCACACACGCTGCTACCCTGGGGCAGTTGCCCGCTGTACTAATTCAATGACGAGGGTGAATGGACAGGTCAGAGCTAAGGGGGGCCCAGAAATGCATATCCTCAGGGGATTAGCGTGGTCTTGTCTACCTAGCCATTCATTTCTGATGATGGATATCCCATTTATATGGTAATCATACTTATAAATTTGGCTTTACGGTGAGCATACCCTTTGGATATAATCCTTCTGACCTTCAAGAAACGGGTTTGAAGTGGCTTGACTAGATTATTTTCAGGTATGTGTGGTGCTGCTTGGAAAAAACTGCTGTGCTTCAGTTTCTGGGTACTCATCAAGAATCATTCTCCTTCTGTGGTACTACAGATTTTTGAAACAAGAGCAGAGAAGACAGCTGTTTCTTCTGTTTGACTGCAAATACTGAGGCAAACTGAACACTGCACAAAGATGTTAATGCTCTTTGCATGGCACCCACCCAGCCTTGTGACAGCTTACAGGTTTAGCCTTTCACAGGCAAGAAGACGTGCTGCTTGTGGCTTCAGAAACTCTCCAGATAACACACAGCAACAAGTTGTGCAAAGCACATAAATGTTGTGGCCACTAAGCACCTTGAAAGTCAGTAACAAAACTAACATTAATAGGCAGCTCATGGGAAGGCAGAGGAGGAAATTTAAACACGGTTTATGTGTTTTAAGTTGCTGCAAAAGAACACGGGCTTCTGCTGCCTCCTAGGGTATGTCCTCATGGCAGTGCCTGCTGCTTGGTGGATACCTGAGCTCATGTTAAACTTCCCAACTGCGGTGCAGTTGGCAATGTGTTTACGGTGGCAGAGAGGCCAGGGTGCTCTACTTCTGAGCATCTACTTGGCCTTTCAGCTGGCTTTTCTGTCTCTCCTGGTCAGTGTGTAGCAATATATATGTGTCTGCTAGAGCTATTTACAATCACTACAACCAGGCTGTCTTAAAAAGCCTGACATTTTAAACACACACTGTATATTTTATGTTCATCCTGATTCTCTTTAGTATTTTGAGGCTTGATGCCTGCTTTTCATGTGTATCTCCATTGTGAGGGATAGAAATGAACAATTTTAAGAATTCTCACATAATTGCATGTTTCCAGATACTGAAGCCTTCAGAAACACACCGAGCGGTACGAGACTTGTGATATGATCACAGAGGTGATGGCTTGCGCTTTCTTCTCCTGAAGGGGAAGGGAAGCTGTGTGAGCCAGATCCTGACTCGAGATAGAGATCTGATCAGACATTTAACCTGACCTAGCAGCAGAGAGCATGGCTCTGTACCAGCCTACATTTCAAATGACACTGTTTGTCCACTTTCAATACTTGTTAACTTGCTTTACATATCATTGCTGTACGCTTCACCTCTTCGAAAATTAGTCTTTTTTATGTCAGTCATAGCTTCCTATTTTTGTTAACATTTTTCAGAAGAGAAAATATACAGAATTTTCAGTTCTTCTAGTTGTCAGCTTTTGCAAACAACAAAGCCCAAGACACTGCCATGTTCCATATGTGCACTTTAACTGTGGGCTGCAGGTCTCTCAAACAAACACAGACCTGCCAGTTCTGTACTTAATGATGCCCTTAAACATGAGCAAAGCCTGCCAGCACATTTTTAGTGATTGTTGCTTCATCTACATGCTACACGATATACTAGGGAAGTGTGCTAGACCCACAGTAGAGATGGTGGAGTGCTGGAGTGCCTAAACAACCTCCTGAGGTCACACAGAATCACAGAATGGTTTGTGTTGGAAGAGACCTCTGGAGATCATCTAGTCCAACTCACCTGCTAAAGCAGGTTCACCCAGAACAGATCACACAGGAAGGTGTCCAGGTGGGTTTTGAATGTCTCCAGAGAAGGAGACTCCACAACCTCTCTGGGCAGCCTGTTCCAGTGCTCTGGCACCCTCAGAGTAAAGTTCCTCCTCATGTTTAGATGGAACCCCCTGTGCTTCAGTCTATGCCCTCCAAGCTGTATAATCATGTGATCCCAAGATACTTTATGGCACCGCAACCACAGAGCTGAGAACACTGGCTGTGGTCTCATGTGACAGCAGAGAGTCTGCTGAACCAGCAGAGACAGGCATTATAAGGTCAAAGAAAGATTAAAGGGGAGATGCTTAGGATCACTCAGTCCAGAGAAGGGCACCAGACTCTTAAGAAAGTAGTATTTGAGACTGAAAGGAATACTTCTAGATGCTGAGTGACATGCTTTTGGACAAGGTATTTATATGTCTCTCTGTATGATAGTATCTGAGTACCTTACAGTAACTGAAGTAGCAAAGTATCATTTTATAGCAGGGGGGAGACTAAGTCCTGTTTGCGTTCGCATGGAGGTTCTCTGGCAGAGCACCCCATGTTTCTGAAGCTGGGGCTCCATGCATGAGCCAACAGACCGGGCTTCCTTTCTTTCAGTCTGCTCACAGTCATAACCATTGCACACAAAACCACTTTATCCTGCAGAAAAACACTTGCTGACAATGAAAAAAGCAAAATTCTTCAAGTACAAGACCATGAATAAATCCCCTAGATAAACTACTGAGTGATTTAGTATTATTCAATTGTATTCTGACGTTGCATAAAAATGCACTCGAGGATCAAACTTGTAATAAACTAAGCACTGTACGTGCATGATCAGAAGAGATCTGATGTACTCTACACCACCTCACCTCCTCAAACACAGAACCCAGTCCCCTTTTCCTGGTCTCGAAGGACTGCAGTGTGTAACAGACACATTAACTAACATGTGTTTTACTGAAATACCCCAGAACACAGCACTGAAATCAAAGCCAAACTTCTAAACAAGAAAAACATGAATATAATTTAGCAAAATTACTTACTAGTAGGAAAAGTAATTACTTTGTAGAAGTCAGTGTTACTGATCTGCTCACTATTTTCCCGCTACATAAAATGTAAAGCGATATCTTGCAAGTAACTATCTGGTGGCAAGTATAGGGAGAAAAGAGTTTCTCAGTTTCTTCATATCTCTCTCTCTTACTTTGTAAGACTTTATATGAAGTCCTTTATATGAATTTACTGTTGACTGAAAATTTTCTTCCCTAGATACGGCAAGCATGTTAGGGCAGGTTGCCACAGCCCTCCAGCATATCTTTTTGTTTGTTTGTTTTGTTCTTGCTTTGTTTGGTTTTGTTTTTTCTTTTACAGAGCTGTGTCATCCTGTAACTTGCCTTGTACAGCACTATTCTTCCTGCTGCTTATTATATATAATCCATTTGCAAACACACAGAGACTAGTTACAGCAATTTAGACTCAATTTATTCTTCTAGTCTATCCCTTAGCATCCGATCCTGGCCACCAGCAGCAACAGAATTGCTCCAGGATTAAACAGATGTTTGCTCTGACTCAGCATCACAGTTCTTGCATGAGACACAAATCCAGCTGCTAGTCCAGTAAGTATGTGAATAATAAAAATCTGGGATTTTCCAGTGTACTTCCCCTGATCAAGAGGAATTAGAGGTCAATACTACCCAGCATTCAAATAATAATATAATTGCCCTTTAAATTACTGATCAGAAAAATGCAGTATGTGAAAACAACACAGTAATTCTAAAATAAGGAATTGTAAAGGAAAATTACTCTTTTTCCTATGGGAAAATTTCTCTATGTTCTCTGTGAATTCTTCATGATGCTGGAATGTCTTTCATTCAGAAACAGAATGAAAAAATAAATAGTAAACAAATGAATTAGAAACAAATCAGTTCAACTCAAATGCTCAGAAAAATCAGGGCATTTCACCCCAATTCTGACTTTTTCTTGCTTTCTCTAATTTTCTACTCTAATTTTCTAATTTTCTACAAATTAGAAATACTTTTTTTTCAGTATATGATTTAAAATACAGCTCCATAGAACATGATGCCTTTTAAAAAATGTTCCATTTAGAAACAAATTGTCATCTTCAGATGGAGAAACATTCCAAAGGAAAACTCTTGACTTGTCTGTAGGAAAGACAACACTTGCAACATACAGCCATAGCCCAACTAAGAGCAGCTAAAAAATGTGTTCTTGAAAATAGCTTTCTAGATTAAACTGTTTAACATCAACAACAGTTTGAGGCCATACAAAATGTTCAAATGAAATTTACTTTCATCTGAAAATAACATTTTTTTAAAAAGGTGTTCATAAGAATACACACGTTTAATGATATTTTTTTTTTTTTTTTAAATTTGAACAGGGTAGAAGAATTATTGAAACGCTTAATTTTTCACATTTCTAAATTAAGGCATTTTGGTTTGGGTACCAGGATGACCAATTATTTAGAACTTTATGTTAATCTAGCATAACCTACTAAAAGTTATGAAAGGTAGAAACAAAATACTTAGAGCTGATCTGATTTCTGTTATTCTTTGGAAGTTCAGGTCAAAGCTTTTTGTGGGAGGATCTAACATCGTAAAAAATTGTCAAGATCTCCAAAATACTCCTGAGGTAAAAATATATTTTTTTCACCCAGCAATAGTAAATAAATTGCTTCATCAGCAAAAGAACTAACAGAGCTTTGTTTCCTCTGCATTTGTGCCCGGACTCTCTGGCACCCAGGAAGAGCAGTGCTCACACTGCAGGCTTTTCTTCTGGGAGCAGAGGGATCAACAGTGTGTCTGTCCTCTACCCAGCCACTGATTTTTCTCTAAAACTTATGGGAAATCAACACCTCTAAGCTCATGACTCCTTTCTCATTTTTTTTTCTCACCAGTTGTGATGCTTAGAAGCCTCTGGTGGAGAACAGGAAGAAACGGACAGGCTCCCTCAACCACAGCCTTTGTGGTCAATGTTTATATTTCCAGGATGTTTTCCATGCAGGTTAAACAGCTGGGGCGCATCGATATGGATTAGACTTCCAAGACCGTAACAGCCTGTGAAAGATTCCCTTTCCCAAAAGCTCTGTTATTTAACAGCACCCCTAAATCACTTTATTGTTTCTATCCTCCTTGGTAGTCACAGTTAATCTGCATGCTCCCCTCAAGGAGCATTAGTGTAGAATAGTACAGCATTTCTCCTTGTTTCTTATTAAATGTAAGGTAGCTGTAAATTGATTTCAGGCTGCTACACAGCATATGGCTGTGAGCTCCTGCCTTCCCCCACACCAGCATGCTCCAAGGTGTCATGGCCAGCATTTGCTGGGTAGTCTTGGTTTCACCAGGACAGTTTCAGCCAAGAGAACAGAAAAGTAACTAGATTGCACCAATTGCCTAATCACAGCAGTCCTTGAGATGGTTATAAATGAGATCAAACTATTTGAGCTAGATGCTAATCAACAGTCAGTGCAACCACTTGGGAGCAGACACTGCCATCTGCACGCTTATTTATTTGGCTTTGGAATTATTTAACATTTGATTTATGATGGGGAATTGCGTCCTGGCAAGTGTTCATGATGCGAAACTCTTTGCTCCCTCACTCATTAAAAATCAGGGCCTGATCCATGTGAAAGCCTCCTGCTGAGTTCATGATGTTTTGGATCAGGCCTCTGGGTCTCAAAACTGGCAAATAATATTCCATTTCTGTCCAATTTTCTTGCACAAATTTAGAAGAAGCTCAAGTGTTTTCCATCAACATTTTTATGTTTACTTTTGGGAGAATCTTCACAGTGGGTCAGGTTACTGTGATATAGAAAGGATGACCCACACTGACATAAATTTTTGCAGAAAATCTCAGCCTGAGGCAGATATATGCCTTGGAAAATTTCAGCCAGACGGCTAAAGTTTGCCAAAGATATAAGCAACTGAAATTAGAGTTTTATAATGGAAAGTGCTGTACAACCTTAATATCAGGAGGGTGCTACCAAGTGCCATATATGATAAGGCTCATAACAAGAACCACACAGAAGAATTCAGGCAGGATTCTTTCAGATATGCTTCAGAATACATGATCTATATATTTTTTCCTTTTGCTTGAAAGGTGCATCAGAGTTAGCTCTTATTTTTGCCCAATCTTTCAGACATTACCACTACAACCAGACAGCTCAAAACCAGCCTTTCCCTCTCAACCATGTTAAACAAGGTTTATCTGAGAATAAAACCATCCCAGATAGTCAGAAGTAGTCCAGGCTGCAACAGTTCCTCTCTGCTTTGAGAAGTCAGCTAGCAAAGTAGAAAAGCTCTGCAGCTCAGATCTAAGCTGTTAAATCAGCATTACTTGGTTTTCAGATTAAAAATGTCTTGATGTCTCAGTGCAAGAATGTATGCACAATTTCAGTTCCGTGGCACTTTAAATCCCCAGCATACCACAAAGATTCACTCAGATGAAATAGGTGAAAAACCTTATTTCACTCAGATTAATTCTGAGCTCTTTGAGTCTCCATTTCTAGTTTCACCTTATCTTTGTTAATTCACTCCTATTGAGCAGATGATGACGTGATATATTGGGTTTGAATGGCAAGGTTTCAGTAGTAAGGGAGCTACAAGGGTGGCTTCTGTGAGAAGCTGCTAAAAGCTTCCCCTCTGTCTGATAGAGACAATGCCAGCTCGCTCCAAGATGGACCCCTCGTTGGCCAAGGCCGACCCTATCTGTGATGGTGGTAGTGTCTCTGGGATAACATAGTTAAGAAGGGGGGAAAAAATGTGCACCTGCAGCCAGAGGGAAGAGTGAGAACATGTGAGAGACACAACTCTGCAGAGACCCAGGTCAGTGAAGAAGTGGGAGGAGGTGCTCCAGGCACCAGTGCCAAGATTCCTCTGCAGCCCATAGTGCAGACCATGGTGGGCCTGGCTGTTCCCCTGCCGCCCACAGAGGTCCACACTGGAGCAGATCTCCACCTGCAGTGCATGGAGGTCCACACCAAAGTAGGTGGATGCCCAAAGGAGGCTGTGACCTCATCGGAAGACCATGATGGAGCAGGCTCCTGGCAGGGCCTGCGGCCCCGTGGAGAGAGGAGCCCAGGTTGGAGCAGGTTTGCTGGCAAGACTTGTGACCCTGTGGCAAGGACCCACACTGGAGCAGTCTGCTCCTGAAGGGTTACACTCTATGGAAGGGACCCACACTGGAGCAGTTCATGAAGAATTGCAGCCTGTGAGAAGGACTCATGTTGGAGAAGTTTATGGAGGACTGTCTGCCATGGGAGGGACCCAGCACTGGAGCAGGGGAAGTGCGTGAGGAACAAGGAGCAGCAGAGACAACAGGCGACGAACAGATGTAACCCACTATTCCTCGTTCCCCTGCACTGCTTAGAGGGAAGAGGTAGAGAATTTGGTAGTAAAGTTACGCCCAAGAACAAGAGAGGGATGAGGCAGAGGTGTTTCAAGATTTAGCTTTTGTTTTCTCATTATACTACACTCATTCAATGGGTATTAAAACAATTTTCCCAAACTGGAGTCTGTTTTGCTCGTGACTGTAATTGGTGAGTGGTCTCCCCCTTTCCTTATCCTGACTCATGAGTTTTTTTGCTGTGTTTTCTCTCCCTTGTCCTTCTGAGTAGGGGAGTGATAGAGCAGCTTTGCTGGGCACCTGGCATCCAGCCAGGGCTAATCCACAATGCATGAGCTGGAATCATCAGAAATTTGCATTTTACACCTGCAAAAATCCTAACTTCACTGGCATAAGTGAAAGCAGAATTTGGCTTGAAGCATCATTTTTTTTTTTTTTAAATTAGGTAATAGCTTAAGAATAAAAGCTAATGACTTCACAAGTATGGTGCAGAATCAATGGATTTGTGCTGGACTGCTATTGAGTAAATGAGACCAGACTTTGACTGTGTTTTCTAGCATTCCATTCCAAATACACATTCACAGCATCTTTCCATGTGAACCTCTTGTCCATCTCCTTGAACTGAATGTGGCATGCTCCAAGAACGTGTACAACAAGCAATACACCTTCTTCACAAGATATACTAGTAACTGCAAGTCACATTAGCTATGTTAATATTGACTCACACACATTTGTCCTGAGAAGATACACTCCAAAAATCAGCAGTGTTCATGGATATTAGCAAACCATAGAGGGCCAGGATGAAATGTATTTTCTGTTTACAACAAGGAACAGTAGTGTGTCTCAACTGCTTTTAAGAACTATCAGCCTGTTCTAGTAGCTAGGAAAATCCACATAACGCCCATTTGCAAAAAGCTTTTTGAAAAGCTTTATATTATGGAATGACTCATTCTTTAAGGAACTGGGGTAAACAACCCACATGCACCTTTGTGCCAAAATATGTTTTTGTTAACAAATGCATTTGCTGGGTTTATTTCAGACATACCCTTGAAACCTCAAAAATCTAGCACACTCATTTTGCAACTGACTCATTGTGCACCAATTTTTAGCTTTTCCCCTTATTTTGTTTTAGTGCAGTTCACTTACACCCATCAAAACCCCACCCCACCCCCTCAAATTAGGGGTTTATAATGGAAATTCTGACAGGGCCTTCACTATGGTGGTGCTTGCAGGCACTGTCATGATAAATAATTTACTATTTGATGACTCCTGATGTAATCACAGCAGGAGTCAGATTCACAAACATCCATTTCTTCCTTGCTATCTAGAAGGAATAAGATGATAGGGAAATATCACTTTTCTCCGAACCCATCTTTTTAGCTCCCAGCTGTAAATTGAGTGTTTAAATCAGTAAAGAGAGAGTTTACCACCACAATCCAACCTCTACATTTGTTTATGTTGGATGACACTTTTGTTCTGGCTCATGTTACTCAGATGGATAAAGCTCAGAAGGGTTCTGCTTTACTGCCCTGTTTTCCCTTAGTGTTTCTGCATTTTTTAAATGCTACCAAATGGTTGCTTTTGGCTCCTAGCATTATCACATGTTGTCTATAAGTATGGAAATAGTTACGGTAATATGCACGTAAATCATAACTGTAAATACCACATAAAGAAGACTGCCATATAATTATAAAAATACCTAATAGATTTATTTTTCAAAGACAACACAGCTGTCCCTTCTAACCTTTCATTTGTAGATTCTTTTCTCTCCTGTTTTTATTTATAGGTTGTCGTGCAGTTTGACACAGCACACCACAATTTTTGTTTCTAATTTTGAAAAGAAAAGAAGACAAAAAATAATCATTTCATCATAAGGAAGCATTAGTTTACAATTTTGAACAGAAACTAATGCCAGCTCTAGAGCATCATCTTGGAACTGATCTCCCTTTTAATGCATTTCAAAAGAATCTGTCAATGGCTACATACCACAATTTAAAATTAAACCCTGCCATCGAACTAGAGAAAGGGTCGGCCAAATGGCACACATCATGTGTCGGGAAAGAAGCCCCATTCTTTCTCTGAACATCTCAGTGTTTTTATGAAAAGAACCACAATAAGTTATTACACTGACCACAACAAAATAAGCTTTTTGTGCCCTACTCAGGCAAAAACAGGTTGAAAAATGCCATGCATAAACTTACATTATGCATCACACCGTGTTAATGAAAGGAGTAAATCCTTACACAACACTAACGTTGCCAAAAGAGTTTTATATATTGTCTGGAAATTGCCACCATGCATTTTATTCCTTTCCAGTCAGCTTTGCAATGCTCAGAGGCAAAGGGATACGAGTGTATATTTCCACTTGCTGTATGCTGGACTCACATGGTGCTTCATCCTACACAAACTTGTTCTTACTTCTTCCTTGTTACCTTAAGCATACATATGGAGCGCAGATGGTCACAAAAGAGAGGCTGCAGACGACGCTGCTCATGCCATGTGAATGGAAGGCTGTTATCTTTGAATCTTCAAAACATTTTTGCCTCAAAGCTTTTATTTATCACTAAGCAACCACTTCAGAGATCCATGTCTATGTCTTCTACACAGCAAATCCCACATTTTGACTCAAATAGTAGCGAACCTCTAAAGGGAATAAAGTTCAACTTAACCATCAGAATTATACACTCCTCTCTCTCTCAAAATTTATAAAAAGAGTAATTATGCTTTATGTAGAACAATGCACAGCTCTGAATGCATGAATTACATTCTGAGTCCCTTTAGGAGAAACAACTAAACCAAATTAACTGGAAAATGCTGGTGGGAAAGATCAGTCTGGACTAGAGGTGTACTAATAGCTTATTGATTCAGATTTTTAAGTAGATGAAATGTTCAAATCCACACTGCATTTATACCAATCTACACCAACTGGTCTTCATCCAAAAATGTGTCATTTTACCAGATGTGTCACTGAGCTGGGAGGCTGCCATGACTATATTGGGTGACTGAATGTTAAAATAATTTCTCCAGGGAGAAGAGGCTGATCCCAAAGGTTTTCTAGTTCCAAGGGGGAGATCATTTTTCACCACCAGCTGGAGCCTGATGTCAGACATGCACTTGCTTCATTTATTCTCCTCAGAGGTTGAAACCCAGCTTGTCCTTCCTGACTCCAATATTGTTTCACATTCGGGCACATGGCAGCTACTACACAGTGAACTACTAAAGCAGGAGAGCCCATGAGACATGGGAAAATAGTTTAGGGGAAGCGGTTTGACAGCAGGATGTGGTTGTTTCTATTGTCCTATTAAAATAGAGATATCTGGGAAGCTTAACTTTGTTTTTACTACGTAAACATATATATTTTAACCTAGCATGACAAAAAGATGCAAATAAAAAAACTAACAACAACAACAAACCCAAACCAAAAAAACAACAACCCCCAAAAAAACAACACAACACCAAAACCCCAAACAAACCAACACAATAAATGTTTTCCCTTTTTGTGCACTGCATCTACTTTCTCGGCAGGAATATGAGAACGAAGCCCTGTACACCTAAAAGAAGGCTAATTTGTACTGAAACAACAAACGCCCGGGGTTCCATCAGACTTGCATGTTTTATTTTACATTTGTAGTTTGGTTTGAGAACAACAAGGAAGCTACAATAATTGAATGTATTTTATAAAGCCACCTTATGACAATATATTGACATATTTTTATTCCCTTCTATTTGTTTTCTCCAGAACAATGAGTAGATAGAAATTACCAGTTCCCATACAATATGTGGTCAGTTAAAGCACTACAGTTTAATTCTTCAAACAAAATAGCAGCTTGGACTTGCCCACACTAATGGTTTGAATTTGTGGCAACTATATTTATATCATGCTTATATGATCTTTATTATATCATGTTTAAATGATCTTAAGGTGGCTATACCACTGGGTTTTTTTAACTTGCATGACTGTTCCAAGGACATTGTTGTGAATCCCTGCTACAGACTGGTTACCACATGCTCACGTTAGACGTTTAACATGAGAAGACGAAAACATGTTGCTTTATCATCTCCAAGTATTTACGTTGAGGCAGTACTGATAAAAATTATAACCTTTTTCAATCAGCTACAGTTTGGTTTTCTAGCTGTTTTAAGCTGTAAATGCTGAGCATAAACAGGTATCTGCCGCAGAGACCACTGACTGCAGCATTTACTGTGTACATTGGCATCTCCTGTAACGTTCTCCTTACACCGTGACACCTCTGCGGTACTTACAAGCACTAAGAAGCTAGTTGAGGCTTTGAAATAAAAACTTATCAAATCCACAGCACACTGTGTTAAAGCTGGACCAATGCCAGACATTAATAACTTTCTGATCTCTCTTCTTTATAAATATGGAGCAGGCAGGAGACCATGAAGAACTGTTTCTGGAAGTATTTACAACACTAGCAGTATTTCTCATACAAAGTAACCTAACTGTTATCGCAGATACTTTGATTGCTACGTTTTCAAACCTGTATTGTGGATTTCTCTATATATGCATATTCAGAAATCTGAAAGAACTAGTGGTATGAATTTAAAGATTATACAGTGGCCAGAGAGCAATGTGTCTCTTTTGAAGTGAATTAAGCTGTTCTGAATGAAAGCCATTTTCCCTTTGAATGTGACTCTCTGAGCAAGGGACCAATCCACTTTAAAAGTTGAGATAATTTGTCTTTATCTGTGAAGCAGATTCTCTGACACTGTCCAAAAAAGCTAAATGTCAGAGAAAACCTGTCCTTTGACATTGCAGTGTCACGTATTTCCAATTTTGTCCTAGCAATGATCATTAGATATTAAGCAAGAGAGGGAGGAATTGTATTTAATTTCAATTTCTACTTTTTGGCAAGATGCACAATTCCTCTTAAGAATAATGAAAGGTTTCCTTTCTGCCTCACTTCCCCAGAAAAAGAAAGTGAAAAGAAAATTTGCATGACAAATTTGAGTAAGACAAGGATACAAATAGGCATTGGATATGCTAAATTCAACTGGAGTTTTGTCTCTGCTGCTACCACATACCAAAGCTACTCCACTGCTACTGTCCACAGAAAGCACGCTGTTCCAGGGACACTAGTCTTCAGGGGTAGGTAAGAGACCTGACCAAAAAACCACTAGAGAAATAGATTCCTAGTTTTAAGCAAACTTGTACTTTTGTTATCACTTGAGTGGGAAAAGCTCTTGAGGATGTTTGTAATAAGTCTAAAACAATAGAAACTCACTGAGATTTGGCCTTTAGTCATACTTCTAAGTAACTCTATTTGATAATAAAGATGAACATATTATTGGAAAGATGACAGTGGGGGAAGGGCAAAGTTGATGTAAAGATAACCGCACAGGAGAAAAACGCAGTAAACATTAAAGAACCTCAAGATTATTAACCGAGACATCAAATATTGCTATTTACAACATCAGCTCCTGATATTAGCTGTTCTGTTTAACTCAACAATTCTGGTATGACGGACACCTTGTCGGTTCACAGGATGTATTTACAAATGTGTGATTTGGCTTCAACATGGATGTAGTCCCTTTCAAAATCAAGCACCAAGTCTGTATGGCAGGTAAACAGTTAATACTGAACAACATGCACACGATACTTCATCAACTCCCTTACAAAAATTAGGATATTATTCTTTATTACAGTGCCCTGTAATTCTAAAGTAAATCATGCCAAGATACTATCTTGCATGTCTGTAGATCAGATATNAAAAAAAAAAAAAGCTTTCATGCACTTACCTTATCCTCCAGCCGGATCAGTCTGGCTCCGACAGTATAGTATCCTTTGTCTACCCCTTTTTCTAAATAAAAAAGAATAAAAACGGGACATCCATTACACTGAAAATAAACTCAAACTAAGAATTATATCTATGGTATTTAAAGCAAAAAAGAAGCTGGAAAAATGCTAGGGTACTATAAATAACATGAACATAAAAAGAAGGAATTTCTTCATAGTATACAGAAGTTAAAGGGAGTAGTTGGAGAGAAGGGAGTTAGTTTGTCTAACTGACAAGATTAAGTTTAAAGGGAAACCTTGGTGGAGGTAGTCTGTGGACATGAAGGACTACAGATACTGTCTGGAGTAACTTGATTCCTTATTTAATTATCTCAATTAACTGCATGTAGTTAGATGGAATAGGCATGCTCCTCAGGCAAAACCCCATTTTGAATATCCTTGAAATGCGCAATGTACACTTTCTATACATACAGAAAACAGATTTCAGCTGAGGTTGTAGATGTAAGAGGCAGAACTGTCCAGGGGTTCAATGGTTGGGGTGGCAGAGACTTAAGTCTTATCTCCTCTTTGCAAATGAATGACCCTGGGAAAAGCCCTTGCATCTCCATCTGAATTTTCCCTCCTAGCCTTCATGAGGCTTGGTTATGTAAGGCCAGCTCTAGCTCTGCGTTTTGTTTCACTCACACACTGCAAATAGTGGGATTGAGAGCCAAGATTGAAAATTGTGTAAAGTGGGGTCTATTCTTTCTGTTTACATGGCCAATTGTAAAGGAATGGGGGTGTAATTTCACAGGAAATGAAGCACAAAAACACGTATGTTCATATATGGGAGAAAAAAATCCACAAGAAAAAAACCAAACAAAAACAAAATAAACAACAAACAGACAAACAAACAAGCACCCAATCCCCAATGCAAAAGTAAATTAGAAGCCTGTGTCAATGGAAGTTGGACACATTTTTCTCTACTAAACTATTTTGCCAATACTGGGCTGGAGTAAGTACTCCCCATTTGTTCCATAAATTATTCCGCTTTTATGAATGGTTGAGCTTTGGTTTTCAAAGCTATTTAAGCCCATTTTGCTTAGGGCATGTGCACAGTGTGAATGGCTTACTGGAAGGCAGACTGAGATGTGAAATTACAGTGCATCAGCATCCACTGCAACTGCCTGTATGTGTGCCCGTTCTGCAGGGATCTCACATTCTTGTATTTCTCGGTGAATGGTACTTGCTTTGTCATTACCATCAGCAGTGTATAAATTCGCTAAAGTGATATGTTTAGTGATAGCTTTGCATCCAAGTAACTTGTACTGTATGTGCCACAACCCTAGAGGGAGACTTCAGCAAAAAGCAATATTGGCAAGAAGACTCTTCTTGCTTTCCTTCTCTGCTACAGACCATCTAGTGTGTTAAAAATGTCATGGACCTATGACGACTCTGTGCTGTCATTAGAAAGAAGAAATGTTTCATCAGAGAACATGGAGGAGTAAATACCCTACAGAGAGAAAATTCAAAGATTGCTCAAGGACACTTTGTGGGCACAGAAAATAAATGACACAGGTTGACTCATACATGTGTGCTGTTTGTCATTCATTAGTTCATAAGCGCAGAAATCTCTTAAAATATAAGTGGTGGAGGCTCAAGTTTATCTATGTATTCTTCTCTGCCTAAAATGAAATAATTGACTTTGTAGTCTACTTTCTAGTTAGTAAATCCGTAGACACTTATCGTCTTTCAAAGTATTTACCAGAAGAAACATGCCTTTGGGGATTTCTAAATTGGGATGTGATTTGAACATCAGTAGGTAGGTAGTGTTTTTGTTTAGATCTAAAATCAAAAAGTCCTCCCAAACCTGAAGAAATATCCCAATAAGGTTTTTTGCTTGTTTGTTTTTTAAAAATAATAATTTCCTCAACAGCTCTAATTACATCCTTCATATAACCACCAAGATATTCCCAAATAGCCAAACCAAGTTAATAATGTTTCCTATTTTAGTTATTCTCAAATGTGGTGTGGAACAGAAAACAATAATATAGGAAGCAGATAAGCAGTAAGAAGCTATTTCATGGTATATGACACTCCTATCAGATGAAGTGAAAAGAATTATATACATGCATGTAGCTGTGTCATGTCTGTCCCTTTATTGGCATGCAGGCTATATAAATCACAAAAAGCTGCAGTCTTTCCCATTTCTGATTAGCCTCCATTTAAATCTGCATTCAGCTCTAGTTTACAAGTGTTTACCTCTAATAACAATCATATTTAAAATTAAATGGGGTGCGTGTACAATGTGCAGAGCATTGTGGTAGGAAGAGTGGGCAGAAGTTCAGATAACATTGCTCTAGTACATTTGATTTCTATCTCATATTTATGCTTTCTCTCAAGTCTTTTCAGGATATATGATTCTAGACCTCATACATTAAATTATTTGCTTTTACATCATTGAAAAAATTGCATGGCTAACTATAAATCTGAAATGTCTTAGTTTTTACATTCTTTTTATATTCGAGTTTTATCTGTTCTTTGTGTTGGTCTGTGATAAAACAGATACACCAGCTATGAAATCCAGTAACTGGGTATATATGTATGTGAAAGGCACAGGCAGAAGGAGGCATGTCTGCTTATCATGAAAGAAGGCACAATTTTTTAAAACTAGATGAAAATACATATAGACAAATTTTAGCTCAAACCCCGCCCCCAAACCCAAACAAACAAACAAAACAAAACAATCAAACCAAACCCACAAAAAATCCCAATCCGAACAAAACCAACCTAACAAAAACCTTGAGAAAAGGTAGTATCACACTGTTGGTATGTAGCATACTGTTGGTATGTTACAAACCCATCATTTTATATATTTAGACTTGAATCAGATAAAACACTAGTATACAAGCAATATACATTATACTTCAAGAGACTGAATATTTCTTGGGTCATCTAGTCCATTTCTCAACTTTGTTAATATATAAATTTCTTCCCTGAAGGTCTTTGCCTTCCTGAGTATATACTATACTACTTTCAAAATAACATAATCCTGTACTTATTTCCCAATATTTTCACAAAATATGACCCATCTCTTTCTAGTGAACAACAAGAGATGCCTCTTGTTAAAAAAATGAAAGCTTTTAGGTATTCCCCACACCAGCTGAGAAAACATGAAAGGCCATCCCCTACTCTTTCCCCAAGTGGATGCACATGATATAAATGACATATTACTCATTATTCAAGTTTGTTTTCTTTTACAAAAACCAGCAATTACCATCTTAAATGAGTAAGATGAAAAGAACAAACCAAATGAGGGACAGTACTATAATCTTAATTTTTTACCCAATTAGTGTGCTCTGTCTCATCATAATATACCAAGCTTTTAAGAAAATAGTATTTTTTCTTTGGATAGAAAAAGTACTTATGGGGAACATTATGACAGTGAATGAATTGCAGACAGATGGTCTGAAAATTGTAAAAGCTGGAAATGATCTACTCTGCTTTACAGAGTAAGAGTCCTTCCTTGATTTTTACTTTTATGGAATATACAGATAGAAGTATGCTAACTCTAAAATTCTAAAATTTATCTGAAAACCATTATTTTTTTTAAGCAGAAAATGGAGAATTTGAGCATACTAACACCTAGGATACAGCAGATTGCTAAAGATATCTCAAAGTGTCAGTGAATTATAACAAGTTTAGTACTGGGACTACAGAAAGCAGGATAGTGCAAGAGACACCACTACCTTCTTTTGTCTACTGCAATGCAACTACAACATTCTGGACCTGTATTTGTTCCAGTTCTATAAAAGATCTATGTAGGGAAAATTGTGATGAGCTTATGGCAAGATATTGATTCTTAGGTTTATAAACCAGGTGTGCTTCTGAAAATGCAAGTCAGGATTGCCCTTTTAAACCAAGAACCCATAAAATAGCAAATAACATAGTTGCCTTAGGCATTGTGACTTTTGACTTGAGTCTCTTTTCTTGTCAGTCAGAGCCAATTGATAGGTAGAATATGTTAAAAAGAGGTATGACATAGTTCTAGGTCAGTCACTTGTGATTTCTCTTAGACAGCCTAAAGAAAATAGAAAGAGTAAACTACCAAAATATCCTATTTTAGAAGGCTGCAATGCAACACAGAAATCTCTGTGATAAAGCTAACTGTTCCATGATGAAAGTTCAAGAGTATACACTGAAAGTAGGAATCTCTAGCTTTTTCAAGTTGCAAAAATCCGGCTGCTAGCAGTAACTTGCCAGGTTAAAGACATGCAATCACCTTTCAAGAAAGAAAACAGCCATAAACAAAAGGTCCATCTGCCTACCTGCTTCCTTTATCCAACCTCTGAGATGACACAACTTGCTCAAGTGGCTCATGAGGAACAACATAATCAAGTTATTAGAGAGAAGACATATATGCTGAATCTGGTATGAACTACATCACACTCCTGCCCTTCCTCTGGAAGGTGCTGATGGCAGGATTTAGACACGCTTTCATTATACTGTGTATAAAAAAATTAACATACAAAATTCAAAACAAAATGCAAGTTTCTTTATTAGATTTTTATTAAGAATAGAATTCAAAACTGTGCAGAGAACCTGGATTAACAGCAAATTATCTGCAGTGATATTTCTGCTGGCTCTTTGCATTGTGGTAGATCAACCCCAGTAATGAAATGAACTTTCAGAGACAAGATTGTGAACACCTGACAGCTACAGAAAATGTACTAAGTGGTTTTATTTTTGACCAAGTTCCCATGGATTTTGTCTCCAGAAGGGAATAAATCAGTTCCCACAGAAATATGGGTATCTCTCATTTCAAATATTAATCGATTTTAAAGATAAAAATTAAACTAAGCATATTCATTGTGCTTTAAAAGATATTGTGACCCAATTTTCTTCTTAACAGTTGGGAAGGAAATAGCATCAGGAAGCTTAGGTGTCATTTAATGGGAAAAAAGGCAGACAATGGAACTGTCAAAATTTTGCAAGAAAGCCTTTTTCTGCAGGGATTCCCACCTGTGTTATGCAGACCCAAGAGGTTCAGATGAACTGCAGATTAACATCAGTCTTTTCTGAATCCAAACACTGGACCTTTTGTTTTACCTTGGCATTATTCTTCACCTTTGCCCCTGAAAAGCTATAGTAAGTCTCAAAAACTGCATTGAAAAGCAATTAACTCCATCATGGGTAGTGAAGGTCAAGTATTACACTCTTCTTGTTTATATCATTATATAGGCATCTGCTTTGTTAATTCAATGAATTTTATTAACGTGTGCTTTGCCTCTACAGCAACAGTTCCAATTGTTAAGGGGTTTGTTTATTATCACAGGAATCTTCATTTCATCTTTCAGAATTGCATTACCTAGAACACTAAAATGGGCTTCTAACGAAGCTAAGACACAGCCTTCTGAGTATACTCATGAGTTTCAAGTCTTTGGAAAATTTATTCATTATCTTAATGTTTTCAAGCTCACTCCTCATACTAGGAGTTTCAAAGAAAGCTATTAGGTGCCAAGATCAAAACAATCGAGAAGGGAGGGTTCCTCACTATATATGTGTATGTGAAAATTAAATCACAAAAATCCTTGTCACAAAGTATCACAGATGTTCAAAGTTATACAGGGGAAACTAGACAAACTTGTTGAGGACAAACCAGTTAGCACTTTTAAACACACAGAAATGATGTCAGGAAGTCTCTGATCTGCAAAGGGCTGAAAGCTTACCAGAAGGTTAGAGGCTTATGCATGCCCTTTTTTTCATACATCTCCCAAAGCACCTTGCTTTTGGCTCCATCGGAGTCAGAACAGGTCTGACCCAGCATAGCTTTTATTCTGTTCTTGTATCGTTATCTTGTTTTAGCACAGGTTTTAGTGGTTTTTATCTTTGAGAAACTAACTTGAAAAATAACAATGATTGCTTCCAATGAATTCAGATTCTGGATCTTGTATGACATCATTCACTTCTGAAAGGCAATAATACTATAGATACACTGCAATCACTTCATATAATATTATCAAAGTTGACAACAGTGTTTCATTTACAGCCTGATCTAAAACTCACTGAGGTCACTGGAAAGACTCCCATTCATTTCAACAGGCTTGGAATAAGACCTTAAGATTCTTTGAATGGGAGTATAATAAAACAGGAAAAAAATAATAATAATAAAAAAGGAGTTGGAAAGGAAAATTCTTCTCATGTTTTTGTTCTTGGCAGTTTAATTTTCTTTGCATTGTCATTTCACTTTTGCTTGCCATCAATACAAGAATAACACAGTCTGGAGGAAACACCCATATTGTTTACAAATGAGATTCTTAGCAGTGCCTTTGAACTGTAAAAATATCATATTGAAAATACATTTTCAATGTAGAATAAGCCATCCATTCTGAGGAAAGCTCAGGAAGAACTCTTTTTCTAGAGGAGAAGGGCAGTGGAAGTGTTTGTTTCCCCCCAAAACAGACCCATACTCTAACCATTCATCACTGTTCATCACTCGATTATTGGTGGGTTAGGTAATACCAGGACTAATAATCTAAGCCTAGTTTTAGTTCTGCAGACCATTTTTCTGGAACCATTTATCTTATTTTTGGATTTGTGGGAGGTTTAGATAAAATAACTGCTGTATCAAGTAACTTTTGGTTTGGGCCTTGCAGACTCATAACTGAGCTTGTAAGGTTTTTCATCTCGAACAACCCTTTTCCCAGTCAGTATTTACTCAGTCCATTTGAGGGCAGATCCATATGTTTTTGCAAGGGGTGTGATTTTGTATTTGGCATGCTGTGTAGGTAGACATCCTTAGCAGGGCCACCACACTTTTGTATCTAAGAAAGCTGTCTCAAAGCAGCTATTCAGCAGTAATTTTGCAAGAAAAGACTAACAAGGAAAACATGGACAAGCATGGACACAGATGCCATAATCTTCTCCAGAGCATAGATTATGGATTTCCCAAGTATCCCTGAAGTCCTATGATGCTCTCCCCAGTAAGACATCCATCATGAATTCTGAAGATGAGACTACCCCAACTTATCTTACCTCTGGAAGCCAGTGGGTTTTTTCCACATATTAAGTCAAAGCAAGAATTTTTGATAAAAATGATAATGAGTGATGAAAAACACGTCAGATTTTGACTCAAACTTTTTTCTTTTTTCCTCTTGATCATCTGGGGCTGCATTGGCAGCCACTTCAGGATATGGCTGGTACAGCAAGTTGCTGTGTAACCTCAGCCCTACAAGCAGATCATTCACCTTGCTTTTGTTGTCCAATGTTCTAGTGTAGGCTCTGTATATTAGTTGCCCAGGACTGAATCTGTCATCAGCATAACCCCATGGTTCTTCCTCAGTACTTTAGACTCTTTTCAACACATGGACACTTTGAACACTTGTTCAAATCCACAGACCCATCTAAGATCCTCTCAATGTTGCTATGACTCTTTTGATGCAAAATTTGGTCACTAAACTTCCTGAACCTATTCAGCTTCCCAAGCTGCTCAGAAAATCATTTCACAATTAGCTTCTTTGCAGCCAACACTTCTAGTTACTCCCACCGCTGAAACTAGAGGCTGTTTCATAAAAGGTACCTCTAACACTAGTTTTTTTTGAGCACAAATTACAGTTCTAATTTGGTTCCGTTACATTTGAAATAAAATAATACATTCTTGAAGGTAATCAAAGTTCTTCAATAAATTTAGCTTGCACATTGTGGAATGAGTTCTCAAGCATAAATATTTATAGATGTATTCAAGCAGATGGGTGATTTTCCTGTCATTTAATATCAGCTAAGCTACAGGGAAAGATTTTACTACTGAGTCTTTTGCAGCAATCAGATGATAAAAATGTGTTTTGAAAGATGCTCCTCATTCTGATATTATAAACCATTTTGACCACTGATAACATGGCATTTTCAAAGGCTCTGAAATAACTTGGACACCCTCAGTTACACTTACAACCATGAGTGCTCAAAGTCACTCAGTGATATGGGACTTCGGTTAGTCACTTTTGAGCTTGTAAGGACAGAGAATTGAGACAGGACCTCTGGAAATTTGAACTAAATCTCTTGCGATATAAAAATGACTGTTTCTTTCTGTCCTTCCCATACAGGCACTCAGGTTTCTAATCTTCATGAGTCCCACCACAAGATTTTCCCAGAATCTCACTGATGTGCACAGCCAGGGAATTCTCTTCAATTTTCAGCTAAAATGTATTTATGACCAGTTCACAAATG
>VWYH01005256.1:304031-351779 GCA_013399365.1 Pampusana beccarii | reverse complement strand
CATTTACAGCCTGATCTAAAACTCACTGAGGTCACTGGAAAGACTCCCATTCATTTCAACAGGCTTGGAATAAGACCTTAAGATTCTTTGAATGGGAGTATAATAAAACAGGAAAAAATAATAATAATAAAAAAGGAGTTGGAAAGGAAAATTCTTCTCATGTTTTTGTTCTTGGCAGTTTAATTTTCTTTGCATTGTCATTTCACTTTTGCTTGCCATCAATACAAGAATAACACAGTCTGGAGGAAACACCCATATTGTTTACAAATGAGATTCTTAGCAGTGCCTTTGAACTGTAAAAATATCATATTGAAAATACATTTTCAATGTAGAATAAGCCATCCATTCTGAGGAAAGCTCAGGAAGAACTCTTTTTCTAGAGGAGAAGGGCAGTGGAAGTGTTTGTTTCCCCCCAAAACAGACCCATACTCTAACCATTCATCACTGTTCATCACTTGATTATTGGTGAGTTAGGTAATACCAGGACTAATAATCTAAGCCTAGTTTTAGTTCTGCAGACCATTTTTCTGGAACCATTTATCTTATTTTTGGATTTGTGGGAGGTTTAGATAAAATAACTGCTGTATCAAGTAACTTTTGGTTTGGGCCTTGCAGACTCATAACTGAGCTTGTAAGGTTTTTCATCTCGAACAACCCTTTTCCCAGTCAGTATTTACTGAGTCCATTTGAGGGCAGATCCATATGTTTTTGCAAGGGGTGTGATTTTGTATTTGGCATGCTGTGTAGGTAGACATCCTTAGCAGGGCCACCACACTTTTGTATCTAAGAAAGCTGTCTCAAAGCAGCTATTCAGCAGTAATTTTGCAAGAAAAGACTAACAAGGAAAACATGGACAAGCATGGACACAGATGCCATAATCTTCTCCAGAGCATAGATTATGGATTTCCCAAGTATCCCTGAAGTCCTATGATGCTCTCCCCAGTAAGACATCCATCATGAATTCTGAAGATGAGACTACCCCAACTTATCTTACCTCTGGAAGCCAGTGGGTTTTTTCCACATATTAAGTCAAAGCAAGAATTTTTGATAAAAATGATAATGAGTGATGAAAAACACGTCAGATTTTGACTCAAACTTTTTTCTTTTTTCCTCTTGATCATCTGGGGCTGCATTGGCAGCCACTTCAGGATATGGCTGGTACAGCAAGTTGCTGTGTAACCTCAGCCCTACAAGCAGATCATTCACCTTGCTTTTGTTGTCCAATGTTCTAGTGTAGGCTCTGTATATTAGTTGCCCAGGACTGAATCTGTCATCAACATAACCCCATGGTTCTTCCTCAGTACTTTAGACTCTTTTCAACACATGGACACTTTGAACACTTGTTCAAATCCACAGACCCATCTAAGATCCTCTCAATGTTGCTATGACTCTTTTGATGCAAAATTTGGTCACTAAACTTCCTGAACCTATTCAGCTTCCCAAGCTGCTCAGAAAATCATTTCACAATTAGCTTCTTTGCAGCCAACACTTCTAGTTACTCCCACCGCTGAAACTAGAGGCTGTTTCATAAAAGGTACCTCTAACACTAGTTTTTTTTGAGCACAAATTACAGTTCTAATTTGGTTCCGTTACATTTGAAATAAAATAATACATTCTTGAAGGTAATCAAAGTTCTTCAATAAATTTAGCTTGCACATTGTGGAATGAGTTCTCAAGCATAAATATTTATAGATGTATTCAAGCAGATGGGTGATTTTCCTGTCATCTAATATCAGCTAAGCTACAGGGAAAGATTTTACTACTGAGTCTTTTGCAGCAATCAGATGATAAAAATGTGTTTTGAAAGATGCTCCTCGTTCTGATATTATAAACCATTTTGACCACTGATAACATGGCATTTTCAAAGGCTCTGAAATAACTTTGGCACCCTCAGTTACACTTACAACCATGAGTGCTCAAAGTCACTCAGTGATATGGGACTTCGGTTAGTCACTTTTGAGCTTGTAAGGACAGAGAATTGAGACAGGACCTCTGGAAATTTGAACTAAATCTCTTGCGATATAAAAATGACTGTTTCTTTCTGTCCTTCCCATACAGGCACTCAGGTTTCTAATCTTCATGAGTCCCACCACAAGATTTTCCCAGAATCTCACTGATGTGCACGGCCAGGGAATTCTCTTCAATTTTCAGCTAAAATGTATTTATGACCAGTTCACAAATGCTTGTTCTTCTGCTTGCACTGTCCTTTCCCTTACGTATTTCTTTTGCTCCCCAGGTAATTACTCCTCTTGCAGAATTAACAGACAACCCTTTCCAGCCCTTTATTTTGCTAGGTTGAAAAGAACAAATTTCTGTTCCCCACTAATGGAATAGGTTCTCTTTTTCACTAGTCATCCTAGTATTTCTTCTTTATTTTTTTTAGAGTTATTCTTTTCTAAAGATATGGAATAAGAATTTTGCACAATATGCCTTATTTCAGTCACATGCAAAGAAATGTATACTTCCCTGTATATCTTAAAAACCTCCCTCCTCATCCTAGGATCAGATTAATTTTTCATGGATATATCACAGCATTTTCTTACATTCAGTTGGCATTTGCTTACAATTAATCAGCATACCAGGCCTCTCTTTCTGATAAAAAATACTAGAATGTTCACCACTACCAACACGTAAGAGATTTTTCTAAATTATTTGTCCTGTGCCTGATCCTGCTTTTTTAATTATTGTATTTCCTACCCCTTCTATCACTCTAGCTTTCAAGGCTACCCCAGTTCTTCCTGAATGATACAGCCGATCTTCCTTCGAGATTTCCAAAACTAAAATCCATAGGCTGTTCAGAAAAGAAGAAAGCTTTTTAAGTGGAACCAACAGATATTCAAATGCCAGCATAAAGGATTTAGAAAGAATATTTTTGTGGAAAATTTTCCAGCAATGTGTTTCCAAGTCATCATGAACCGATATACACTTTTAACATTTATTCTTACTTTCCGTTTATTCCACTACCACCTGAATGAAAGTTATTTATTGTTCCATAGTCATTCCAGGGCTTATGAACAGAATTATATATTCACACGTAATTGGCTGGATTATAAATCCGTATTACTATAGCCATGGGTATTTTCACAAAGTTACGAAGCTAATCATTTTATATAGGATGCAGTCACTATACCTGGGAGGAAAAGGCCTGGCTTTCCCAAAGAATGGTCCAATCTGAAAAGCAAACAGAGCATTACCAACAGTGCAATTACCAAGTAACTTAAAATTTCTTGCTCAGAAAAGCAGAAGAGCATAATTTCCATGAGAATTTGCAGTAGCTTTAAACCTAAAACAAAGCAAGTAAAAACATGAGACTACCATGACTTTTTGCACATACCATCAGCAGTTAGCTCTTCAGAGTTTTTTTCCAAAATCAAACCATATTATTATTATTTTTATTTTCATGAGTATTCATGTTTTATTTCTTATACTTTCATGTTGTAACTAAAATATAGTTCTCCTGTGTCATACGTAATCTAATAACAAAGACTACACAAACAGAATGTCTTCTTAATAACATTTGCAACTATTCCTTGAATCTCATGCAGGCAGATTTAATATCTATATATGTTGACACAGTAGATTCCATTCAATAGGATTTTTTTTTTTTTTCCATTTAAGGGCCAGAGGAGTTCATTCTAGTGTCCCAGTCCACAGTGTTAATTGTAAGGAGAAAAGGACTTTGTGCTGAAACAGAAGTGAATAGTTTCGTGGCAAAATATTTCAGCTGTGATCCCAAAACTCAGAGAAAGCATGTGCAAGCAGGAATTTGGGGAACGGAAAAGTTGCAGATAGAGAGGGGAGCACAAGTGAAACAGATTTCTCTCAGATGTGGAGAACCATAGAGCATGGATAGAAAGGTAAATCATTATTTGAGAAGTTTTCCTTTACTAAAAAGAGAGCAGAAAAGGTCACTTCATACTATAAACTTCGCAGCATGCACCTCAATAAGTTATTTTAATTTATTTAACTTGGAGGAGAAGGGGAGGAGGATAAAGGATAATTGTGAGCTCGGTCATAAAAAGGGTTAAAAATGACTCCAAGTTAAATCCTCTAGATATTGTGCTCCCTGTTGTGCTTGCAATTTTGGACAATTACTGTTCATTAAGAACACATCTCCCCTAAAGCCAGCTGGCACCAGAGAAATCAAATATTTCATGAGGTAGACAGGGCCTACCTTCTTTGAAGTTCTTTTATCCGAACCATCATATTGAGGTGTCCTTGTGAGTACTGTTCAATCACATCGCGTACATCATACGGTTTCCGAGCTTGCTGTGAAATAAGTCATACATGAGATTGAAAGGTAAGCATAGTTTCAACTTGATTTTATTTCAGACAGGCCCTCATTCTACTTTTTATCTTCCAGAAACTATTTGTTTTGCATTTTGCAATGGCTGTTGCGATGAATAAAACATAAGTAGGCATTGTAGGAGTGCATATTTATTGTGAAGACAGAGCCAAATGATTCTCATCACTGTCAGTTAAGAGTCATGTCTTCATGTTACTTCATACTGAGCAAAATATTAGACCTTCACAGTGTATTTAAAAAACACAAAACCAAGATATATAATTTATCTAAGGCTACCATGTGTGATGTTTCTTGGCTTGTTCCAAAACCATATGTTAATCATAATGTCAGAGGACTGAAACACAGAGACAGGCCCAATTCATAACACTTGGACCCAGAATCAAACGCCTCTAAAGACTAACGCATCTAAAGATGTCTGGTGACAGAAATATTATTGCTTAAGCAACTGGGAGGACAGATACTTTGCATAAGTCTGATGACTGTTGCACGTAGATTTTGTTTGCACTTTTTTGTCTTTAATGTTACCTAAGTCAGAAAAAAGTATGCAATTCAAGTAAATAAAAAAGGTCAGATAAAAATCTGCCATCTGCCCAGCTTTATTCCCATTCTAACGAGAATCCAGACGCTTCCCAAGCTGTGATTTGTTGTTGTAACTACTAAGGCAGAATTTTGAAACAAGTCTAGAGAATTCGCATAAAATTATGTGATTATACACAGCACAGCATTGTAAAATTTTATCAAGTAAAACTAACTTGTATGTGTAGCAGAATAAGCATAAATGATGTCCTTTCAAAAATACCAGCATTTTCAGAGCCATACCAACCCCTATGGGAAATGTGGGGCAAGATGTCTACTTTTTGGCTCCAACTCAAGAAAAGAAGAAAAAAAGAAAGGTAAACTGCAAATCTAGTAATTGGAAATTACTGACAACAGCTCATTAGTCATCTTGTTGTCTGTTTCCACTGTCACAGCTTCAGCCAGAGCCATTAGCATGCACCACTGCACACATGCATTGGACACCTACAGTATGTACTGGAGTCATGCTTGGAAGGCAGCCACAGGATCCTAGAAATTTCAAATTAAAGCATGGAACTGGAATGGAAAAAAATCCTGTGAAATGAATGGAGAAGCAAAAGCTCTTTGTGATAAAATGTTTTCCTTGTGCTCAGCCATCAGCACTTACCTGCTTTATTACTTTCAGAAGAGTTAATGGTTTTGGTAGTGTGCATCTACTTTTATGTGCATTTCTGAGAAGAGATGCTTTGTGGGGGAGGGAGGTTTCAGCTTTCAGTTTATTGCCTTTTTTTTTTTTCCTTCCCCAGCTTCACTTTTTGCAGACGCTGACACATCACTATTTCTGGCCAGAAAAGCAGCCTATTGTCTTCACCCAGAGAAACAGTGCCAGTATCACTCTTTAGATCGACTAGTGGGGATGCTTTGAGAGCATTTTGGCTAGATCCTCTGTCCTTTTCTTTGGACACCCTCTATTTAAACACGATGCATGGCGCAGAGCCAAGATGGGCTGGGGATTTTTCCCCACCTCCCTCCCTTCTACCCCACGGGCTACTATGTGCATAATTAATTCTACTCATTGCAAATTAAATTTCCTTTCTCCCTCAAAAGAAGTCCTCTATCTGTTATCCCTTTTAACAAATCATCAGCTTTGAATTCTATAGTTGCAAAGTACCATACACTGCAGTCTGCCTGAGTCCCCTCTAAGGCATAATCGAAATATCCTTCCAACTTTCACCATTTTTCTCTCTTCTTTTCCCATAACATTTTAGATCTGAGCATCTTACGTCCTGCCAAACTTCGGCACAAGTCATGTGCCTTGTCATGTTTTTATTAGAAAATGTTAGTACAATACAACTTAAGAAGGGAGGTAATGGGCTTCCAGGGAGGTTTAGTAAATGCAGAACTTGAAGAACTTTAACTTTCATTCTGTTCATAATCCCAAATCCTGGCCATTAGGGCTCAGCATTCTACACCCAGCAAGCTTAGAGCTCCTAATGCAAAACTTAAAATAATATTACCCAGCTTTGAACTTCCAAAATCTAATTAGCATGGGGAGTCCTATAAGCTCTATTTCACAGTCTCAAGAAATAAACAAATGGAAGAAAATTCCTTCTTTTTTCCCCTGTCACTAACACAAACCCACAGAGTCCTCTCCATAGACTGAACAAGTTCAGTTTTTAGGGTTTGTCATGGCTGCTGTTGGCTGACAGCTCCAGAACATTAGGTCTCTGGCAATTTGAAATCTCCTAGTTTTATCCTAACTCATTTATATACCAATTTTATTTTCCAGCAATTATGTCTCTAATTATTTTTCCCCCATAGTATTTATCCCTCTGGTGTATGTACAATGCAATTCTGCTCTCCTGATGTGCGCTGAGTTAAACAAAATGATTTATCCTAGTTTTCATTAGGTAAGGCCATCTGCAGATAAATTTCTGCCATGAGCTTGGGAAATGTATGTATTATTCTGTCTCCTCTAATTCAGAGCCTTTGGACTGCTGTGAGCTTATCTCAGACTTCTAACCCTTGCAATTAAGTGCTCAGCTGTAATCAAACTTGCTTGAAATGTAGGTTCTTGTTTTATCTTTTCAAAACCTCTTCAAAAGAATTACGAAAGTTGATTAACTTTCAGTGGACCATCTTGGACAAAACAGCATGAACTTTCAGATGGAAATGAAAGGCGCTTTGAAAATCAATCCAGGAGTTAATTATTCATTTCCATCACCTCACCAGCACATGAGTGATGAGAACGATGATACCAGAGTCACATTTCAAACAAGTTTTATCATAATGGACCTTACTAAACAGGCAAAATAAGCACATTTACTTGGAGCACTTTGCAACCTGATGGAGAAATTTAACTTAAGACTTCATAAAGACAGCAAATTTCTAGAGGGCAGATGCCTCATGATGTTGCAAAATAAGGTCTCTCTATGATGTCCCATTCTGGGAAACAAAATTGGAAATGTGGGCGGTAAATCTGAAAGCAACTTTACACAGCATAGTGCTCATCATTAAGGTCTATTGATCTGTCAACCATTTATAGCACACAATTAGTTGAATATTGTTGAACCAGTCATTAGATGATCAGTATAGACAGTAACAGTATTTTAGTAGACACTTCAACAGAGTCTTTTCTTCACTTCTTCTAGTAGATGGGTAAGTAGTTCATATATTGGTCAGTACAGTAAAACAAACAAACAGAACCCCAACAAAACAAATGCAGTGAAAAAAAGAAGTGAAAGGTAACTATGCTGACTCCACAAATTCTGAAGTTTTTCATATCATACAATACCCATAGATAGATGATAGTTTTGGCCATGCTATGAAAAAATCCACATAAGCTAAGTATGAGGCTGAGAGCCTAAACACTACATTTGACTTATTACAATTGCACGCACCAAACCAAGTTCACTCTCGGAGCACTTTTAGTGTCATATACTTAAGCCTACAATTTGTACTTATGTTTAATGGTGCTGCTTACCTGAAATTTTCTTCTGGCTACAAAATACTGCATTCTCCTGATGACTTTTACAGCTGTTCGATGCGCTTCAGTTAAACTGCCAAGAAACACAAACACAGACATGCACCAGTGGGGGAAAAAAAAATAACTTAATGGAAGATGTTGACTCTAAGCACCAAAGTCTAAAAATATGTTACGTCTGCAATGCAAAATTGTGGCATAACACACTGTGTGTACATGTGCATTTTATTCTGTTGCTGTACTGTCTTGTATATTGTGGTTCTAAGTATAAAAAACTGATAAGTGAGACAATGAAAGCAGGTGTACAAAGATTACATGTGTGGAGGGGATTAGACAGGATTACTGTCAATGCGACAATTGGCATCAGTTTGAAGAATGTGAAATGTTTTTAGAACCATGACTGTATTCCTTATTTTGTTTTTATTGACTGTTTGCCCATAAGCTCTATTGCACAGAAATTAAGCCCTTTAAAAAGTACTTTGAATTCTCTAGGAAGGAAAGAAACACTGAAGTATTCCATCTGAAAAAAAATAAAGCTAACAAAGCACACCCTCTTGGCACATAAGTCTGTGTGTACATGTGGCTGTATTGGTATTCAAACACAGAACTTGACATATGATAACTTTGCAATATCACTTTTCTCAGAGGATACTGTATTTGCATAACATTAATTGTGCCATTCAGCTGGCAATTAATTACCACACTCTCTTATTTACTGTGGATTTTGGATAGGGCAGAAAGGAAGCAAGAATATGGTAATTATAAGAACAAGTATTTTATTTAAGGACTGACCCCTTCCCCATGGACTTCTTCTTTTATTAAAAATGAGCGAAATAGAGAAAACAAAATTTTCATTCTAAGGAAGCAGCATTGTTAGGAAGTCTGTGCTCTATACAGACATCATCTTGGACATGCGGTGATAACCCTAGGAAAGCTTGCCAGTAAGTTTCCCAAGTCTCCTGAAAACACAATCTCTGCTTCTTCCCAGTGTTTATGACCAGGGAAAAGGAAGGATTGGTTAGGCCACCTACTTGGATGCCACGTTTCAGAGATGAAGTCTTCAAAAAGTGGAAAGATTACAGTGCATTATTTCAAAGTGAAGTAAGTAAAAGCTAAACAAACAGGGACTGTATTTAAGAACTAGCATAATTTTTCATTTTTATAATTTCTCTTTGATAAAATTAGTACTTCTGATTGGGTGAGATACTACAGCCACAGGAACAGGGCTTTTAAAGTAAGCTTTAAGCAACACTTTTCTTCTTATTCTTCCCAGTTTAATATTAAATACATGCAAAAGTATGCATGAAACTCAAGTTATACTACATAAATCCTCACACTTCATATATCTATGTATATTCATGCACATGTATACGCACTCATACATGCAAACACACAGAAGACAATACAGGGTGAGCAGATTCAAGAACTTCTATACCATCAACAGCATTGCTAAGTACGAATCTTTACATTCGTGTAAGCCCATCAAAGGGATTTCAGAAGTGTCACTGATGGCCTACTAGTAGTTTAGCCTACAGGATCTTTATTATAGTGAAAGAATAGGTCGCAGCTTGACACTCAGGGCACCAGCTGAGCTCCTGCAGCCAGTGACTAGAATAGAAACAGCATTCTGCTTGTAAATGACACATATTTGATAGAGAAATCTTTGTCTGTCAGCTTGTACAAGTTTTTATATATATATATATATATACACATATATATATACTTTAAACAGAAAATAAGTACAATTTAAGGTTTAGGGTTTATACTGTTTTCTTTGTGTAGTAGTTAAGATAAAAGCTTGAAATTAACCCCTCGCTCTAAATGATGTGAAACTCCATATACATATACTTAAGATTTTGGGGTGTTTTTAGGGTAATCCGTAAAAAATGGTTCTCGTATTGTCCAAACAGCCTCAAATAGACAAGCTTGAACAAGCCAGAAATGGAAATAAAACAAGGCAGTAATTTCCTCCTAATTCCCCTCCTTCAGAAGAAATCAGGACTACAGAACTTTCTCTAATGTATTACCAAATTTAAGTATTACCACCAGCCTGACTCTTTGAACTTGATGCACAACTGAACAAGCCTCATTTTTAGAGAGAAAAGCTGTTTATTTGTGAAATAAAGCAAAGAAAATCACCTGACTGTGATTCAAAAGCACTTGATAATGGCCTGTTCCAGCTGGCAAAATTTACCCCAATCTCATTGGGAGCAAGTTTTGAAAAAGAAGTTACTGTTCGGATTTCATGGTCACTAGTATTAAACTGAGAGACAGAACTACATGAAACCTGTCTTTAATGAAAAAAATACAGCGTGAAAAGGTGCAAATCCATAGACTGAGATATGTAGATGTGTTATCTTAATTGCCCCTATAAATCCATAAAGAGCATAGCAGCTCTAGATGACAGAGAACAGCTGCAGACGAGTTAAAATCCCTGCTCTGTATCATAAGCAGGGCCATCCTCCCAGTGGGGGGTTGTGGCAGTGTGGCTGCCTGTGATCCTAAACATTTTTAGAGATGTTACCTGATTTTCATAGTTACCTAGCACTGATGTCCAGAATGGATAATTACCCCTATTACTGGCCGGGTTACATTTATCCCTGTATTTAGCCTAATACATTTATTCTACTAATCTTTATATTTCAGCCCAAAAATTTGGACTGGGAAAAACCATTTCAGCCTGGAGGGTGTCTGTGTGTTACGTGCCAGGAGCATATGACTATCGAGAACAAAAGGCCAGAGGTGCTTTAGGTCACGCTTTAGTAAGCCCCAGCAGAAACACAACACCGCGTGCAGCGAACCTCTGAGATATTTTGAGACATGCAACTCATGAAACAACAACCTAGGGGGTTGTGGTGGACACCATACTTGCACACTCTTTCCATGCGGTATTTTCTACTGACAGAAGACAGAAATGGACAGATCTTCACAAGTGTTACAGTGCCTAACTCCCATGGAGGTGAAGATTTAGCTACTTTCATAGCTCTAGTCCCCAGATGAAGTCAGCAGGACCTGAGCACTTACTCTAAGGAGGAATATGGGTGAGTGGGTGACTACCCCTCCGCCCCTATGAAAGCAAGCAAGCTCTCCTGCCTCTGTGCAGCAGAGGGCAGTGGCACACACACACACAATAGGAGATGCTCTGCACTATATTAAAAATTATTTAAGTTGTTTCAAAGCTTTACCCATAAAACCAAGCATATGCCCTACACCTTGTAAGGATGGGGTCCATGCTGAGGTGGCATGTTACTACTGAGTGTGTTGTTTTAGTGTGTTTTGCTCAAAAGAATATGATTAGAGGTTTATTGACAAAAAATGGAATACTTCCCCATCTTTTACCCTAAACAGCAGTTAGGTTTCCTGAAAAGACTGTAAAGAAGAACAAAATGACAAGAACAAGATTAAGTAATCAGGGTTCTGGAAAGTTATGAGCACATTAAGAAATTAATAATGGAAGTTTGTAACATCTGTAACTACGATGGATACCATGAAATGTCTACTGAAATAACACATACTTGGATCCATTAAATGATACCAACATCATCTATAACTATGTCCTCAAGTGGGACCCAAGCCTTGGACACGTTTGCAAAACAGCATGTGTTTCTTACCTCCCTGTTATCTGATTGCTCAGAAGGATGCTCAGTTTTAAAAGCACTCAAAACTATCCTCAACTACAATGAGTCTTTCCTAGTTTGGCTGATGCACTCCTGGGCTGCCACATCCCTGTGGTAGGGCAGGGAAAAACAAGGGCAGGTGGAAAGCCTGGAACGTGTATGTTAACAAACAGCCCCCAGCCTGATACAATGTTGAATAACTCTCCAGCAGCTGTTTGAGTGGATGGAGAGGAAAGAGGCCCCTTGTTCCTGGCTGACTTGACCTTCTCCTCTGCAGGTTTTGAGTCTATGTGTCTGCAGAGCCCAGTGGGACGATGGTGTGCTGAGGAGGTGTTGCAGCCCTAGGTTTGCTCCTATACTTGTGGCTCAGAGAGCGCTGTGAAAATTCACTGCATTTAGCTTAAAACACTTGGATGCATTAAAGCCTTTTTTATTTTCCCCAACTGCACAAAGGCAGTAGCTTAAACCAAAGAAGCCTAACATTTTCAGTTGAAAATAACTGGACCAGAGGAGGAAAGAGAGATGATCAAATCCAAATCAACTCTGGAAACTATCCATAGCGATTTTTTAATATTTTATTTTATATAGTACTCTGTTTGTTAAAAGCTTGTGTTGGCCAGTTCAGACCTACTTCTTTTATTCTTTTGTATGGAGTTCAACAACTTTCAGCTTAATGTGCTTTGGAACAGCCAGGGAATATTTTAAGTGAAAAACAGATATGGAAATGGACCCTAAACCTGGCCAAAGTTACAACAATTCCAGGCCGTGCTGAGGCACAGCTCAAGTCTCCACACAAGCCTGTTATCAGTGTGATGCACCTTTCGGTCCAGAAGCATTTTTTGATCATTAGAGTTGACTTCAGTGTAGAGATAAGGAGAAGGATTTTATTCAGGCTGCACTGCAAGATGGCAGCAGATAGTGGAACGTACATTCCAGGCTGCTTTTCCTGCCATTTATTCAGGTGTCATGAATTAGAAGAGTTATTCAGTGTAATGTAACTACTTTGATCATGAACCGTGGAAAATAAAGGCCACTTCAGCAAGGTCAATTATAGCTCTCCATCCCAGTTTGCAAAACTGGTTTGAGGATACATGCTTACAATACTTGGATTACTGCTGAGCTTCATTTGTGTGTTATCTTTTGATTCCTTAGCAGCAAAATGCATATAAAGTCACACTAACTATATTTTAATACTGGTCATTGGATAATGTTGTAGCTCCTGCCCATAGTAAAATACATCATCATCTATTCCAGGGTTGTTCACCTCGTCAGTACAATGACTAAGTCAGTGATGGCAACTGAATTGTAAAGAAGTTATTTCAGAAGCTCAGTCCTCCATCTGCCTTTATGTTTTCCCATCACATTTGATTAAGAGTATTCACTTTCTGGTTATGTTTCTGGGAAATAACTTTGATTTTCAGTCATAACTTTAATTTTTCTCATGCACACTTATCTCAAATGGGCTGGTATTTTGTTAGATAAAATATAAAGCAAGCTTATTTGCACTTAAAGCATTACCAGAATCAGTGGTAAAATGTGAATGTTTGCATTACAGGGTACTTTTTGTCTCCAGCCGTATGTAGCATAGGCCACTCATTTTCAGAAGCGAGACTTTTCATTAAACTGCAGAATCCCACTGTTAGCGAAGGGCAACATTTAGCAGAGAAGAATATCACCTATATTCAAGTGTAGCTAAACTGTGCAATTATCCCATCATATGGACAGCATGCAACAATAACTTGTTGGAGAAGAAGAAGGGTGGGAAAACAGAAATAATAAAGGACTTAAAACTAGAGAGTTTATTACAGAAACGTGCAGCAGTTAGTCCATATATACTCGCACACAGTATGTGGACCTTCTATTGATGGAGACAAGTGGTGGAGAGAGATGGTTCTCATTGCAAGAACCATAAAGAAAAGAGGCTTATATAATGTGTTTTAAATGGTGAGGGAATTTACAATGTCCAAATGAAAAATCTTCCTACCAATAAATGAAAAGAAAATCGGTACTGCCTTCAGCTAAGTGAAGCCAGACAAAATGCCTTGAGCCTTTTAAACCGCTCAAGTTAAGAGGAGGTTTCAGCTTGAACCTGACATGCAAACACCTGGAAATGTCAGGCAACGGTTCTGATTCCAGAGCTCACCCCAAGCTAGGAGCAGCAGAGAAGTACAACATAAATGTAACAGACAAGGTTTCTAGACTTGTAACATTTCATCACAGCCTTGTGAAGATCAGATACTTCTGGAGAATTTCCACCACTTACATGATGGAATTTTTATAAGATGTCATTTACGTTGAAACATGAGAGAACGTTTCTGAAAACATTGGCACAACTTTATTTTTGCCATTATTCATAATCAGAATCCCACCCTAAACCTACCACATCTCCATTCTAACCATGTCCTTATCTGAACTTTTCAAGGTCACATTTGGCTCAAATGTGATAAATATACATAGATAAATTAGGATTTTCTTCTCTCAAAACACAGCAGCCTGGAAGCCTATTTGGCTTCACCAAGCTCTACTGACAACCTCAATTTACGAAGGAATGCTGCAGCTTCTGCAAATTCCTCCTCAGCAGGTACAGTCCCAGGCAAAGTAGAAAAGAGTACAGAAGTGACATATTCATGAGGGGCTGTATTCTGGCATTTCATTATTTTGCTGAAGATTTTGTGGCATTGGTCTCTCCATCCATCCATCCATCCATCCATCCATCCATCCATCCATCCATCCCCATATACACTGATGCCTCTCTGAATTTGTTCCAGAATGCAACTAATTGCCTCTGCTTCTGTTTGCTACTCTAACCGGGCCTTCCCTGAAGTGCATGAGAAATAAAGCAGATTTCCTACAGCGGTGCTCCTAGGGATTGTGGCAGGGAAGATAGTGCAAGGACAGAAGAACAGCTCTAAGGAGAAACACTGTTAGAAGAGGAAGAACTAAGACATCATTTATAGGGAGCAACTGGCCAGACAATATATCGGCAGAGGAAACACCTCTGGGAGAAGATGCAGGGCAGGGTGTTTTCTTTATGCTGTCTATGAACGCAATTAAAAAAATAGAAAGCTCCTGAAAATAATCAGAGGTACATGTAACCTGCTCACTGAGTGTGAATTAATGAGGAAGAAAACGCCTTGAACTGAACGCCTTGAGTTCAGTTTTTCTCAACTCTCGACAGTTGGAGTCTTCAGTTACAAGTTTGTTCTGTAATATTACAAAGTGGGTTTATTGAGAAAGTGAGAGAAAAGCTCTGTGTTAGTCCCTTGCTAATTAAAATGCATAATTAAAATGAGTAATTAAGCTTACTACAGAATGCTCTTGTGTCTGGAAGCCCAACTGCCCTTGAACAACAATTTATCAGTTGAACTGTCTCTGAGAGTTAAGAAACCATTGGATATTTTGGTTACATCTTTCCTCTATGTTTCGTTGGCAGCAAAATAAAAGTTCTGGGGCTATTTTCTGCCATTTTGTTTCTTCCATTCTTCCTGCAGTGTCAGAACAAACAAGATGATGTCATAGGGATGTCTTTTCAGTGTGGAAATACAAATACAGAGAGTTTTTTTTTTTTTGTTTTTGTTTCTTTTTTTTTTTTTTTCCTGAGCAAACTGCTGCTAGAAATTGCCACAATAACTTCTTGTACTCACTGTACCATGACTACTTCTGGTCCCAGAATAGGTGAAATGCTCTTTTCTCTACACAAGTACTCATTTGCTTAGAAAACAATATCTAGCCACAACTAGCTTCTTGGGAGGTGGACAAATAACATCAGACAGTGACACATTTTAACACCACATATTACAGCGGCCGCTGATCCTGGCAGATAAAGGTATTTTTTCACTTCTTTCTATTTAAGGCTTGGTCTTCATCAATTCGCCTTTTAAAAAATGCCAACAGAACTGAATGCTGAGCTAGTAAAAGGCACCAGACAGTCAGCCATCACCAAGCCTAAACAACCTCCCAGCAGAGGAGATGCCTTTCTGGAACATGAATAACATTCACAGCCATGCAGGGGGAACTAGAATGCTATAGCTTTGTTCAATGAGCTCTGGTTTGCCCACTTTAAAAAATGCCACAACTCAAATTAATGAACTTTAAGACTTCATTTTCCTCTTCACTGTATTCAGCATTTATGGGAACAACGTGGTGTTGTTAATATACACCAATGACTGAGCACTGTATTTATGCCTCAATGATTTTCTGTCATGAGAATATAATGCCTGGCAAAGACTGATTCTCTGAAATACCAGTTTGTTTGGGGTCATTAATCTTAATTCCTATCTTGCCTGAATAAGAACTGGGTAACAGTCAAGACAAGGAATAGTTCTGAGAATTAAAACTTCAATGGCTTTTGGGCTGCCCAAGGCTTTACATTTCTTTTAAAAATAAGTAATTAATTAATCTGCACCAAGTACTAGGGAGAGACACGGTGGAATAGAGTAAAATACTTCTCATGGTTTTAAAAAACAAAAACCAGTGGCTTTTGGCAGGATCTCTCCTTAGTAGCTCTTGTGATTTAGTAGTTACAGCAGGGGCTATGGAAACACAACTTCTACATTCTTGAATTGATTGATTTAGCTGTCATTTGTCTCTCTGGGTTATCTTGTGCATGTCCTTTCACCTGGCTATGCTCTAGCTTATATGTTTATGAAGTAAGTGACCTGTCTAAGTCATGAAGGTGTCATGAGGCTTACTTCACTGAGGATTTCAAGACAACTGGTGGTCCCAAATGAAGACATATTTTATTTATAGAATGACTCAGCAGAAAAAGAAAAAAAAAGTGACAATATGTATTTCCCTTAATGATGATAAGGAAAAAGGGGGACTGATCTGCAGGCTTGGGGTAAACTGCCATGCCACTGCCTCCTAAGTGGAGACTGTTTTCCAAGGCATTCTTCCTTCTCCACTTTCACAATCTCTGCTCCCCCTCTCGTGAGCATCCGAGACATCTATTGGGGAATTAGCTCCTTGTTCACTAGATGCTCAGCAATGCAAGACATGCACAGCATCTGAAGCCAAACAGGACCATTACATCACGAAGGTGACCTGCTCAACAGTGCAGGGGATTGCACTGCACACAGCTGCCCTTGTCCTGAGCCAAAAACCTTGTGCGGAACTAAAATAACTTTCCAGAAAGGCATCTGCCCTTGCTATAAAGACCTCTATATACTATTAAAAAGGGAATTATTTTTTATTTAAATTTGTCAGTATTCAGCTTCTAGGCTCCTCTCTCCAACCGGACTAGCAGCAATTTTAGCCTTTTCCAGCCCTGTCTTTCTATCAGGGACCTTTAGGGGTGCCAGATGCACTGCCTCTGGCCTGGCAGGGAGACCAGGCTCTGGTGTGGGGAAGAGAGTGCGCTGTTCTCTTCAAAATTGCAAGAAGAGACTGAAATCCCTAACCATTTATATATACATATACATATTTTTTTTGCCTGTGGTTTAAGCCATGCTGTCAAATAACTACAAAGACGCATAATGGAAATGCTTAGACTGGCAGGAATGGAGAATGAGTAGGAAGGTCTGCATGTGGAAGTGTTGGAAAGGGAAAAAAAAAACAGCACAAAAAGCCCTATGAGGATGGCAGGTACTTGTGGGAACACAAAGAACAGAGTACAGTCAGGAACTGCCCACACTGAAAAAAGGACTCTGGCCACTAAGAGGTAATGGTGGGAAAACACAGAACAGGGCTGGAGTCTTAAGACACCCTGAAAGTCTTAAGACACCCTGAGAGAGGACAGAGAATAAATCCTAATGATACACAGAGGTGGGAGAGCATGGAAAGGCAGAAGATCCTGATCACTGTCAGCTCCCAAAACAAGAAAGTTTCACTGGCACCTGGTCACCATCCTGAGGAGATCCCAGAAGACACGATGAAGACCAAACAGAGCATCAGTTGACCCTTCGTGCTGTCACAAAAAAATCTTGAGTGCCCCATCTGGATACGTGCAGCTGGGATCCAGGCATGGTGGGCAGACTGCTTGGATACACACGTTTCTGTGTATGTGATTACGACAGCGTGAACCACTGAAAGCGGCTGTTTTAAAATAAAATCACCTTACCCTCTCCTAATGTCTTGTATTGAGCTTTGGTACACAATAACCACTTTATACCAGCAGAAAAGATCTGCAAAAGCTATCCCTAAAGGTGACTTACTATCTGATCAACTTCAAATTTTCCTTTCAAAGGTTTTGTCAAAAACACACATATTCTCACAATAGCCTTGCAAACTCCCATCACAAAGCCACAGCCTGCTTTTGAGCTCCAGCACCAGTCTGTACAAACCCGTGTACCAAGAGAGAATAACACTTTATCATTAGAGGAACTGGTATTTCAAAACCAGATGAAAATAATTACCTTTTTTTTTTTTTTTTAAATTTTAGTGTCCATAGATTATTTTGAAGACAACAGTGACAGTGTTCACAGAACCTCACAGGAACTCTGCGTGGCCTCAGAAACTTATTATTTTTCTACCCTGTATTTAATGTAAGAACATACGCAGGCCTCGCTTGTCTAATACTGAAAAACATGCACTGCTCATCCATGGTTTACTACAGGAATATCTTACTAAATGTCGCAAGCATCACTTGTGCAGAACTATCACTGAAAGCAGTTTTGCTGAGCTTCTTATTTCAAGATATTTCACTTGCTCATTGAGAGCTTACTTTCTGTTCAAAGATTCTGCATTTTTTCTTTACCTTCAGGAAAAGATGCTATCTCTTGGCATTTTTTTTTCTGGCAGACCTCTAGCTCAGACAGTAGATGAACAGAAGGAAAGTGTTCATACACCAATTGGTCGTGACTCGCTATTAAAGAACAGGAAAAATTATTTTTGCAAAATAAGTGAGGAAATCTCTGTCTTCATGCTCTGGGGAATTCTGATTTTCCTGTCTTTGTTCCCATTCTAACTCACAGGAAAAATATTTCAAAAGTCATTATGAAACAAAAGATCCTAAAAGTATTTGTGCCTGAAATGATAATATGTTTCATTTTGTCCTGTTTTAATATACATTTGTTTCCAAAAAGGAAACATTTTATTCTCTTATGAAATTAATGCACTTTATCTGGTTTGTGCCCTTTCTCATCCCAGTAACTGGGACTCTACCCTGAAGACATATACTCTACACTGCATCATCTGGTGCAGAATGAAGACCTTGTGCCTTAAAGAAGACATAAACTGGTTTACAGGATACTATTAAAGAATGGCACATCCAAGCTGTGGATCCTATGAAACAGCAGACCATGCTAGGCAGGTGCTGTTTAAATATTGATACGGACTTCCACAATTTTCCACTAACCACAGTGTTCTGAACTGTGGCTGCATCAAACGATTTTTAACTTCTGTTATAAAATCAAATTAACAAAACTGCCCCTCCCACTCAAAGTTCTCTCATGGAAAAACTCCGTTTTGAAGAATTCTTTTCCACTTGAAAGATCATCAGATATATGTTCGCTGAAGTTGCAAATGGAGGTCTAATAGAAGCAAAAGATATCTATTTAAGTATTGAGTACATGTAAGGAGATCTAATTAGCAGGATAATAGCTATTAGTATCAGTGCTTCAAAGTCTCAACCTTTGGGTTTTGATTTTTTTGTGTGTTCTGTTTGGTGTGGGTTTTTTTGTTTTGGGTTTTGTTTGTTTTGTTGTTGATTTTTTTTTGTTTTGTTGGTATTTTTTTCTTTAATTGGGCCTTGAGAATGCCAGTACAGCAATCAAAAGTGTTTCTAAATAATTATGTACTCATTTAGGTGACTAACCACCTGAATTGCTGTAATTAGAACACATAATAGAAGCAATTAATTATGTCAGCAATATAGATACAGAAATAAGCTCAAAGAAATTAAAATAACCTAAAGGGATCTTTATTTCATTTGACACATTTCCACTGTTCTCTGACAATCTGAGAAGTCTTCTTGGAAGTTCTGCATAAGAATGAAATAAAAACTGGGAAACATGCTATCCAGACTCCCACTGAAGCAGAATTTATTTTTTTTATCCCAGGAACAGACATACAGATGTTGCTTCAAATTAGCTTTATCTTGCCCATTAGCAATTGTTTTTATTCTGGATCTGAAGGAACTTACTGCAAAGATGAGGCAGCAGCTCAAGTATTCATATACTCAAGACCTAAATTTCAATGTTCAAAGAAGTGAAATAGGTCATGACCATCTGTCCATTTGAAGCTGAAGTAAGGACGTGTTTCTTCTCTTACTTCTAAAACTTCATAAATTTATAAACTTCAACCCCATTCCAAAGGAGCTCTGACTCAATTTATGTTTTTGCTTGGAAATTATGCAAAAAGAAATTATGCAAAATCTGAGGTTTGGCATGGCTTTGAGGAAAAACCACTTAAAACACTGCAATTTAAAGTGAATTTACTTTGACAATTTCAGTATGCCTAAACCTGAAGCTCAAAGCAAACCTCAGGGCAGAAGTATAAAACCAGAACAGATAGAAATCAACAAACATTTACGTAGAACTCCATGAAACAAATATACTTGACTTCACATGATGTGAAGCAGAGGCTGACAAACAAGGAATCAGACAGGAACATTTTAACACAATGATAGTTCATCTCTGCTATTATGGGCCTTCTCAATCATGAAGCCTTAGTCTCAAATTTCAAGCCTCCCTCCCCTTATGAATCTTAAAATTCATATTGTCATCACTTCAATCTTCATGTTTCTCATGCACAGAGGATATATACATTTTTCAAGCCTCATGTTGTGAGAAGTACAGAGGAAATAAAACCTTTTTATACTACTCAAAAATATCTTTAAATTCGTCCTCAGTAAAACACTGACATGTGGCTAACAACCTGGTGAACCAGTTGGATCTGAGTGATAGCTGATAATTTCCCTGAACTGTAGAGTGTTGCAAGTGATAATCAACATAACCTGATACTACCACTTATCTGAAGCAAAATACCTTTTTTTCAAGGGAACAGATCAGGGCAAATAGTTTGTAAATATCAGGTTGGGTTTTTATCTTCTGTTTCTTATGTGGTGATTTTTGGTCAAAGAGATGGACAGTTTCAAGCACAGAATCTTTAAAGCAGCTCTTTGTCTTTTACAAACAGAGAGAGTTTGTTTCCCCAGTACATCGGGGGCAATGTTCAGTTTGATCCACAACACAACACAGTCCACTCCATTCCTGACTGCCAAAATTGCCCATGTACACATCAACATCATTCACTCCTCAGGCCTCTCAACTTGTACAGACCATGCAGAGAGCTAAGGACAGAATAAATAACTAATTTTTAGTATTCTCCAAGGTGAATGGAAAGTAAGAAAATAGGTCTTCAAAGCTGGCATATATACATATTTGTATATTACAATATGCTTATGCTATATCTGTTATTTTATTTATAAGATATATAGAGAGAGTAAATATAAATATATATAATATATTTATATATTATAGCTCCTATGCATTCTCACTCTAAAAACCATTCATGACAGAATGAACAATATTCTGCTCAAGACATTAAATTACATATTTTCTATGCATCATTAATTTTATAGAGCACCTAGGGTGAGCACACAATTATTTGTAAGTTCAGAATGTAAGGAACTGGGATACAGCAGGGAAAATACTCACAGAACTGTGAAGATGATTTTTATCTAACACACTAGCACATAAAATAGCCATCTACCCAGGATTTTGTTTAATGCCATTTTTTAAGATCTCTTATTTTTAACACCTTTCTCTTTCTACTACCTTTTCCTCACTTATGGGGAAGAGAGCCTTGGCATCTGAGGCTCTGCCCTTCTCAGCTGGGCTTGCCCCACTGTGCATCAAATAACTAAATGTTCACCAAGCCAAAGAACTGTAAGCGACTGTCCAGCCTTGTGGTTAAAACACTCACTGGCTGATGTAATTTTTGGTTGTTTAAGTCCCTGTCCCTGTTTCCTTTCACGGTGGAAGGGCGTGAATGTGACACCTAGTCTTGGCCTCCAAACCCAGCGTATTCTGTGATCAGGAGGTGTGGTGTGCTTCTGGGGAAAAAGAGGCTCAGATCCCTTAAAACTGAGGAAATAATTGAACCTAAGCCTCTCACAATGTGGATCCATCATGATATTAAATGACAGAAGGACCTATTCTAGGAGCATCATAATCCTAACCCTCTGCTATTTTTGCATGTCTGCAAGAGAAAAAGGATTTTTTGAGTTAAATAAAGAATTTAATCCAACAGGAAACACACATTTAGTTTTGTGAAAAAATGTTCATTTTCCTTCAAGCAGAAGAGATTTTTTTTCCCCAAATATTTGGATCAGAAGCTGCAATGGGAAAAAAAAAAAGATAAAAATAAAAATTTCAGCAGAGCTCTGGTGGGCATACAAAGCCAACAAGTGTCACCAAAGCCTGTTCCTACTAAGTAAATGCAAATTAACCATTAGAGTAGTCTAAATTATGTGATAAATTATCTGTGACGGTCTTTACATTAAGACTGCAGCATCCTGTTGAAGACTGGCTGACCAGAGTGCAACTCCAGTCTATGTTATGTCAAGACCTAAAGTGGTCTAAAAAAAATTAAAATGCATTCAGACACTGAGCTTATGAACACAGTGTGGAGATGCTTCCTTCTGGATTAGAGACTCTGTAGGAATTAATTTCTGCCTGACATGAAGGAAGTTTTCAGAGATGGAAGTTTTTAGAAAGCTCTACTGAAGATACTGTTTCTGTCCAAAACAACTCCCATCAACTTGTGTTTCTATGTGAGGCATCCTGGAGACACAGCTATTGCAGACTACAGACACTGTTGAAAATTCTATTTTCCCTACTGAGCTACTGAAAATGCACAGGAATTTTTAAAAATGCTATGCATATCGTTTTTCAAAGATCTCAGGTCATATTGTGGAACTGTAGTTTTCTGTTCCTGGGTGCCATACAACTAAACCCTGAAAATGTTTACACACCTACACACCTCTCCTTTACTTTCAGAAACAGCTTTTTAATGGAAGTGCCTAGAGAAGAAGCAACTAGCTAACTTTCCAAATGTCTGATGAGAAATACTTGCATAGGCAAAGATCTGATCAGAATTAATGAAGGGTTTGATTCTGCAAACCCACATCTAAGTAATTCTCTATGCAGGTTGCAGACAGGTATGAAGCTATGTTCCAAATTAAGGTTCGCAAAATGATACCCTGATTATGCAATTAAAAGCAGTGCCGAGGGAATGTTATTCAGCTATTTATTCTCACTATTTTTGCACACGTGCAAAATGGGACAAATATTGTCAACAATGTATGCTGTCAGCAATACATAGTGCTCTGTCATGCCTCAGCTGCTGAACACAGATACAGCTGATCCTGTACCTGAGTAAGGACTACAGAATCTCTCAAGCAGTAATAGGCAGCTGGCACCATCCTACAGGATTCTTACTGCTTCACCTTATCAGCTATAACTTGCTGATCTATATTGCATATAATCATTTTATTCACAAGAAAGCCAGACATCTTGGAGACACACACGTGTATAAATAAACACAGTTAATACACTTCCATGAATTAAGCTGAACTGTTTGGTAAATTTCAGAAAATAATTAAATACACATTAAAGTATATGTATAGCTCTAGGTTGTGAGCATATTTTTTTCCATATTTATGTGGAAAAATACAAACCTGATTTATAAGCTCAAAAAAATCTCAGCAGTGATTTGGCTATAGTTTTAACAGCATGAAAATGACTAATTTAGGGTCAAGAGTAATTTAGTTTTGACTGACTTGGCAATCCTTTGTTCTCTGGGTCATGTAAGTGTTGAGTAAATTATAAACCTGTAATTCTATCTTGAGGTCAAGGGACTTAAGAATTTATTTGATATATTGGTCTCCTGGAAAGTTCTTCCAAGGCCAGTACCCCCTAAACTGTGTTTATGAGTTGACTGCATTAATAACTAATAGAGTCATGAAATATTAGCAGAGGTGAAATTAACCCTTTCAAAGAAGAGTATGCTCAAATGCAGGATTTTTAAATGAGGGACAGAAAAATCAAATATATCTGCAAGAAGCCAAGTTTCTACAGAGTATTGAAAAACTAACATGAATGTCAAAAGCTGTAGATATCTGACTTCAAGAACAAAATCAGAGTGTATCATGAACATTATTTAGAATAATCCTAGGTTTGCAAAACAAAATCTATTACCTTGATATCTTATATGGGAGGAAAATTAAAAAAAAAAAAAAGGAAAGAAAACAGAAGCTGCTCTGACACACTATGTAAGAAGCATAAATACATTAAAAAAGATCAGCAGCTGCTCATTTAATGTAGGCTTTGCTCTGTCCCCTAACATTTACAATTGAAAAACTGAGATGGGAAGTAAACTCAGATGTTTTCCATACAAGATTTAAGAGTGCGTTACAGCAGCACTTACTAATTTTGAACCTTTTAATGTTTCCAAATGGAAGTCACCACACTACTAAAAAAATACACTGCAAAGCCCAGACGTACTGCCTGGACTATTCTTTCGTCACCAGGCAAGCATTAAAGTTAATGGTCCTCAAAGCGTTTAAGGTTATTTCTTTTGCCCAACGTCACAGTCTTGAACTCATTAGTAAAAGGTATATTCAGATTAGCCTATTCAGTTCTGATTTAAAAGAAACTCAAGAGCAATCTCAATCTGAAATCTTCAAATCATTAGCAATAACCTAGTGTTCCCCTTGAGTGACCCTGTGAAAAGTTAGAAGTAGTTTCCCCCCGCCTCCCAGGCTGTAGGTTTCATGTGAATATGAATATGAATATCTCCTGGTATCTATGGAGTACTGGGAGACGTTTGTCCTGGACAGTCCTTGGCTATCTCCTTTCACTGCTTTCAAATTCCTAGCAAGAGCACTAACTTTGCTGTATACTTTTACATTTACAGTAATCCCTGTATAAAAATCCAGCTGTTGGTTAGATTAATGATCAATAAACACACACCAAGGTTAAAGAAATATCAGCATCAGAATTAAAACTGCAACAGCTCTTACCACAGTGGATGACAGCATATGACCTGGTCACACAGTAGGAACCGATTTGCAAGAAAAGAATCACAGCTGCTTGGTAAATAACACAACACAGGAGCATACCCAAAGACCATTGAATGTCACAGCATACATTAAAATAGCCGTTCTTTTGCAACTTAAAGGGACCTTTGAACAGGTTTTTAAAGGATATTAAAAATATGAGCCAAAATTCAGAGGGGTGTTTCACAATCAGCTTAGGTCAAGCTTTGACCATGCCTCCTGAGAGGAGGCAGTCTTACTCTCTGCGCGGTCAGCAGATCACACCACCTGCTTGCACCTGGGACCACATAGCTGCACAGAGTCAGGTCAGAACATCAGGTTGTTAGAAAACTAACCCTGAAGGGGAAGAAAAAAGTAACATTTTCTGAGCAAAACCACCTTTGCAGGGCAGGTGACAGTAGCGGATGGTGGGGGGACAGAGAGGGGAAGGAGGAAGATGTGTTTTGCAGTAGCTCAGATGTCAACTGGTTCAAGTTGTCAGGACATGTACCCACCATCCTAGCACTCAAGGTCCACCTGCCAAGTTTGTAACAAGATTTTTTTGTCCAAATGTGCATTTCCAGACTGGGTAACTAAATAAGAAGAACGATGGCACATAGCAAAACTCTCCTGACTGAATAGCCTTAATTAGAATCACTTTATGAAAGCCATTCATCCTTTCAGGGCTTCGAGGACACAAAGAGGTCTTAGTGCCCCTGACCAGCTCCATTTGGAACTTCCCTCAGCCCTGTGTGTGCACTCAGGAACCCCATTTCAGTCCAGACCCTGCCAGAACTGTGCTGTAGGTGCATCTGTTTCTGGTCTTGTCTCCTGGATGGACTTTGGACCCACATTGTAGCCTTGTCCCCGATCATATGTCTGACTCCCTTTCCTTCAGGTTCTGGACCTGGCTCTTTCCTTGCCTGTGGTTGTCAATGGACTCATCATTAGTCCCCAGTTCTGCCCACTCTTTGGACCCTGAGGGTCTACACCCTACTGGTGAGGGCACTGATCATGACAGAGTCACCCATGGATCCCAGCTCACCCTCCCAGCCAGACATTACTTTTCTGTGGCACACCATACCAGTACAACCTAATTGGGTAGTAAGATGGAAAGAGAGCAAATTTTTCTGCTTGTCTTCATCAACACATTTTTCTTATTCTTTTCTCATATAGTCATGGTTCTGCTTATTCTCAGTCATCTATTAGTTATGTACTAGAGTTATGTTAAAAAAACTCTACCATAACTTCTTTTTTCCCTTTAAGAATGGCAGTTGCCTCTCCCCTTCTCAGGCTCGTTAAGCCAATTCGCTGCACTGACCTGACAGTCCGTAAGATTTGTCAGACTGCTCTTGGGCTGATGTGGCTCTCTGAACTCTCTCTGAACAATATCACACCATGATCGGTAGAGGAGGGAGGAAAGGGATGTGCTGGAGCACGACCTGCCCCCCTCAGTAGCGGTGAGCTGTTCTGTTGGCTCAGCCTCAGACTGAATTATTACTTCTACTCAGTGGCTCTGCATGCTACAGCAAGCACTTGACAGCTTGTGAAAAAACAGGTGAACCTTGGCAAATTTGAGAACCAAGTGTTGTCTTGTAACTGCACCTGGCAGAGAAGGATGGTAAATTAGCAGGTAAAACAGCCTGCACTGATTTGAGAATGAGGGCACTTGAACTGTCTGTCTGTAAGCTCACTTATTTAAGCACTACTTACATTATATATAAATGTAAGGTAGGCTTCATCTGCTTGTGCTGAACTCCGGGCTGCTAGAAAGTTTCTAGCTGAGGATCAGAGGGACTTAAACTCAGGTTTGGGTTTTAACAACATCATCAGGAGATGGGCTAAGGCTTGAATTAGGGACTCAGAGCTGGGTTTAACGTGCATTGCAAACTTCCTCTCAAATACCGAGTGAGCAGGAGTCTATGACTGTTCACCATGAAAAGCAACAGGTTTGAAAGGATTACACGTGGGACAGAAGATTTAGTGAGTGAAGGTAAAAGCTATCCCCTATAACACAGAGTGCCTACAGATGCAGTCACTGTGACATTATCTAACCTCCTCCATCAAAAGTATCTCCTTAGTCCTATATTTGGGTTTCTTGGCTTATCGCTACTCCAAAACAAAATTTCTGTTTGCTAACAATTATTAGCTGCATTTTAAATCAAAGCTGTTTTCTTGGAGATCCTGAAAGAAATGTGTCTCTTCTCCCATTTTAGATACCATATACTGTATGGAAAGTATATGCTGTATTGTATATTTTCTGTAAAAACATTACATTTTTAACTTCCCTAGGACCATGTATATAAATATTTGTACATGAAATTATATGATAGGCTTTGAAATTTATGCCATACGTTTCTGTTCATGTTCTAAAAATATTTGTTCAGGCAAATGAAATTTCAGTAAAATATTTTACTACAGATCAGTCAAAGGTTCTCACAACTTTATCTTCCTAAAAAACAGTATTTCAAGCTATGAAACAAAGTTCCATTTCAGATATCTAAAAGGCAAATTTAACCAGCTTGATTTGTTTAATATCAAGTAGTTTAACATCTTTTTAAACACCATGGTTTAAAGGTGAAATAAAGTCAAGAGGTAAGCATTTTCTTTTCTTACATATATGATTTAATTTTGTTTTCCAGAAACTTACATTGTTGGAGCCAAATTGCCTAGGCAGTATACGGGGAGTTATGTGCATATTTCCTATTACCATTAACAATAATGAGAGCAAGGTGTGTTGCCCAGCACACAAAGCTTCAAGTACACAAGTTGTTAATAAATCTGACTCTTTACAAAACAGAAAATTAATGCTGTATTCAGGGTGATGTGTGGTCCAAGATATATTTTCAAACATACTGCTTCAAGTGTCCCAAAACCTTAATCACAAGCTCGGCAGCCATCTGGTGACTCCCAATCGCTTACCACCCACTGTGGAAGCCTTCTGGGTAGCTGAGTAAGAGCCCTGTTCTGCACCAGCTTTTCTGCTCACACAGAAGTCCCTTTAATGGCAGTAATTTTTGCCTCAGGAAGGTTCTAAACAGCCTCCAAATCATATGCACAATCTCAGCAGTTATCCTAGGCGGTGCATGGAGGAGAATGTGTGTGTCTTCATGAAAAACTGGTTTTCCCCCTACCAGCTCACAGTTAGTTTTACCATGTGCTCCGCATACCTGCAAACACCTCTTTAGCAAACCTCACACCTAACTCACAACGTTTTGTTCCTCTTGGCTGGATCCCAGCTCCACAAGAGCAGGTTCCTCACCATACACCTGCAGCTCCTGCTCCCCACTCAGCTCAGCCACCTTCAAATGCCAGTTGCCAAAGCTGGTTCTGCAGTCTTCTCTGCAGGTCTGCTCTGCAGAAATCCCTCACAACTGGTTGCTAATCTCCCTTCAAAGGTATCAATAGTGCAAACACTAAATAGCTGCCCAGCAGTGAGTGGATCTTTCACATAATGAGTGTCAGGGAAGCAGCACAAAGAATGCTGTCCCCACAGATTTATGGTCTGTGGGTATAGACTCAAGTTTAAGAATTTAAAACATCAATTCCCCCATCCCCATGAATCTTTTAGTTGCGCTCAAATACCTTTTGCCCTCACAGCATTAGCATGTTGCCCAGCAGATGGAAATGGTTTTTCTTCCTCTCATTCACATCAGCAGTGAGGAACAACTCAATGCGTATTGAGTTCATGACAATTTTACAATATCTTTTGGGTTTTTTTGGTGGGGAGCGTATTTTTATTCTTCTTTTCAGATTTAACACTATTTTCTTGTAGTTCATATGTCACTTCTAAACATAGTAATCTAATGGTCATCTCAGTAGTTCCTTAAAACAAAGGAATCAAGAACGCCAGCAATCACACTTCTGTTGCCCTATATTTTGAGACAGATCTCTAAATGACAGATCTCTACATAAAGTTCCCCGTTTTCCAACACAACTTAGTCTGGTGAACCAGGAAAGAGAAAAGACCATGATGTGTTCAGCAATAAATGTTCATCCACTTCTGATTTGGGCTATATGAAGCCTACCTATTTCTTTCACATACACACACAGTAGATGTTAGGAGATTTTGCTTGTTCATTCATCTGTTTTGTTGTATTTATGCCCCTGAGAAATACAGACTGTGGACATGTGTCTCTCAGGAAACTATGGAGGCATAAAGAGAGAGAGATGTAGAGTTAGAAAGAAGGGGATAGAGCCATCTGACAGAAGTAAACTAGACAAGATCTGAGGTAGAAAGGATAGACTGTGATGAGGAACCTGCAATGTGGAAGATGCAAAAAGTATTTGGAGAAAATCCAGGGACAGAAGCCGGGGAAGGGGAGTGAAAACAGCTGGTAGCAATGTTTGTTATATAATATATGTCTGAACCTCTTCCGACGTTGGCCCGGGTAGCAGTTTTACAACTGAAGTATGAACTCAAGGATAATAAGCCACTGTGTCACTACTGTTAGGGTAAAACATAATATTAGTGTGGTAACATCAGCCAAGAATTATTAGGAAATGCTGTATGTTAGGTACCTGCACAACCTAATTTAGGTCTCTGCGCATGCGCATAATAGTAGGATTACTTGAGTTTTCAGAATGAGTGAAAATACATTCAGATATTACCTACCTCACTATATTCAGCAAAGAATTAAGAAAGTTCACACATTAGCATGTATTCATCAATACAGTATCCTTTACCTGATTTAGCTTGCTTTTTGCAATAAATTTCAGGTGACTGCAACTTTTGTGGGTTTTTTTATGTAAAGAAAATACAGTGGAGTAAAATAGCATCACGTAGAGAAGCTTCAGTTATTTTATTTGTTTAAAATCTGGGTCACTGCACAGACATTAAAATAATCCTAAACCAAATAGACTGCCCATTCTTACAGCTGAAGAAAGGTAGTAGTAAATTAATTGTCTAGGCTGAACTAACAAAGATGGGAGACTTAAACACCTGAAGGTGGACTAGCCACGTGGTTCAGCTACTAACCAGCCTCAACTCTGAAGGAAAACCTGAAGCAACCAATAGTGTGCTATAAATGTCTGTGCAACTTTCCCAGTGATCTTGGCTACTTTGGGTTTCCTCTGCCCTCAAAGGTCTTACTTTTCTCCAAGAAGCTGAATGTAAACTAAATAAGCAGCAAAAGAAGTTGCAAGGAACTACAGATGATATACTTTCTCACTATATAAAAAGCCAAAAGCATCGAAGAAGAAACTTAGTACAAAAGCTTTCTATTCATGCAACATCACTGTAGATGTTTTTTAGACCTGCAGAGTTCAGATAGCTCAACTCAGTGTTCCCAGAGAAATTAAATTTCAGCTTTTTTTTTTTTTTTTTTTCTTTTCTCATATATGTGCTCATAGATTGCCAAGTTAAGCCATGGTGCTGCAATGAGAAGGATTTGTATCAGAACTTTAGAATCCGAACTTCCAGCTTTCTCAGACATTAAGGGTCAGGTCCTCAGCAGCAAATCAGGACAGGAGACAGACACAAAAGCTAAAAATGTCATGAAAAATGCAACAAAACAGCCAAGTTTAGAGTTGCTGTGGAAACCCTGCTGCTGAAACTTCTGACTTTTGTGCATTTGACTTCTTGATCATAAGGTTTCACTAAAGGAGTGTTTGTGTTGAATATATTTTCTTTTACTTCTTTTTGGAGATGGATTTGCATGAAAATGATATCTTTGTTTCCTGGGATTCCATCTGCTCCCACTGCTTGTTGCTCACCTGAAGCCATAATCCTCTGTGTGAGACTGCACAAATGGCTATTGTGGATACGATTAAGGGCTTCAGGGAGGAACGGTTACCAGAGTAAGATGAACTCTTCAGATAAAAAAGGTTTCCTTTTCATGCAAACTTTCTTGATAACAAAGAGAGGGAAAGAAACAGAGAACAGAATACATGGCAGTGATGGAAGTGCTTCTAAAGAAAATGTTCTTCTGAAGTTTTTAGTCAGAAAAGTTCCTGCTTACACGAGCAGCTGCCATACCAGCAACATCTCATATGTAAGCGAATGGGGAAGACTGACTGGTAGACAACATTCCTTTCTTCCTCTGTGTCAGTTTTACATATCTGCTGCATAGGCATGGCATCTCTTATGCAACATATTTTCAAGTCCCTAAAGACAAGATGAGGAACATTGGTAAGGCTACCAGAACACAGAAACATGAGCAGTGTCAGTGCTTTCTCTAAATTGCCAGAGAAAAAAAAGTTGTGGGTCTACCCAGGAAGTTAAGCTGAAGGACTGCAAGTCAAGTCAAGTTTGCAGCTCTGCCTCAGGCCATCTTTATAAACAATAAAGGCAAAGTGAAAACATGGATTAAGCTGCTTGCAGATGCTGTGTTGAAAGAAGAGGTAACATAAAACTCCCTCAGAATACGACGATGCTCTGCCAAAGCTGTAAAATAGTCTGAGAAAGAAGTGGCTTAGTCACCACTAAAACCAGAATTGTACACTCATCCACATTGGAAGTACGCTTCAATCCCTTTTTAGTACAGGGCTAATGTCAAAGTTAGGTCAAGTTGCTCGAGTTTTGAAAATCTTTGGTAAAGCATCTCCTGTTACCAGATAATAGTAATACCAGAGACCCAGCAGGCAGGCAAGCTGTACTCTAACATTATAAAAACGAGCTGAAAATTGTGACAACGACATGCAAAATTATCTACAGTCTGTGCAATGTCAGAGCAACACACTACATGATCCCGGTAAAAACAAGCAAACAAACAAAATTCCCCTTAATTCCTGACTAGAATTCTTTTAGAAAACGAACAAAACAGTGAATGAAACGTACTTGTAATCAACATAATCTTACTTGGGATGCTAAGGGATATTGAAGATGGCTCAAAATCAGGTAAGTGACTTCAATTAGCACTGCAAGTGAGGTACATTCAGGTTGATCACAGTTCAGGACATCCTAAAATAAATGGATCTTCTACCTGACTAAAACAGTGCTGCTGGCCACATCTGTATGCAGCGAGTTTACAGCAAGGACAGAGGGAGGAAGAGCTCAGTCAGCAGCACTATCTGGAAATTGTGCAGCAGGCACCAGCAGTGGCAAAACGTTATTATCTATAGGAAACAGTAATTCACAAAAGAAAGGCTTTGCTTTTGGTGAAGCTGGATTTTTACGACAAAAGGAATGTCACTTTTACAGTTCGTTAACATGAATATACAAAAGCGGGGATCAGCTTTGTGGCAAGCAAATCACCATCACACTACACACAAATCCAAGTAAGGGTAACATTACAACTGTAAATGTTTAAGAAGATTTCTATTACCATATGAGAGGTGTATGTAAGAGACTCTGGAAGGGTGGCAGAAAGACCAGCTTCTTTCCCAAAAACTACTAATGAACTGCTGTGTGACCTCAGGCAAAATCACTTCAGTGATCCATGCTTGTGCTTCCTTCCCTACTGGGTGTATTTAGACTAGAAGTGCTTTAGGGGATAGGGACTGTCTCTCCCTTTCTATTTGTACATTGTCTAGCACAGCGAGCCCCTGATCTTGCCTGAGATCTATAGATGCTATTGCATTACAAAAAAATAACAAAAGTAACAATGAAGATGTAACCAAATTAGACAAAAGTGAGAGGGACTGGGTTTGCTCATGGGAAGCTTTACTGGATCTTTTTTTAAAGAGTGTATTAAACCACTCAATTTTAATGCACAGTAAATATGGCAGGCAAAACCAACAATGAAAATGTGTGTAGGTGAACAATTATATGAACAAGGTTGATAATCAACTCTGGGTCTGTTAAAGAGACCTATAGCTAGCCTGTTATAGCTAATTTTAGTCATGTGTGATATAGCAGATTTTTTAATTATTATTTTCAAAATGGGAAGATGTTTAACAGATTTGAGAGGCAGAAAACAGTTATCAGTGTTTGTGTCTGTTAATGAAATTTCACCCAGTTATCCCTCATAATGATGCCTGGATTTCTTTTCAAAAGAGATGTCTTTTCTCCCCATTTCAATCCTGCACGAACTACTAATCTGCTGAAGTCCATAAGAATTTTATTGTTGACTCCAGCAGAATTTTTAACTCCTTCCCAGGGACACTTCTAAGAAGAAGGAAGAATCTACTGATGCCTGGAGAACCATTCATTTATTTTTTTATGTCAAGGAAAAAAGCAGTCTCAGAAGGAGGTAGCAGATAGTAAGCAAACATACTAAGTGGCCTTGCTGCAAATATTTATATTTTCTTCCTAAAATACATTTTAGGATTATATGATTTAGTATGCAAACTAATAACACTTGAAATGAGAGGTGAAGAATGATATCTTTGGTATTTCTCTATGGGGAACGTTTTTGGAGACACCTTATACTTAGGACAGTCTACTCCATTTCAAAGGCAAGTATCTGCTCTTGAGAAGTAACCTCTGCTAATGGATGCAAACCTAGCAAGGCAGAAAAATCACTTTGATCTCTCTTTCAAAATGTTTTTGGAATTTATCCATTGCCAGGGAATGAGTTTCTTTTTCTGGAAACCACTGAACCTTTATACTGATTATACCCCTTGACCAACAAAGTTAAATCTTAACATTTCAGACTTACAACATGATTTGTATTGATACAGTCCCCAAAAATGTCTTCACCATGTAAATATTCCAAAGATTTCTAGGTCCCTTCCTATTCTATTTTAATTCAGAGAGTTATTGGCAGCAGTATTTCAGTACTTAACATTACTCACTTCTATCTCAGTGTAAGTTTTATAAACAAGAAACTATGCAGAAACTTCACAATTAGCAGGGTATAATCTTTTTAAAATACTGTACATCATGTCAAAAGTTACCAAAAGTGAGTTTGGTTTTGGTTTGGGGTTTTTTTTGTTGTTGTTGTTGTGGGGTGGGTTTTTTTGCTGTTGTTTTTGGGTTTTTTTGTACAATGGAGTGCATGTGAGTAGATATTGAAGTGCTGGATATCTGTAGCTTTTAATGCTATTAGATGATTTACTCATGGACAAAGTTCTGCATAATTTCTGACGAAAATAACTAGAATACAGATGAATTCAAATCTGATATACTTTGGACTTCTAATACAGTTTGATGAGGAAGTTTATACTCCTTACTGTATGGAATTCTAAAATCTCAGGGAAACAAACTCAAAAATACCATAGTATCTGGAATTTGTTTGCTTTGTATTTTTTCATTAAAGCAATTATTTTTCTTGTACTGCTGTTTTGCTTGTATTTACACAAGCCAGAAATGAAAAGCTATATTCAATGAGCTTTTTATCTTTGGTAAAGACTCTTGGTATAAATATTTTTCCCACAGATTTAATCTAGTACACTAAATTTTTAAGGACTTAAAAGAACAAAAGCAATACGAAACAGTGCAAATTTCAAAGGCAACTGACAGCACATTAAATACCCTACACTAAACCAATTGCTTTGTATCCATTGAAGAGCCAGTGAAAATCAGACTGTATTAAAAAAATTACAGCCCACAAGGCAGAGGCTAGATCATGAACTCTTGAATCTGGTCTCCTACTTTTGTATGGTTTACAAAGGTCAAACTGAGTCCAAAAGGCAAGTGCACAAAACAAAGTATTGTACTAGCAGTTTAAAAGGCGAGAATTCAGTTATGTTTTATCTTTGTTTTGCTTTCTAGTATTAAAGCTATTATTATTAGCTTGTTACCAATGTATAACAACAAATACTCTTCCAAGAGAAATATTAATAATAATAAATACAGGATTACACAATAATTTGATTAATCCAACAAATAAATAAACTATAACTATCCAGTACATTATATATAATGACTTAAAAAGAAACTAGAGTAATTAAATTATGTATTTTAAACATTACTGGATATATGACCAAGTCATACAATGTACATCAAGATGAAGAGCTGACTTTCCCTGATCTTGATTCAGATTTTGACAATAGCATTATGCAAACACAATGTTTGACTTCAGAATTTTCCTGAAAAGAGTAGATACTGAGTTCTGACTGAAACCCATTTTGAAATATCACAGAGTCTGAGCTTTTGGTTCTTGACGGATGATTTTTATGATATTTAAAACATGTTTTATTATTTTATCTAGACAGATGAAGTCAGGTTTATTCAACCTGGACTGAATGTAACTAACAGGTTTTCTCAAAGATGTAATGTCACTCAAGTACTAGTCAGAAGACTGACTGATGGAAGCAAACAAGCCCATGGCTTATTTTTGAATTATTACAATTACACCTTTGAGATAAACACCATATTTGCCATGTTTGCTGAACAGGCAAGTAAATTCTAAGAAACACTCACACAAATAATTGGGCACTATCAGACATGAATGTTTAAGGAACTTATGTTTGGGGTAAAAAAAGAATGGCAAAGTGAGCTCTTAATGTTAGCACTGAAAAAAAAATAATCTGGATAAAAAAATAAAGCAATATTATATTTCTTACTGCTTTGGAAGAAAAGAGGAAGCAGAAAAAAAAAAAACTTAAGGTGCAATATTTGCATTTTTAAAGTGAATAGACACAACATTTCTCAAAGAGTGGCTTAACACCTCCTTCAAAATAACCAACATCAGGAAAAGAGAAAAAGAAACCTCACAGCTTCTGCTAGCTAAAGTTGCAAAACAGGCACTGTTACCAAAACCTCCTCCATCTCTAACTGGTGGGAAGTAGGACTGCTCCTGGATTTGCCTTTGCCCGCTGTGCACATCACTGTTTCCCAACGTGTGCAAGGGGAAAGCCGCTTGTTCTAATCAAAGGCAGGAGCACAAGTGCTGAGTGCGCGGAGTCTCCGAGCACCGACATGTGCTGACTTCAACTGCAGAATGCCTTTCTACGACACTGTAGAGACACTTGACTTCCTATTGGGGAAGTGCAGCTTTCTTTCTAAACAATGGGCCAACTGGTTTTCATAACGGAGATAAACGCTCCCTGCTGTGAACTGTAATAGAAAAACATGTCAAACAACCAACAATAAAAAGAAGCACAGCCAAAAGACTGGCTTTTCCTGTTTTTATGTGCAGCACAGAGGAAACGAAGCACGTGAACTGCACTTGCCCCTTACAAGTCAAAATATCACTTCTTTTAAATGAGTGGAGGAAAAGTGCAACTCGTTTCTGACTCTTTTTTTCTCTCTGAAGTGCAGACATGAAAACTGAACCCATTAGCACTTATTTGCCAGAGGTTATTATGAAATCTCTGAATGTGAAAGTCAGATGCTTTATTAAAAAAGTGGAGTGATTATTCAGTTAGGATTTTTTCACCTCTTTAAAAGCTGTTATAGTTACAAGTGATAAGGGCATCCAGCTGCAATTCTGATGATCTCATGATATTTTCTAGATTTATGTTTTCTGCTTTCACTGACAAAAGAACACTTGCTTTAAAATCCCCACTTCTTCCATCCCATCATCTGTTCACTTTTGCCTGCCCTGCCTGTTTATCTTCTTCATTGTCTTACTTTTTCCCGACTACCTTTTACAGCCTGATAGTTTTATTTTGGCATTTCTTATTAATTAGATCTGTGAAAATTCACTCTAAGTTTTCAACGAAAATCACTGATCCTACACTCTGACCTTTTCCATTTGGCATATTCGCAGTGTACCTTTCGTTTTCTTGCTGTCCTCATCTGTTTAAGCTGGAAGAAGCCAACAATGAGGACTTTTCAGTGAGCATGGATGATAATGCAAATTATTAGTTAATATTAGACCTTCTCACTTTGGGTTAGATTGTGTAGAATGTAGTAAGATGATAGTGGTCATAGTCATTTGATCTCTTTGACCTCAGATGCATACAAAGCCATGGCTCAAAACAGTCTTAGTTTATGATACACCTCTCATAATAATTGATAACCAGGTATCTAAAGTGACATCTGTAGACTGAATAGCTGCCTACAGTGCTGAGAGTTATTTTGATAGGAGTGAGCTTTTGACAGTCCTGCTTTGCAAGAGTGAACACAGCTAATTGTTAGTGCCTGTGTTCTGCCTCAAGCAGAGGCATCTTTTGTTCTCTTTTTCTGTTTCTCTTGCTTGTTATCTGCACCAGACTTCTAGAAAGAAATATTGGTGCGTGTGCCAGGCACACTGAGCTTTGTAAGCAGCAGACCTGCAGTACTCAACTTATAAGCATTACAAGGAACACAAGTGCATATACAGGAAAGCTGATGCCTCCAGGTCTAAAAAGACTTCATTGAACATACCTACACTAACTACACATGTGTATTTGGATACAACTGACTCGCTGCGTGTATATGAATAGAATTAATATTTGCTTGGGAACTGAGTAACTTCTAAGCCACAGGTGCTGGGAAGCTGAGCTGGGTTATCAACATCACTGGCCGGCGACTAGGCTGGACAGACTTCTGATCTACTGTACTCTTAGGGCTTCAGCAGTCCTGTCGATGTGAATCATGCTAGTGAGAGATGGTGATAGAAGGGCTAAATCCTCTTAGGTCCCTCTAATGTTTAGCATTTCAGCCACTCTGTATGGTACTTTTTGTTAGCTGTGATACTACACAGTGAGCATGTTGCCATTTGATTTTAAAACAAGCATTTCAAAAAGGCAAAAATAACAGCGACTTCAGAGAATCACAGAATGGTTTGGGTTGGAAGCAACCTTAAAGATCATTGAGTTCCAATCCCCCTGCCATGGGCAGGGACAGCTTCCACTAGACCAGGTTGCTCAAAGCCCCATCCAACCTGGCCTCAAACACTTCCAAGGATGGGGCATCCACAGCTTCTCTGAGCAACCTGTTTCAGTGGCTCACCACCCTTACAGTAAAGAATTTCTGCCTTATATCTAATCTAAATCTACCCTGTCTCAGTTTAAAGACATTAACCCTGGTCCTACCACTAAATGTTCTTGTAAAAAGTCCCTCTCCAGCTTTTCTGTAGGTCCCTTTTAGGTACTGAAAGGTTGCTATAAGGTCTCCCCAAAGCCATCTCTTCTCCAGGCTGAACAACCCCAACTTTCTCAGCCTTTCCTCACAGGAGAGGTTCTCCAGACCTCTGATCATCTTTGTGGCCCTTCTCTAGACTTGCTCCAACAAGCACCTGTCCGTCTTATGCTGGGGGTCCCAGAACTGGATGCAGTACTCCAGGCGGAGTCTCATGAAAGCAGAATAGAGAAGGAGAATCATTTCCCTCAACCTGCTGGTCATACTTCTTTTGATGCAATTAATGCTCATTAAAAGTTGCTGTTTGTGTACTATATTTTAAGTTCAATGCTGCCTTGCTCCACATACAAAGCCAACACCTCACGCCCGGAAGCTATTGTTATCTTAATCACAAACTCTGAAACTCCTGGAGTGTAAGAGGATTCCTCATTCACTCACATGGTGGATGCCTGTGGTTTGGGAGCAGAAGGTGCTGGACTCTGTCTGTGTTTATAAATGTGACATTCCAGACAAGCGCAAATTCTGAGATTAGAAACAATAGATTAGAGAATGCAAGATGTTTGTTACTGTAGTAAGGATGATTAGACAGTGGCTGGGTTGTGAGTGAAATGGGAGAGGTCAGGGAAAAAGCAAGGGAGAAGAGTCGGAATGGGAGGCCTTGAATGTGTGGTTATCAGGAAGGCTGCTTCCACCCTGCTCTGGTTTCTGTTAGTAAGACCACAGCTTGAAACCCATCTGAAGACTCTGAAATATAAATGCATTAAGGTACATTAGCTACTGTGGCTATGAAGAACCTTAGAGTCATGACATTATCAGATATGTAGGACAAAGAACAGGTTCTCAGAGCAGCCAGAGAAAGCAAACAATTAATTACAAGAATAGCCTGCTCACATGTTGATCTTCCCAGACCTGAGCATGATACCAAAAATTCAAAAGGCATAAATTAGATTTGAAGATACTTGTAATCAAGGGAGATGCTGAAACTCACTTTCATTTTATACAGACCGAAGTATCCTACAAAGGACAGACATATACTGTTTGTGCTGGTTGTGGGGAAAAAAAAAAAAAAGAAAGAAATTATATACTTGGAAGAATAATGATAATCAGGATCTCTGTGGCACTGGAGAAGATCCAGGAAAAGGAGTAGATGCTGGAGGATCTCTTGAGCCGATATACTTGTGCTGCGGTAAAAAGAAGGAGAAAAAGAGGAAAGAATAAAGCACGACTTATAGATGGCTTAAATTATCTCTCTCCTGAAGTACCAACTGTCAACTATTCCATATGGAATCCTAGAATTAACGTGATATGTAGGAAAAAAAAAATTGCATAATTAGATTAAATGTTGAAAACTCCCCGTATTCTGAGTAGGCTCACCTACTCTCACACTTGTATTGGGCAATGTTAACTATCTTTCTGTTCACATACCAGATTTCTGAGTTTTGAAATGAAAAAGAAACAGACATTGTCTTTCTGAGGGTTTATATCATATCAGAGAGTCAATGAGTGACATGTTGTAGTGGTTGGATAGTTTCCATCTGCCATTAATGAAGAGAGAGCAGAGTTTTTTTCCGGGTAGAAGTGTAGGCTTTTTTGTTCCTAGTGATCATGAATACTTTAACTGAACTGGAGACTAATGTGAGCTGTAAGAAATGGAAGGATGTTATCATCTATACCATGAAGTTCAGTTTGTAATATTTAAATTCAGTGAATAGATGTAAATATTCCTCTGCAAAGGACTGGAAATAACCAGCTGGTTGTAATACATTATACTTGAGAATAGAAATGGAAATTCAGTGAGAGTAAAGAAAAGGAGAACCAGCTAATTTAAGTTATCAGTTCTTGAATGCCAGCAAAGAGTAAAATGGAAACTTGAGATATTTTTTTTTTTTACATATTTCAAACTTTTGACAGTCACATTTAAGCACCTGCTTAGGACTTTATTGTTAATAAATCTTAAAACTGAAGGCTATACAGATGTTTGCTAATTCAGGTTGCCCAGGAGTCCGTTTCTGACAGAACTTGCCCTGAATGTACTTGTCAGAATTGCAATTAAGCACGATATTGGTGTGGCTGGCACAGATGGGTATCTTCCACAGTACATGACCAACGCCACAGACACCATTGCTAGACAAAAGAAAGAAGAGACGTTTAAGTTGTTGTTAGGTTTAACCCTGGGTTAATGCTCTGAAGAGCTGGTCCATGCAAGTAAGGACAAGCTCTGGCTACTGAAATATAGCACTGAGGCTTAATATTTTGCTAATATTAATCACTTGGATACCTCTCAGTAGTGATAGAATTTTGATTCATGTGTGCAGAGATTTTTTCTTTCCCATCCCATGTTTGAACTACTTCACTGAACTTTTACATGGTGTAAAAATGTATCTACAAAGGAAATGGGGTAAAGATGGCTCCTAGAGACAAATAAGTCATGTGGAGTCAGCTTTTCAGGCCCAGACCTGCTCACTCCCAGATTCATGCATACGAGTAACATTATTGCTTTCAATGGCACTTCTTGCAAACCTAGACTGATGTTTGATGGATAGAGGTCTACGCCTCATAACTATAAATTCCTACTCATATGCATAAAAGCCTTCTGAGCTAAAATAAGGTGTTTTTTTATTATTATTATGAATGTCTTAACTGTGGGAGAGCTCTGATGACTAATACTGTATGAGAAGCATCATTCCAATGCGTATAACTAGTTCTGTTACAAAACATGCTTGTTAGATGTTGAGAATAAAGTAAAATATTTTTAAAATATTTTATATTTTTTTTACAAAACCCGTGTACAACATGTGGCCTTATTGCGTAGCTACTCTTTTTTGATTATTACTTCTTTAAAATCTCAATCTGTCAGAGTTGTGATTCCAAACCAATTTGAAAACTGTACAGTAACAATGTCTGTATTTTGCTGCTTTTCACAGTGGAACCACAGAAAAAATGTTTATAATTGACCGCGCAGTGGCACACAGTTGCCATGTCTTTGTTTTAGTTTGCATGAGTTACCTGTGCTCTATAGTATTTCCTGTTACATATATGTTTGCATTCTACCGTTTTCAGCTCGTATTTGCTAAAAAAAATGCAGAATCTGTTGATATCTGTGCTGCAGGGACTACCTATAACCCAGGGATATAGTCTGGAGTTCAGCAAAGCACTTAAGGATAAGAATAACCTCTTTGTACTCAGCAAAGCAATTTAAGTATACAGTTGAGCATTATCCTGAAAATGGATGTAATGATTATTACTTGGTTCTAAAACTGTGTTTAATAGTTTTTCTTGCCTAGGCAATCAGATAATTAAAGGATGACACTGTAGCTCTTGCTATAGTTTAAGCTCTTGGTGAAAAATTACAAAGAAAACAGGGTAGTTTTCTCAGCTCCATTTTCTTCTGGATGGTAAGCACAATAAACTGTGCTGTGATAGCAGACACAAACAATTGAAGGAAAATGTGTTTATAACCCAGTACACCATTTTGCATGTTCAAATGCAGAAAGACACTAAATGTTTCAGCTGTGTTTATAAATTGGCATTTTACAGCATCTGTAGTGAACCTGGTGATTATAAATGCGTATTTAACTTATTTAAGCCAGTCTTTCACTAACAACGCATATTCAAAAATGGAATCCTTGTATTTAATTGCACAATCTAGTAAAAATGTGAACACAGTAGAACTATGCTGATGTTCCCCTTTCAGTATCGCTAAAATATATTTCCATCACAGATTGCACTTCTTTTTTTCTCTTACATTCTTCTGAACACAGATCTGTCTTTGAAAGAAAAGTGAGCAGTCAAACGACTTTCTATTTTCTCTGTTACTTCTGTCACATGGTTGCTTCTGTCATCCTACGTGTCAACCCAGACACTCAGTCTTCTGGGTGTGGGAGAAGTTTCTAATACCACAGTTTACCAACATTTGCACTCTGTGAGAGATTCTGTACTGGTTATTTGCGTGCAATACCTTCTGCTGTAAACAGTCTTAAGCCGTGCTTTTTTAAGACAGATCAGTCAAGATGTGCTTAAGCATTCTTATCCCAAGTACAGGATCGTGCATGGGCAAAAGATAAAGAGCCCCACGTAAAGACAGGGCTCAAATACCAAATACCCTCCAGGATAAATCCATACAGCTCATGCATCTTCAGAGTAGACCAAGCAATGAGCAAAAGGGATATGACACTTTTATTGTTGTGAATTATCACCAGAGGGACCCTGAGAAGCAAAGGGATCTGGATGGATGTAAGTGAAGAGGATGGGAGCACGATGGAACAGGGAGGAAGTATCCAGCCTGTAAAGAAGTCGATGAAAAGCTGCTAAGGATTATGCAAAAAAGTTTTTGTAAAGAGAAATAAGCAAGGATGGGAAAGGCAAGAAAATCCAGAAGATGTATTATGTAGATGTTTTTCTCTTGAAGATGAAGGAATTTGCACTGAAGTGTGCAGGAATGCGGAAGCAAGATGGAGTGATCAAGGAGCAAAGAGAATTACAAAGAACGTATCACCATATTAGACAACTGCAATGAGAGTACTTCTAAAAGATTTACGGTTATGCCTAAAAAGAAACCTACTTCTGGAGCCCCTCACTTTTCTAGATGGAAAAGATCTTTTGGAGTGCACCAAGGAATATCTACCACATTTCTTCTGTTGCCACCTCAATGAAATATTTTGGTAGGACCTTGTATGTTATTATATTGAATATTGTTACAGGACCTGGAGTCCTCAGTCAGAAAATGGGGCCCTTGTGCTAGGGTCCAGAGACACATTTCAGCCATTGGACTGTAGAAATTTGTTGTCTCTAGCAATGCATTTGTATGCCCACACTGACATTTGCAGTGCAAATGTTTATGTTCATGGCAGAGAGTAGAAGAGGAAGGGAAGGAAATTATTCCACTGTATGCAGAATGCAAATCAGAAAATTTATGGAGTGAAATCTCAGATACATCCCTGAAACAGGACAGAAAATCAGATTACTCTAGTCTTTTCTATGTGTTTTTTTTTTAATACTTTTTTAAAAAAAAAAATGTAAACTTGGGGAATTTATTCTATGTGCTCAGGACAACAATTTAGTAATTTGAGATAAAATACTGCATTTAGATACGCAGATGGGCAGAAGATATTTTACATCATCTATTCTAATGAAGTTCTAGTCTCAGATGTATCCTTTCACTGCTGTAATGATGCTTTTACTGCTTTATGCTACCATTCTTACAGCAGATTGTTCACAAAATATTCAATGTGCCTATTGCTCATGAAACTTGGATTTCAGTATTTTAAGTAGGACAGGACACATCCTCACGCTCTTATCCCTTAATGGAAAAGTAAATACCTAATACATAGTAAAATACCTAGTTTTCAATACATTTATATACTAACTGTGAAGTTGATGTTCTTTTTCCTTTCTATTCCTTATTATTCACGTGGAATTAAATTTTCCTGGAGGTAAATGTTTGGTAGTAAACAAAGATGGAATCAATACAATCCGGTAGACTTTACAATAAAATTTGAATATTTGCCAAACTGTTTTTCTCAGAGGAAAGGAGAAAAAGGAGGAAAGAAAGGAGAAATGATTTAACCAGCTCTAGGCCTAGCCATAGAATTTTTAACTCTGTTTCTTTTTAATTACATTCTTCCTCTAAGTAACTTTCTCATTTTATTTTCATAAGCAGCTCAGACAAATATCACAAACTTATGATATTGCTTGAAAAATATCTTCCTACAAGAAGTGGTAAACTTTATGTTCTCTTTAACATATATTATTGGAAAGTACAATGACTTTATTTAAGTACACGAGTAACTTCATAAATAGTGCAAGCGCATTATTGTAAGAGTTAGCAGATCACAGCCTGATATGCAAGACCTCAGTCTGTTCATTAGCTGTTGCTTTGAGCCCTGAGGGAATCTACACAGCAACTTCTTCTCCTGTCGTCTGCAGACTTCATGGAGTCTCTTTAGCCTGGGAGTTTGGTAAACTCAAACCTCCCAAGATCCTTCGAAAACTCTGTTTTGCCCCCCCCCCGCCCCCTTTTTTTTTTCTTTTAATCAATGATTATTTAACAACAGAAAATCTGATCGCTGCTGTAGCTTGTGATACCACCGCTCTCCCACACACAGAATGCTATTTTAAGACTGGAGAGATACAAGCTTCAGAAAGAATTATTTCTTGTATTTAGGGGTAAATAGAGAGCCCACTAAAGAGTAGGAGCATTTCAGCTTAAGCATGGCAGGTTCTTCTGCACAATTTTCTCCCTGACATCCCTGCCAACGCCAATGACCTTCTTCACCTCCTGTTATTGCAGCTCTGGGCCTCTGGGCACCTCTGCCACAACACCTCCGTCCTGGCCTGTGCTATCTCGGTCCTGGGGCTCCCAAAAGGTTCTGCCAAGACCTCCTTTCCAACCCGCACTGTGTTCCCCAGTATTCCTCTCCCCGAGCCACCGCGCAGCTTTGTGCAATGGCCGCTCTAATGCCCGGCAGAACCTCCTGCGATCTGTGCAGCCCTGGGCCTCTCCGTAGCTCTGCAAAGCAGCCTCCAACCTGACCTGCAGCAACCCTTGCTGTTAGGATCCAGGGCTCTCTTCTGAGTAGACCCTGTCAATCATTCCAGACCACTGCCTAGGGGGACTGGGAGAGGCGGGGGGCGGATTTGTATTCCTTTTCTCTTTTTTTTGTTAGGGAGGAGAGAGGGAGGGAGAGGGAAAGGGCTGTTTTTAAAGCTTAATAGAATCAATGAAGAATTTAAAGAATACAGTTTCAACAAGTTATGAAAACAAAAGCTTTGCTCTGGTTCACTGCAGCAAAAGCATGTGAAATGACACTTTTCGACTTGTGGGAACACAACGTGGACTGAAATAGAAGGAACGAGCGCATAGGAAAGGGTTAGCCAGAATCAATCAAAGATCATGACAGACAAAAGAAAAACGTAAATTGCTTTGACTGTAACTGGAGGTACAACTCAGCTCTGATTCTTTGTAGCATTTGCTACTTATTTCCCATATTCAGCATTTTTGCTCTCCCCCGTCTTTTCGTACCTCTGCCTACGTGGGCTGTAACCCAGTAAAAGCTGACGTGTGCTCAGTCTCACTGAGTTCAAGGGGATTGGTTCACATACCTAACGTTACTCGTGATTGAGGAGACCAGCAAATTTTGAGGACTCAGACTGTGAAGTGTTAGAGACAGCGATTTGTAAGTTTGGCCTGTAGAATGTTATGTAAAAATATGCATCAAAAGTTATGCTTTCTTCAATCATGTTCATGTACAAGAGGTCGAAGTTTAAACAAATAAACCAACTCTTAGTAATGAGATAACTCTTGTTACTTCGTAGTTTAGGATGCAGATATGCCTTCTTTCTGTCTTTTGGAAATACTTGTCCTACAATCTTAAAATCTTAGCTCTCAATCTGAATTTTCCCCCCCTCTAATTCTTACCGCTGAAGCATTTTCTTGTTTCTGAAACAATGTAGTTCTGCGCACTCTCCCTCTTCCCCTCCAACAGGCTCAATGCTTTTGAATTCTTCACATCACCAGGAAAACTTTTTTGCTGATAGCTGTTTTCTTCCTCTTTCTTTTTTTTTTTCTTTTTTTTTTTTCTTTTTTTTTTATTTTTATTTTTAACTGTGTATATGTAGAAAGAGAGATTAAAGTTGTAACTTGTTTTGAGTTATTTCAGAATTCATTAAATGTTTGTACTATGATACATTTGCTGACTGATCTACTTGATGACTTTCTGGAAGCATCATCTCATAGTTTAGATAACAGTTACAAATCATTAGAGACAAAAATGTTTGTTCAGAAATTTCAAGGATTTCTAGGATAACTCTAGAGTCTACAACATGATGTATCGGGCAGAAAAGTCATTTTAGACATGCAAGAATACTGCTGGGCTGAGCAAAAAAGGAAAATGTTTCATGTCTCTGTAAAATTACTTTTTAAAATGAGATTTACCTGTATGTCTAAATAGGAACCTGTTCAAAATTTAAGTCAAATGTTCATGTTACTATTGATACAATTAATTCATATAAATCTCAAAGAAATAATCTTATTTAGTTTTAATTTGGCCAAAAGAAATAAATTCAACCTGGTTTCTGGCACAATTTAAGTTCAGCCAAAAAGACGTGCCATCTGAAATATTTAATTGGACATTGCAGCAGGTAATCTTCCCAGTGCTCAGTACAGTAATTCTAGCTTTGGTTTAGGTTCAGTTTGAGTTGACAGGTCATACACATTGAAACTCAGGGTCCCACATAAATCACCAGCGAAAAATACGGCCTCTGAAAGTCACCACTGAACACTGTTCCACCTCAAACCCTGCTCAAACCCTGATTCTAACCTCCAGGTTTCATTTTTGACTACCATATATGACAAACATTTTGTTTTTTCTTGAGAAAAATATATCCCCGAGCAGCTTGTATTGTGTTTTATAAGGAAAAGAGAACTTACAAAGAAAGATTATTTTAAAAATGTCTTGTAGGTAGGGGAAAATACACTCATTAAAAGAAATTGAATTCTTTGTTGCATAAAGCCCTAACAAATTAAATCCATAGACAGGCATGACACGAATGTGTCATGCATTATAAATGAATTCCACTTAAAAGACCTAGTTAAATTAAATATACTTACCACATCTTAAATAGTATTTAGAGACATCATGATGGCAAGAGAGATGGCAAGAAAACAAAACAGATCTCAGACTAGATATGAGACATTTATGGCATATATTCTGAAATACAATCCTTAGAATTCCCAGATTTAGATTTTCATTTTACAACTAGAGGCCCAACCAGGACAGGGTAATGAGGATCTAAGCTACAGCAGGAGAGCCCAGAAGGAACTCTGGCAAGGCAGCTAACATCCCTCCAGGAGGAATGGATGATTTCTACCCCAGTGACCTGGCTGCTGACGTCTTGTATCCTGTCCGTCACCACAACATGCCCGGTGACTCTGGGCACATTTAATCAACTTTCTGAGACTGTTTCAGGGAACTGGACTCCACGTTGTATCAAATCCTCACAGTGTGAGGCAAAGAAGTATGGTTTGTCATGTTCTCTCCTCCTTCCTCCTGTATAGTCAGGTACTGCCTGACCCACAGTTTGCCAACCAAAGAAAATAAACAAAACTTAACCCTGCTGTTACTCACCCAATTTTCATGAGCATTTTATTGCTAGAAAACTCTTTCGCTGTGCCCCAACTCTCTCTCAGCACTATAACTATCTTCTCCTGATGGTGTCATCAGCTTGACACTGACTGTTAATTTGCACAATACCATCTGAAATGGCTCTACCTCATTTCTGCTGCAAGAACAGTGACAAATCCACAGATCGTAGCAGGGACTCAAGAAAGGTGCTGCCCACTGGGAGCTGCCATTTCTGCAGGCTGCACTACCACATTACCAAAGGCTAGACCCTAAGTAACTTTATCTGCTTTATGCAGATGTGATGCATTTCAAAAGCCACCGAAATTTGGTGAATGTAGTGCTTCAATGGTGAAAAATGTGAGCATTTCATGAGACTTACGTTTCACAACATGAGGAGAAAACAACAGATATGCTACTATTATAGGTGCACCTGAAGAAGAAATGCGACTTGACAGTTCACATTACGACGTTAACTTAACAAGGTCTTAAATCTGTCTTGCATTACCTTCCAAAAGTGCACAGTGAGAGTGTACGTACAGAAACGTGCAGGCTGGTTTTTAAACAAGCTAATTCAGCCTTTACTTTCCTCACCACGGTTTGTAGTGGCCGTAACATAAACCTTATTGAGCACAATCAACATGGGAAGACAGGATGGGGGAAGGGAGGTGGAAAATCAGTCGTGCTAGGGATTGTGTGACTAAAATAAGGTATTGAATTTCTGGTTTTCACAATGAAACACTCCAGAACAAATGAGGTGCTGAAGCAGGTTTTATAATACATTGAGTAATAGGATTTTGTACTGTTTAGCAGGATTAGGCATGTTAAAGAAAGACCTATTTATTTCAGTCTGACAATGGATGAGAAAAGTGTATAGTGCTCTTCGTTGTTATTTTAAGCAATTTACAGGATTATTTAGTAGTGGAGGCCCTGTGCTCCCCCTATCTGTAATGTGTCACAGTAATGGTGATATTTGTATAATTGCAGTTTCTCTCTATAGGTTTAGAATCACAGCAGTTGAGGGATCAAAGGTGTGAAGGTTGGTGGAGGGGAGGAAGGAGGGAGGGACGTCAGGGGAGAAAAAGTAGAAACTAATTAAAACACTCCCTTATTAGGACCATGACCTTGGTGACCTCAGACCTCCAAGTCTTTGGAACAGCATGCTCTGTGCCTTAATGGTTTGTTTCGGGAGTTTTATGCTGAAGTGCTGACTGTGCTTTCTCCAATAATGTCTGCCATTGATGTGGCAAGGGACTGAAAACTGTCTTGCAAAGTGGTTGCGGGGGGGGGGGGAGGAAGAAGTTGTTTTTCATTAGCACTTAGGATGGGATTTCCTGTTACAGACATTATTTTGTTCCTTCCTGCTCCTCTCTTGTGAAAAAAAAAAAAAAAAAAG